>VUYV01000233.1:1190571-1230996 GCA_008711295.1 Anarhynchus alexandrinus | reverse complement strand
CCCCATCCCTGGAGGTGTTCAAGGCCAGGCTGGACATGGCCTTGGGCAACCTGGTCTAGTGGGAGGTGTCCCTGCCTATGGCAGGGGGGTTGGAACTCGATGATCTTCAAGGTCCTTTCCAACCTAAACCATTCTATGATTCTATGTATTTTGAAGCCCTGACAAAATGACACAGATGTTGATTTCAACACTATTAAAAAAAAAAACAAAAACAAAAAAACCCAAACAAGAACCCCAGAGTTATTTTTAAATTGACTGGTGAGCTGCTTTTAACAGGGTAATGTTCTACATGACTATTGCTGTTTCATAAGCTGAAGCATTACGTCTGCCTTCAGTCTTCACCTCCCTTTGGATTTTATAAACATGTTTTCCACTAAGGGAAGAAGGGAGGACTTCTTGTGTGAACAACTTCCTCAAAGGGAACGCATTGAATTTTCCTGTTTGTATAAAATGTTGCTTTTGCACAAAAACATAGCAAAAATTCCTGTGACATGTCAGTTGAGGTAATTTTAGGTGTTATCAACTAGCAAAAAGGAAGGGAAAGGTTATGTCGTAATTTTAAAAAGATTGATTTCATCCTCCTTAAAAATATTGTATATCCTATCGCTGTCCTATGTTTCAAGGCTGTAAAAGAGCTTTGGGAAACATTTTCTCGGTACTTTCCAGTCTGATCAAATACTTCTTGTTTCCCTGAAGTTTTCTATCACTGGACATGCTTGCGCGGGGCTTTGGTAGAAGAAAAGAAGTTAACAACAGCTCGCCCATTAGGGCCCAAAGATGCTGTTTGAAGCTAATGCAAGTCCAATGTACTGCCAGCAAAATGGTCAGGGAGTGTCCTCTGCAGAGGCTGCCAAATACAAATAATTTACTGCATGGGGTTCTGTGTTTGAAGGCAGCGTGAGCTGATTAAACTCATTAAAGTGGTTGAAGGAATGAGGGTGGTACTGAGAGAACCTCATTTAAAATACGTATTTTCCTAGGGGATGGGCACTAGTCTGGGTCAGGGTCAGGCTAATGGCTTGAGCTGTCTCCCCTCCTAAAAATGGGGTGCAGCCAGGGGCTCTGGCAAGTGGTTCAAGACCTACAGGGTCAGCGTAAGTCTCACTTTAACTCAAGGTATATATTTATAACTTATAAATCACTCACCTCGATTATTTTGGGTGAGTTTTCCACAGACAAGCTGCATCTTGCTGTTAGTGGATTTTTAACTTTCTACCCATTTATTTAATCATCTGTCTTGGTGACTTTATATAATGGTACATTTGTTATTTCCTTATTTGTGTTTTAAAAAACATGCCACCCCTCTGTGATAAGGAGAGCATAGGCTGCCGGCAGCACAATACCTTATTTTTGCATCCTTGTTCCTTTGGTTTTGGCTAGTGACCATCACTAGCTCCACAGTGCTAAGGGTGACATCTTGGGTATCAGCCAGGATGTGTGTCTTCACCCTGCTGCTTCAGGCACGTGTTAGGTGTGGGTGGCCTCTAGCTGGTGGTGGCTGCCAAGCTGAAAAGCAGGAAAAGTTTTAAATAGCAAAATGAGATGCAACAGGAGCTTTTAGCTACCCAAAATTGCCATGTATAGCTGGAGGCAAGAATGACCATGGGCATGGTAAAATGGAAGAGTAGCATGTCCTGTGGTGTCGCTACGTGGACTGAAAAGAATAAAATACAATGTTTTGAGAGGAATGCATGTCCAAGTGGAGAATGACCTTTGATGTAGCTTCCTTTAGTTTATGGTTACAGAAATGTAAACTGCTCTTCCAGTCTTAAGCAAACAGAAGAAGCGGGTTCCTAAGCTGCATGTTTATATTGTTCCTTTCCAGGTCAATACATCACCCCCCAAAAAGGGGAATTCCCCTCCCCCGCTGGCTTCTCTGGGCTTTTTATAAATGCTGGAATGGAGCAAGGGGGGAGTGCAGAGAGAAAATTAGTCTTCAATTCCCAAAGCAGCATGTGGACTTTTGCATTCTTTGGTTCACTTCTTTTTTTTTTAGTGAGAAATCATTTAAATATGGATTATCTTTTTTTTAATATTCGTGCATCTTGGGTTTTTTTGTACTGTTTTTTGTTTGTTTGGGTTTTTTGCTATTGGTGTCTGGAGAAGATGAGTTGCTGTCAAAAAGAGCTTAAAAAATGTTTGGATACTCTTTTATTCCCCGTAAGGTGTAAAAATAGAAGCTGCCGAAGAATTGCTTGTAGACTCACTGTTCCGCTCAGAGGGTTTAGCTTACATCTAAAGCTGCGTCTTCTGACATTGCATTGACCAAGGCACAGCGCAAAAAAATGTGTGTGAAAATGAGAGCAAGATGTAAGTGCTGGGAGCACAGGAAGGATGGTGGGGAGATGGTTGAGGTTTGATTTACTGGTAGTGCTGCCATGCACGCTGGTAGTGTTGAGGGGGGTGGATAGCATGTAAATGCAGCCTTACATAAGTTTTTAGATATTTCTATAACTAAAAGACTTGGTCATTATATTTAGGTTTCATGGTATTGCCATAGTCTAGTGGCAAAGTATTATCGTTGTGACCACAGCTTACCATCGTACTTTAAAAGCTTGTTGCAAATTGGGAGAACAGAGGGAAATGTGTGTAATCTGCATTATAATGTGTGTAAGCCCCATTATAAGATACTCGGTGATAATGTATATGTAATGTAGTCTGTGTTATAGATTACTTGATGATAAAAGTGGCCACCTCTGAAAGGGTGTGAAGTCTTCTGGACTTTGGGGTCTCTGAGTTGTTATGTCCAGGTGCTGGAGCGGTCACAGCAGGGAAATTCGGATCAAGACAGCCCAGGAACGTGGGCAAAAGTCCATTCGCTGGTGCTTATGAGGGGGATCAGAGGTGAGGTGGTGTTATTAAAGTGGCTACCCATGACAAAAGTGAGATGTGTTTCCTCTCCTGGGCATGGGCGCACACTTCCCCCTCCCGGTGCTTGCTGTCTTCAAACAGAAGTGTTGCACTTTGGGGTGATGTCTCAATTTCACACTTGTGAAACCAGTGCGTTGCTTCTCTGGGTTGCTTAAGGTGAGAATTAAAAACTTGTTTTAAAAAAATGATAGCTGTATGTTGGGCTCTGGTTGTCCTTTGCACTGCATTACCTGTTTGGATATATCAGGTGGGAACTGCAAGTGCTGGAATGTGGCTCAGGTGGCGCTGCTGGTGCCATCCCTTCTGCCATGCGAGTCAGTGATGTTGTGTTACTGGTCTTAACCTGACCGAAGTCCCATATGCTGCTTCTCCCTTTCCCCTCAGCTTGTTCCTGGAGGAATGGCCTGGAATTCCTCATTGCATCCCTTCTTGGAGGCAGCGTGCTTTTAGATTGGCTGAAGTCATGTGTAATACTGTGTCTATAACTTGGGCAGGGGGCATATTCTGCCTGCGGAGTTGCTGGTAGCATCTGTCTGCTGGTACAAAGGTGTGATGGATTCTGAGATCTGCATGGGAAGCCCCTCCATCCCCTGCCACTCAGCCAGGCCAGAAAATGGGCTAAAACACAGCCACCCACTGCAAACCAGATGCTGGGTCGTGTCTGAGCTGAGCATGCCTGGATAAACACCCCGAACAAGATGATGATGTGCAGCTGGAGGCATGTAGACTGATTTTCTTCTACCTGGCACATATGGTCAGAGAGTTGTAAAATTCCTGCCCTGCCCCAAACAAAATCCCTATAACGAGTCCTTTGTGTTAGCACAAGTTCGTGCTGGGCTGGGCTGATGCTGTGAGCTGGGTGGGGAGAAAAGTCATCCTGAAAAACCCACCGAATCAACAAAATCCGAGTATAACCCAAACCAAGGGTTTTCTTGCAGCGCAGGTGAACACAGATGAATGTTTCTGCCATTAGGTACCCTCCCATGACAGCCTCTTCCTTCCCCACCAGGCTGAGATGCTGCCTTGCTGCCCACTCCAATGGGGCCTGCCTTTCCTCTGTGTACAGAGACCCCCTGCGCTGGTGAAGGATGCTGGCTCCACTGTGCCAGAACTGGAAAACTTACCAACTTCTTATTTCCTTTGCAGTGAACCCGGGGTAAGAGAGAGCCTGCGTGTGGATTGCCTCCTGCCTTGCCTTATCTCCCAGCAGCTCACGGTGAGCTCTCACGTGCCAGAGGAGTGGAGGGAGAGCTGCTGCACTGAGCTGGGGCAGCACGAGTGACACCACAGGGCATTTGACCGGTGAGGCTGCAGTGGATGGGGGTCCTCGCCACCCCACAGCGGAGACAGCCAGCTCCTGCCAGGTAGATGCCTGCAGGGGAGAGGACAACTCCAGCTGAACTGATGCATCTCGACACCTGATACCAGGCTCAGGTAAAGGTGTGTTGCTTAGAGCCATGTTGCATTTCCATGCTCCCTTTTCCGAACTCACATACCAGCTCCAGAGCAGGTGAGAATTTCCCCAAGAGCTGTCATGTGCTGTGGGTGCAGGTGCTGATAAATCGGCAGGATCTTGTCTGTGATGATGCTGGATGTTGTGGCTTGTTAGGACATGCTGGTGGTGTAGAAGTGAGTTGAAGTGGAGGTTCTCACTTGAGTGTTCCCAGTGCCTCTGCTAAGGGAGGTGAGCGTGTTTTTATCCAGCGCAGCATCCAGTGCAGTTTCAGATACAATGCAAGTTTACTGGGGCAGGAGTTCATTTGAATTTTCTGTAACACATCTGTGACTCATATAAAGTGATCTATGGGCAGTCATTTTCAAAGACTCCAAGACATAAACCTCCTTGCAATTTAGCTGGCTTAGTGCTCCTTACGCTCTGAAAAAAAAAAAACCAAAACCAAAAAACAAACCAACCCAAAACTTGCTTGTGTGCTTTTGAGTTTTTGTTGTAGTCAAGGAAATAAGCATGCAAACAGGATCTCCTGTATCTTGGTTCATCCTGCTTGATAGTAATTTCATTCCTGAAGTCATAATTCACTTCGTGAGTGCAAGTCTGATTTCCTTTTCAGTAGCAGGGTTGTAAGCAAGTGGTTTAATTTGGGCTAAGATTGGTGATGTGCAGTCCAGTGATGTGTTGTTTTGAAGCTGGTGCCTGGCCAGGTTGTTTGCAGTCTGGGTTTGTTAATGAGAGAGGAGCTGCAGATGGGGATCAGCGGAAGTCCTCGATGCAAGCGCATTGAATGTGTTGTCGATTTTGGGACTGAAATTTGGGTTTCTAGTAAAAAAACCACTGCAGCAGCTGTGACGCTGGAGGTGGAGACACTGGCTGGTCTTATAGCAAGACCTCGGGAGCAGCTTGACTTCCGCTTGGTGAGCCGGGTCTCACAAAGTAGAAGCTCTGCCTGCAGCTGGTGGCACGTGGCTGTCACTTCCTCCTGCAGCTTGTCACCTCCCAGGCACACAGCCCTGCAACAGCCTCCTGGATGTCTTAGGATGCTTTGAGGTTTCCATGGGCCGTGGCCATGCCATTGAAGCAGACCCAAAGCCGTGCTCATTTTGGCTGTGCTTGGTAGGTGTGTGCAGTGGTATAACCCCGTGGCTTTGCTTTTGAAAGGCTTTAAGTGTGTGGGAGAAGAGCCTCTGATGACTGCTCCCCTTGGCTTGCGGCTGCTGACTGTGCCCCCCAAATGATACCAGGATCCAGGATAGGGAGTTTTCTGTGAGCCAATAGCCTGCCTGCTTCAAAGCATGTCAAGGTGACTGTTTCATGCACTTAAAAAACCCTGAAAGGGTTTGTTCAACTTTCTGCAGCTTACTTTAGCCGCTTTGTAAGCAGACTTTTGCACTGCTTCACGTGGCCGGGCTTATTCCAGGGCATGCAAGCGCACAAGTCACTGTTGCAACTAGTCATAGCTTTACAAGTGAGAGCAGTGCTTTGCTGGGAAGTGGTGCAGACTGCAGGTGTACCTCGTGCAAGGGTCTTACCTCTTAGCAGGTGTTGTATAAGCATTTCCACTTGCATAGATGCATAAGCATTTCCTTTAAGCCTGTTCCCCTAAAGGAAAAATTGCAAGCTTATACCATAGATGGCTAAAGATATAAAATGATCTGTTAAAATGTGTTTTTAAAATAGAACGTGAAACAGGAACGGCGACTTCTTGAGTTTCGGCAGTGGTGGATGTGGTTGTAGTAAGTATGTACCTTTTTGACTTTATTCCACAGCAGTAGTTTCAGTCTGATACAGGACAGCAAGGTGTTTAAGTATGGTGTGTCAAAATTAGCTTTTTTTTTTTCCCTCCTAACAGCAGTCTCTGTTAGTAGTTAATTAGGCACATTTAAGACTCCAACACACCTGCATTTAAACTCATTTCTCCTTTTTTCAATGACCTTCTGCTTGCAATAGCATACAGCAGAAAAATCATATACTTTTCCATGTGCTTGGGTGCAGCTAGACAGGAGAATCGTACGATGCTGTGAGAGGTTACTGAAGCAAAAATACAAATTTTACAAATTTAGTGCTGGAGATGGAGGATGCTGAGGAGTGAGGAGGGATGCAGGAGGTTGAGATGACTCTGCCTGGGGGAGATAACTGTTAAGATTTTGTAACTCAACTGTATTTGGCTGTACTCCTGCATCATCCTTGCCTTTAATTTGCTCTAACTGGTGGATGCAGCGGGAACAGAGAAGTAACCAAAACATACAGTCTGTAATCTCAAGTGGCTTGAGTAGATACTTTTCTACGCTATAAAATATTTAAAAATTGCATTCCAGAATATCCACAAATCTAGCCCAAGATTGAGAACATAATGCTATGCTGTACTTCCTAAAAAGAGATTTTACTGATATTTTCATTTTCAAAAGCCTTTCTGCCAAGTGACAGTGGATCTACAGTTCACATTGCAGCAAAACGGTGAAGTCGAGCAATACAGTCAAGCAATAGAGCTAGTGCAGCCTGACAGTATAAAGCCTGTGTAAAACCAGTGTAAAAGCATGTAAAACTTTTGTACTTTCCTTTTAAGTAGGCAGAAAGGCCTTGAAGAAGCTGAAAATTGAGCAGCTTTGGCTCAGATGGGTTGCTTGGAAGCATCATCACAGCTACTCCATTCAGAGGCTGGGAAACTGCTTTCTCGCCCAGATCCCAACAGCAAAACCACTTTGGGAGGAGGGCTCAGAGGACTCATGTCTGGAATCGCAATTGCAGTGAATTTCTGGGAGGCATCTTAAGACATGCTGATGTGCAACCACCTGCAACCCCTCTGCAGGGCCCATCAGCTGAGCCTTTGATGTGTCAGCTCCAGTCCTTAGACCACATCCATTTGCATTTTTGATGGATTAAATTCTACATACAGGTCTCACATCCTGGTCAAGTTTAAAGGAAGTTTGTCCTGTCCTTGTTTCATATAAATTGAGCACTGGGGAGAGGAGGGCCTGGTGGTGAGCAGAGGGCTGCAGATGTGGCCTTGGCAAGCGACCTCTGTGGAAAGAGGTGGCAGTGTCTGTGTCTTCTGCAAGTACTGGTGCAGAGGGAGTGAACCAGGCAGGGCTAATGGGTTTACAAGCTGGAGACATCACATCGTGGTTGAGGGTGGCAGGGGACATGTGTGTGTCCTCAGGGCCGTGGCAGGAGCAGCACTGCTGCTGGGCCGTGGGAAACACTCAGTTCCTCTTCTGGGCAGCGAGCAGGGTTGCAACATGCAGGTTGGGTGACTGGTGGCCAAAGGTTCCCATGCGCCTGGCCAGGCAGGTCCTGGCATGTACCACCCCGCCGCAGGGCGGCAGGAACTCAGCAGATACTACTGGAAAAATAGGGGACTTTTGCAGGGGGGTTGTAACAGTAAATCTCATTTATGGATAACAATTTTTGCACCAAGTCTTGAATTTTTAATGCAGATACCTTCTTTCTGCTGCCCATACTTCAGATCCCAGCTGGTGCATTAGTTTCAAGAAAGCTGTTCTCATCCAAAATTTGGATATTTTATTTCAAGTTTGCTAATGGCTAGATACCGTTGAATGTGGGTAGGCAGTAACATGCATTTTCATTAAGCTTCTTTAGGCTCACTGTTGCTGGGATTAATTTTTACTTCCTTAAATTGTAAACTGGAAGCTGCAAATTTTAGTGTGAGATGACAGATTGTGGGGTTTTTCAACTCATTCTTTTTAAAAGGAACTAGTTGGTAACTTTGTTTCCCAGTTGAATTTAAGTGTGTGTGGCTTGGGGCTTCCTGTTGCTTATATCCTAGTAAATTTATCTAATACCATTTTTGCATTGTTCACATTTTCTTGCCAATACTGTTCATAGCTGCTTCACCTTGTGTGTTTGTCATGGGAAAAAACAACTGTTTGCTGGGAAAATATAGTACTCAGAGGAGGCGATTGGGTGGCAGGCTTGAGAAAGTCATTTGAGTCATGTATTAAAAAAAAAAGTTTTCGGTCTTATACAGGTATATGGAGAAGCGTGGCAGGTACAGGCTGCGCCTATTTATAGGTAGCCTGTTTCTGTCAGGGCAGAATGATATGTTTCATCAAAGTCTCCAGAAAATAAATGTCTCAGTAGTTTTCATATACACAAGGTATCATTTCAAGCAAATTCATGGTGTCAAACTAGTCTGGGGTTCAAGTATACGCAGAATTAAATAATAAAAATACCATATTCAGTATCTGTTTTTAACATAGGCTGTTACAGAGCTAAGCTGTATTCTGTTCCTTCTCCAGAGTAGTTTGAAAATCACCTAGTTGAGCACAGCATTGCCTTTGTACTCCAAAAAGCAGCAGTGTTGTGGTCAGACACCAAGGCCGATGCAGCCACTTGCCATCTCCATCCCTCCCACTGCCATCAACCATTTCTCTGCTTTCAGGTTTTTTCCTAAATTTTTATTTTTGTGCTGTTATAGTAGAAAGAGAAAACAAATACGCGCATTCCAGGCATGAGATGCAAAACTTGCTCCTTTGCACCAGTCTGGCGTTTCTGGCTGCAGGGAGGCTTTCACAGAGACAGATGCCAAAACATATGTGGTCTCCCTGCTGTCTTCTGCTGTGTAAACCCTCCCATGTTACCGAGTCGCTCTTCCTCTGGTTATTCTATTACAGAGTGTGGTCAGAGATGTTCAGAATAACTTCCACTTTGTAAATGTCTTGAAAAATTGCCCATTTAATTTTACATACAGTTTATTTTTTCCCTTCAGTCTGCAGAATATTTGTATTTTTAGCTGCACATGAAGGGCCTCATTTGAATTCTTTGGCCCCATAACATTGAGAAAACAATGTCAGAAGTCAAGGAGTGAATTTGCCTTTGAGTTAAACTTCACAGATGAAAGATGTGAGAAGGAGAAGATGCAGATAGATCAGGTGACACTGTGAGACCTTGCTACTTTGAAAAATGAAGCTGCAATTAACATGTATTGAGCAGAATTCATGGCAACATTTGAAGTAAGAGCTGCAGCTTGGAAAAACAAGAGAACAAAATACGCTTCAAAATTTCTATCCTTGCTCTCTGGGTTGTGAAGTCAGTAACAGGGAAAGTAACCCATTCCTGCCATAAATTTGAAGCATTTGCTTTTTTCTGGTGTCTGTATAGATGAGTGTAAAGCAGTGAAATGCCTGTGCTGTTGGCTGATAACGTGTCGCAGAAGAGTTGCCCTGGTAGCCCTGATTATTGTGTGTGGTTTAATATTTCTGTTACACTGCTGACAACCGGGAGCAATGGCTGCTTTTGAAATGAAGTGTTAGGGAAAGATGTGTCTTCCGGCCATCTGCATCTGGGCCTGAAAGACACGGTAGCAGCGAGCAGGTTGCATTAAGGAGTTGGTAAGATGAGACAAATAACTGCTTATGGATGTCTGAAGATGCAGAGAAGCGGGCTGAGCCTTGGAGAGCACTGATGCTTTTGCTCATCATATCTTCCCCAGTCTTTTTTTTTTTTTTTATTGCTGTTTCTTTCCCCTCCAGGAAAAATCACATTCTTCAGATCATCCCAAGTTCAACGCCTTTGGCTGCTCTGGCTCATCCACTGCCAAGCGCTGCTGCAGCCGGCTGCCTGGTGGCGCACTGAGATGCAGCTTCAGCCAGGAGCTGGGTAGTGTATCCTACGACAAGAACCCTTCAGGTTCCTCCTGAAGGGGAGGTCAGGATGGTTCCTGGTGTCCATTAGAGAGCTGCAATGGCAGCTTGGGGTAAACTTGTTCTCAAGCAGCTACTGCAGTGTTTTATCTGTGGATAGCAAGGCTCCTCTTTTCTGCAAGGAGGTGGTCACCAGCGCTTTGGGAAAGGACCAGAGCACAGCAACGCAGGATTTACTTTCGAGTTGTAGATGCAGCGTGGGAGTCAACTCACCGCTTTTTATTTTCAAAAGGCTTTTCAAAATTTTGTAATTTCTTGTGGGAGGCTTTCAAGTCTGTTCTGCTAGGGGGATCACAGATGCTCCAGGGAGCTCCTTTTAAGCCCTACAAGAAACTTCTGGACTGTATTATTGAAGTTGTTTAGCTTTCAGATGTTTTGGGTAAATCACTGGATCATTTGTATTGTGACAGTGGGGAAACTATTTTAAGGCTGTGGTGGCTCTGAACAGTTTTTTCACAACCCTGCTGAATCTTTTTACAGCAGGCAAAATAGGCAAAACCTCTTTAAAGCACGCAAAATGCAGTCTGCCTCTATAACAGGCTATTCTAAGAGACTTTATACTCTTAAGTGTTCAAGAACTTTTCCAAACACTAGGCCACTTGCAACTGTGGACTAAAATTATTTTACCTTGCTGTTCTTGAAATGAGTGGTATCCATCTGGGACCTGTGGCAAGTCAGCAGGACTCTGAAGGACAGAGCCATGTAGGTTATAACATGACATGACTTCCCAGTGCTTATCCTCTCTGCACTGAGTAGGGTTTATAATTCACAGCAGAAGTGTGGGAAAACCTTAAAACTATTTGAAAAAACTTAAAAAAAAAAAAAAAGATAAAAATAAATATTTTTTTAAAAGAAGAGATTAAAAAAAAAAAAGCAACCGAGCACTGGGGAAGGGGAGCAAGGGGAAGATGTACAGCTCTGGGGCTGGCTGGAGTTTGTCTGTTTACAGAGCACTTGGGAATGTGGTCAGTGGGCGGGAGATGAGGCCATCCCTGTTGGCTGCCTGTCCCTACTGCCATTCTCCATGCCCAGGGACTGCTGTGGCTGGGACTGCACTGTGGCAGCATTGCTCCTGTAGCCCAAAGGGTTGGGTAACGTGGCTTGTGGTAGCCTGGCCTTAGGTGGTGCGCTAGCCATTGTGTTGTCTGAGTTGGGCTGGTCACAGTTCCATAGAGTTTCAGAGCAGGAGGACTTGGTAGACCTTCCCTCTCCCTTTTTCCTTGCAGCCACCCCCAGAGACTGGGTGGGTTTTATCTGCCCATGTTTTCTCCTCAGTGTGTTAGATCAACCTTTTCTTTCGTGAACAGCGAGAAACTAGTTAATGGCTTGACAGGGAGGATCTCCTTTGGGCTTGTACAAGGCAACAATCAAGTCGCGTTTGATGTGGGAAGTTATCTTGCTCATATGTATGTGTATGTGATGAAGCAGAGCAGTGGGCATAGACCTCAGGTAGCTAGACTGGGTCTTGTTTAGACCAAGACTGGTCCGTCTCAGAGTAGATCAGGACTCTGTGGTCATCTTGCTGCTGTGTTGTTTTTCTTTTGGGGGTGTGTATAGAAGGTAATCATCTAATTTGCTTGTTGCATGCATACTTCAGTAGGCAAAAACTTCTCTTTTTAGTTTCTCCTTTGATGTTAAATCTGCCTTCAGATGCCCCTACAGACCATCTCATGGCTTCACATCCATAGCTGAGGGCAAGAGCGTGGTGGTTTGCTGTCATCCACATGAACATTATGTTGTGCAGCACCCAGCTGTCACGCAACCTGTGTAATGAAAAGGCTCTGTGGCTGATGTGCCTGTCTTGATTTAAAACCACGATGTCTTTTGTACAGGCATGTGTGTGCCTAAGAGCAAAGGCACAGCTGCTTGTCTTCTAGCAGACAAGACTCCCCCTTGCTCAAATTCAGTTGTGGCCCTGTGCAGAGAGCAGGGATTTGGCAGTCCTGCTGTGTGCAGGCAAGCTCCATGCATGCTTTGTACAGGGGCTTTTCAACCTCAGCCTAATTTTAGCTATGGGATATGGCTGGAAGCTAAAGTTGTCAGCAAAGGTTTTTTCTATTAGCACTTTCCTAAAATATTTCTCATACTCTGTACACATTTACTTACCTCCTTTTTCGCCCTTCTTGGTTTTTTTTTTTTTGCCTTATAGCTTCTGACATGAAGAAAGATATAGAGTCTTTAATAGCCCAGGAGAAAGCGGAGATCGTTGCCAAGTATGAGAAGGTAACAACCTTGTGTTTCTCCCCAACATGCTGGCTAAGGCTGAACCTATTTAATTAATTAGGAATGCTTCAAATAAGAACTTTTGCTGCCCTGCAGGTATCACCCCAGTAACAGTCATGCCGTCAGGCTTTGTGCTGGCTCTCCCTACCTGCTTCTGCCTGTACAACCCATGTCACTGCATCCCCAGAGTTTCTCGTGGATCTTGTGTATACTTAGCACAGATACTGAAAGGTCCTGGGCTTCTAGTGCTCCAGTCCTCCCTTAACACCAGGATGGCATATGCCTGACAGCACTGGTTTCTCTGATGTACAGCCCTTCCCAGCCCGTAGCAGAGTCACACCAGGGATGCTGGATAGACTGAACTTGTGCATTTTTCTCTTGCCTGCATTGTATTTGTCTCTTCAGAGCAGGTTGTGGTCTCCTGGCTCTGTGCCTTCTAGCATGCCGGGGGGGAGGGATGCAGGCACTGGGTCATTCCTGATGCTGGGGCCGACTCACAGTGTCCTTTCTGCTTTCAGGGCAGGCAGGAAGGAGCTCAGATTGACCCATGGGAAGATGCCAATTTCACGCTGTATAAAGTTACAGACCGGTTTGGATTCCTGCAGTAAGTCCTCCTGCCCTCACCTTTACTTTACCTGCATGTCTATGCAAACCATCCATCTGCCCTGAGCATGGCAGACCCAGCATCTTTCCTATTAGCCACTCTGTGGCTTGGCTTGATCAATCGTAAATGCAGGAGGAAAGACTAGATTTGCCTCCTCCATCAACCACACATGTTCAAATACTCCGATGCTTCGAATCTGCTGCAAGGCACAGCTCAGAAATGGTTTCCCATCACAAGCCTGGTGTCAGAAGGTGCAGACTGGTGCTACTGTGCCTCTGTGGAGGCCTGCGGTGTGTAGCAGAGGGAGAGGCTCTTGCATTTGCACCTGATGATTCGGGGAGGTGTAGGAAGAGATGAGACAAGATATCTGATCATTCTCAGTTCCCTTAGGAAATCCCCATCCTAAACGAGGCACAGATGAGTTAGATGCACATCCTGTGCCTAGGGAGAATGTTTAAAAGAACTATTTTTATTCCAAATCCAAACAAAAATTTATAATAGTAGGCATCTTGTGTGCAGGAGAGAGGTTAGAAGCTATTGCTGTCCAGAAATCTCCCCCCTCCCGCTGCCTTTTAATTGCTGATCATTGTGTATTGAAGAGGAGCATTATGCCCACGATTTGCAGCAACATCCAATGTCCAGTGCTTGATTACCCACCTAGCAGCTCCCATAGGGTGGTGGGGTTTCAGCTGGTGCTTCCTCTGTCTCTTCCTCATTGGAGATAGCCATAGGAAAGACACAAAGCCCCCAAGCCGTATCTCCTCAGGTGCCCATGGGGGTCCCTGAGCTGCAGCACCCCACACTCCTCTGCACCCTTTCTTGCCCATAGAGTAACCAGTGACCCCTTGCTTTTCAGCGAGCAGGAGCTACCAACCCGCACAGCCTTGGAGGAGAAGGTGAGAGCTGCCAACTCTGTTGTCATGGGTATCGGATCCTTATCACACTGACTGGGGAGGGGGGTGGCTTTTGAGGAAACGAATATGCAAGTGCAAGCAAAGCAAGCAGCCGGCACCTGTTGCTTGCACAAAGGTGGGAACTCTGCAAGATGCCCAGTGGTTTGAGCTTTTATTTTACTGGGTCAGGCGTCTCCCTTCCTGCACCTTTTAAAGCAATTTGGGGCTTTTCCCTCTGCTTTGGCACAGTGCTCAGCAGCTGCAGCTTGAAAAGACCCTCCACATGTAGGGGAAAGCGGTGTAGGTAACTGTCACCTCCATCCTCTTCTCCCCTGAGCTGGGAGTGTGTCCTCTGTTAGGATCCTGCTAACTAGGACTAAATAGCATCTTGTTTCTGCTGATTTGATACGATGATATGATTTGAGGCTAGCTGAACCTGCAAAGATTTTTGTTGTCAAGGAATACTCCTCTTGGAAATGCTTTCTCTATGTTAAGCTTGTGTGTCTTGTCGTTTTTATCAGTGCTGCTTTAATTACCGTGGGTTGAAATTACTAGTTCCTGCAAGCAGCTGTGGATTATTCCTATCCGTGATGTGAAGTCTTTGCACAGAAGCTTAAACCTAAAGAGAATGAAGGTTTGTGTTTTCAGGAGGTATCTTCTGGGGCTGCTTTTCTTAAATTTGTCTTGTCTTCTTCCCCCTTGCATCAGCAAAAACAGCAGGAAATCGAGCGTGTGGACAAGTGGCTAAAGATGCTGAAGAAATGGGGCAAATACAGAAATAGTGACAAGGTAAGGAGGAAAAGAAAGAGCATGTGTCCGGAGGGATGGGAGTGGTGCATCCTTCCAGTGAGTCAGGCCTTTGAAAAGTTGATAGAGGAAACCAGAGATCACCGGAAAATATTGCCTAACTCTACCCATTAGTCTTTAATATTTTAAATCTTTCCTTGAAGTTGCTGGATTACCAGTTGAGGGAAAAGTCCTGTTCTGACTAGCAGAGTTTTAAAAATGGTTTCCTAAATGCTGCTGGCGTGTTTGCACTTCTGGTTCCCAGTGCAAGCAGGAGATGTTAGTGTGCCCAGCTGGGTCCCTGCAGGGGGTGTTGCATGCTGTAGGTTGCTTCTTTGTCTCCACAGAATGGCATGGGGAGATGTGACTGATACAGTCCAGCTGATGTTCCTCATAATTCTCCCTGGAGGGAGTATTATTTGTCTAGGACATCACCTAGATTTTGCATTTTACTCCTAGCTGTGCCTGTGAGAAGCCCCTTAGGTGATAGATTGTGTGCACCCATCTGTGGAAATCAAGGATGGAGACACTGCAAAGCTGAGTTGTTTTTAATAAATAATATTTGTAATGTGTTCCTGTTAGAAACCTCTTGAAACAAAAACCCCTTGAACCTAATGACAGGACCCTTGCTGGGTAAGGAGAGGAGCATCATGCCTGACCTGCTCTGCTTATGGGCACTTTGTGCCGGAGAGGGCTGAAGCCCAGCATCACCTTGTTGCCATGGCCTCTGCAGCCTTCTTGTTTGGCAGGAGGAGCAGGATGTTTGGCTGTATTGCCTCTGGCTCCTGATGAGAGTCCTCAGGAGAACCAAGCTCAGTTAAAAGGTTGTGCAGAGCGTATCTGCATAGCTGCAGGGGGAGCATCAAGCAGAGCATCCACCTTGCCTGGCCATCCAGAGTGATGTCAGGTTCACCCAGCCAAAGACCAGCTGTAGTCTCATCCTTTTTAAAAAAAAACAAAAAAAAAACCCCAAAAACACAACACAAAATCTTATCTTCGTTACAGCAGGGATGGGGTGGAGATGGGCATGGAGTTTTATAATCCTTTTGATCACTTCAGGGTGGTTCTAGTTATTTTGTTCATCGGTGCTGCTCCACAGGCAAAAACAGAGGCTCTCTTGCAGCTTTGGTTTTTCTAATTAGAAGTTAGCACTAATTGGTTAGTGGCCTTGTCAGTTAAAACACCAAATTCCAGCACAGTGCAGGGAATTCCTTCAGGTCCTGGAGGATGTTTGGGATGGGTAATGATGAGTGTTTTTAGCATGCCTTGGCTTTCCTGGGTCAGCCAGTGGGGACAGACAGGACCCGGGAGGCGGTGGGGAGGGGGCGGCGGTGTGGAGCAGTAGCAATTGCCATTTGTCTTTTGGATTTACCCTGATAATTAGCGGGTGTGTTAAGCACACTGCAGCCAACATTGCTTAGGTCTGCTGGATGGCAAGGGGCTAGACCAACAAGCGGGTTTTGAGCATCTTTGGGTCAGAAAATCACAGAGCTCTTGTAATGGAATAAATGATGTTATTTATAACAGCCCATAAATGGTTGATGACTCTTGGGCACAGATGTGGCATTGTCCCCACGCTGAGGGATTGGAAATGGCCATCCCCCTTCCCAGCAAACAAGTGGCACTTGGCCCCAAGCAGGGAAGGAGCAGTCTGGTGGCCCTGGGGAGTAGAAAGAAGCTTTGGTTTCAGTCCTGTCCAGCCTAACACCCCGCTGCCTTCTGCCAGTGCAAGTGCAGGCAGGAAGGTCTGTGCATCGGAGCAGCTAGGCAGCGTTAAGTGCAAAGACCCTGAGAGGCACAAGAAAAGTGCTTTAAAAAAAATAATAAAATTAGGTTGTATCCTTCACCTGGATGTGCAACCCCGTGCTCTTGTGTTGAGAGCATGGAAGCTGCTGGGAGATTCCTGCTGCCACAGTTGGATGCAGCTCAGATGTGGTGTTTCAAGGACCTTATGCTGGGATCACAGTCATGCCCCTCAGATGGTTATGTTTTTTTTCTGTCTAAAGTAAATGTGGCAAGCCCTTGATCTGATTTTTCTAAAGCAGAGTGGGATGGTTTTGTTCCCTCTCTGAGCACTCAGGCTGTCACATCTGCATTGCACGTTTCCTTCAGGTTTGTTTTCGGCACTTCACTGACGTGATGGAAGCCTGAGTGTCACAAGACAGCAGCTCTGTGTTATTTTAATAAAGACTAGGATGTCATCTTTGGAAAAAAAACTTACTGAAGACAGGAAGCTTCCCTTTGATGTTCCTTTTGATAGACTGCACTTTATTAGAGGGGAAAAAAATCTTGTTCCAGGAACCCTATGCAGTTTCACAGGGAAGCTGCCTTGACTTTGACTCTGCATGAGTGACATAGAAACCCATCTTGTTTTCCAGGCTGAGACTTTCTGGGCTTCAGGGAAAACCTTTTGAGTCCAAGTTCATGTGCTGGAGCTGGCAGACAGCTGACCATGTTGAGTGCTTGAAGAGGGACTCTTGGTTTATCAAGCAGGCTGTCATGTTTTGCAGCATCTTAGTCAACCTTAGGTTGTTGTCTCAAGCTTCTATGTTGTGAAATGTCAGCAGGGGGAGGGAAGTTGTGTACCCGTCCAGGCCCCAACCTGTCAGTGAGTGAGAAAGCAGCTTATTCAGGCATGAGCCATCGCCAGAGCGCAGCAGGTTTTGCTTTCTGTTTCCCCACCTGCTGCCAGCGTGCATCCCTATGTGCTGCTGGTTGCAGTCTGAGTATTGTGGCAGTCACAGATTACAGGAAATAAGGCTGCAAAAAACCCTCAAGAGGAGGGCTTCTTACAGTCCCTAGCTCAGGATGGCCTGGCTATGCCTAAAATCGTTCCTGGCATAACCTGTTTCAGGATGAGCAACAAATAGGATTATCTTGATTAAAGTGATGCCCTTGTGCTCATCGCCTCATCAGATCTGTCTCTGTGTCTGTTCTAGACACATTTCATAGTGATCTGACTTAATTTCAGTAGTGTCATCAACAAAAAGTGACACCAGCATAACTCCTTGCATCGGGGGGGTTACACTGATGCAGTGGTGCCTTTTCCTGGCTGTACTCCCACGAGGCAAAGGGTACAAAAATAAAGGAGACCATGCAAGGACCACACTGCTTTGCAGAGTTAAGGTATGTCAAACCTGTGAAGAAGTGCTAAATTGTGTAATTCAAGGGAGGCTCAGGTGGTCTGTGTCCTCTTCAACTGCTGTTTTAATCCCAAGTTTAAATCCCAACTTGACTTTGCTTGGGAAGGTTAGGAAATGGTTGGTGCCATGTATACACAGTTAAGGCAGCACAGTTTTGCAGAGAAAAAAAGACACTGTGCTGCGTGTGCTCCAATAGTGCGATAATTTATTCATCATAGTCCTGAAATAAGCGGATTTCAGCCAGAAATATCAGTCCTAGGAAGAGGATATGACCTCTGTATCATTTGCAAGCTGCTTCTTGCTGCTGGCCATGTGGGATGGGACCTTTAGAGAGGGATGTCTTCAGTCAGAGATGTCTGGTTTTTAGGCAAAGCCTGTCTTTGTGTACAGGGGTAGCCTTGTCTCTGCTAAGGTCATGGGAGCGGAGGGCAGTTAATCCAGTGCATGCCAGCAAAGCGCTTTAGGATGAATCGGGGCTCTGTATGGACTGACACAGACCCCCAAGAGCGAAAAATCTGCTAACGCTGGGGAGAGCCAGCAGACGTTTGTCACTGCAGGGTTGGCTGAAGTCAGGTCTCCTGCCCACAAATGCCATGGGAAAGAAAAGGGGTTGTGCCTGGGAGCTGCAAGGTAATTTCAGCTGCTGTTTTTTGCAGTTATGGAAAGGCAAGTAGCATTTTCCTCTCCCCCAAAGGTAGCCCTGGTAATAAATGTAAATGCCCACTCACGACACGTCAGCTTTAAATTTGCCTCTGCTTTGCTGCTGAAGCCCCTGCAGACCTGCTGGCACCCCATCCAGCATATCCAAGGCTCCAGCTGCAGGGACAACAGCTGAGTTGCGAGCAACCATTGTCCGTACAGGAAAAAAGCCACACTCAGCAAAGTCTAGGCTGCCAAGTGTCTTGCATGGCCACATCATCAATCAGCCAGCTTTGTGGTGCAAAAAAGAAATCCTCTTCTCCAGGGTGGTGATGGTGGAGATTTCACCCACTACTCCAGGTGAAGATTTTCACAGCTCAGCTCCCCTGGCACGTCACTGGTGGAGGAAGTGAAGGAATCCTTCCTCTCCAAAAGGATCACTCTTTGAGCCCAAAAGAAACTGAGGAATTGGGACTGCTTCCCACTTCAGGGTGTTGGAGGTGTATGGTGGGTATACAGAGAGGCTTGAAAGTGAAATTGCCATGCATACCCAAAATTTGGCATTGTTCCTGCAGTCTCTTCCTGGTAGACCATGCACATGGCTGAGAAGCTAACAGTGACAGGCTCCAAAATGTGAAAGTGGGCTGAAATGTGTATGTTCTGCTTTAAAAAAACATCCCACCCCTCCCAAACCCTTTTTAATTTCAGTGTTTTAACTACTGAAAAAAGATGTCCTGTGTTTAAAGGCAATGACTCCACCCCTCTAACTAAAGACCTGGAGCACTTGGTTGGGTACTTCTCAGAGGACATCTCTGATTCAGGAAGATGGAGCTCAGGTCTGTACTTCTCTAGTCTTCTCCATCTCATCTACTGTAAAAAAAGAACACGGAGAGGGGAGAGATGTGGCACTGAGGCTATCATTGCTCCATCCCCAAGCTTTGTATGTTAAAGCCTAGAGAGGAAATGGCAAAACCTGGAGCAAGTTTTAAGCACTGTGAGTTCAGTTCTTGGCTCTGACACAGCCTTTCTACACAGCACCTTGAGCCATCGCTCACCATCATCTCCATTTGTGAAACAGGGTGATGTCCACTCTTCCTGCTGTGTGTTGGTCTGTCTGTCAGTCTGCATGGGACGTGGTCTAGGTACTCTCTTCCCATCTGTAAGGGCTGAGCGGTTTATAAGAGACAGAAGGTGGTGACCTTGAGAGTTGTTTTTTCTTCTCACATGGAGCAGGAGTTGCCATCACCTGCTGCCTTCCCTCCGTCAGTTCATCCCAGCGTAAATGCTGCTTTTAATGATAACTTCCCTGTTTTCCTTCAAGTTTCATGACGAAGGAAAATTGCTCATTTTTCCTCTGCATGATTCAGAGCTCTGAGGTTTTATCACTTTCATGTCTGGAGGCGGTGGGAGGAGGAAAGCCTTTGGATAAATAACAGAGAGGCATTTCAGTTCAGTTCCATTTCAGCATGTTTTGTAACTCCCCTCTTCCTGCCACACTCATGTGGAGAAAATCATTAGAGACATTTACTATATGCCAGTGAGGGTTGCGCTCATTAAAGTCCAACAATACCAGCTCTGGGAATTCAAAACAAAATTATTTTCTTTCCATGGTGCTGAGCATCATTTTCTACCTCGGCAGCTGTCAGTCAGTCTCTCCTAATCCGTTGGAAATGAAGATTTTTATTTTTTTTTTTCTGAATTGGTACATACCCCAGTTCCTTGATCCCATCTCAGCTTTTGCTTCATGAAGTCGTGAGCGCTTGCAGGAGTGAGGCTTTCATGGGCACCTTACCAGTACCACTCTGGGGACGTGGTTCATCTAGCCCCATCACTTTGTGTCTCCTGATGCGTTGCACCTCTTTCATCCTGATTTAATGACTCTCGGGGAATGGGAATCTCTTGTTCATCTCCTTGGTCTTTCAGTTGTGGGGATGAAGCTGTCCGGTGTGAAGTTTTGCAATCTTTCAGAAACACCTCCTCATGTGAACTTGGACGAGCAGGTGTGGCTCCCCTGGGTGTGCAGACGGTGAATTAGTGATCATAGAATCATAGAATCATTTTGGTTGGAAGAGACCTTTAAGATCATCATGTCCAACCATTAACCTAGCACTGCCCAGTTACTACTAACCATGTCCCTCAGCACTATATCTACTCAGCTTTTAAATACCTCCAGGGATGGCAACTCAACCACTTCCCTGGGCATCTTGTTCCAATGCTTGACAACCCTTTCTGTGAAGAAATTTTTCCTAATATCCAATAATTTAAACCTCCCCTGGTGCAACTTGAGGCCGTTTCCTCTTGTCCTATCGCCTATTACTTGGGAGAAGAGGCTGACCCCCACCTCACTATGACCTCCTTTGAGGTAGTTGAAGAGAGCAATAATGTCTCCCCTCAGCCTCCTTTTCTCCAGGCTAAACAACCCACTTCCCTCAGCCATTCCTCATATGACTTGTGCTCTAGACCCTTTATCAGCTTCATTGCTCTTCTTTGAATGCGCTCCAGCACCTCGATGTCTTTCTTGTAGTGAGGGGCCCAAATCTGAACACAGTATTTGAGGTGTAGCCTCACCAGTGCCGAGTACAGGGGAACAATCACTTTCTTAGTCCTGCTGGCCACACTATTCCTGATGCAAGCCAAGGTGCTGTTGGCCTTCTTGGCCACCGGGGCATGCTGCTGGCTCATGTTCAGCCAGCTGTCAACCAATACCTCCAGGTCCTTTTCCTCTGGGCAGCTTTCCAGCCGCTCTTCCCCAAGCCTGTAGGCTGCATGGGGTTGTTGTGACCCAAGTGATGTCCCACTTAAAATGCGGGATGCTGTTGAATAGAATGGTGGCCTTCTGTGAGGACATCTTGATAGTGAGATGCTTTTAAGGGGGTGATTCTTATTTGGTGCGTACAGAGGGGAGGGCAGGATCTTGCAAAGGATTTCTGTAGGGTATGGTCCTGGCTGTGCATTGGACCTTCAAAGCTGGTTCTAAGCAGCACCTGGGGCAGAGCAAGCATTTGCAAGTGCTGAGAATGGGATTTTAAATGTTGAATGTCCATTATGCTTGCAGGATCAGGGTACATTACACCGACATTTTCTGTGTCAGCAGAAATACTGTTCTAACACACATCTGGCTCTCCTAGTATTATGTGGTGGTCTTGGCATTTATTGCATAACTATTTTATATAATTATTTTGACTGGGATAGTGGTGTTATTTCTTTGCTGTCCCCTAGCCTGTCTACTTGAACCCCACCTCCTGTCCCGTCTCATACTAGCCCTCTGGGACAAGAGCTATTGTTGCTGTTTTGCACTTCATAGGTGCCATGCAGACTGTAGTGAAACAAAGAGCATGGGTCTGTGTTCTCAAAAGCTGCGAGCCCAAATGGGTTGACAATACAGTGCCATGGTTTTGGTCTTTGTAACTTTGTGCATAGGCTGGCTTTAAAAAGTCAAGCTAGAAGTGAAAAAGCTGATGAGGTGAGATAGGTCAGAAAGGAGAGGTAACAGGAGCAGATGTTCATCTTAGTGTAAGAGATGCAAAGGCAACACAGCACAACCATGTCCAGAAAATCTTCTGCTAGGATCTTGATGCTTCCCTGTGAATTGCAGCCCTTGTCTTGCATCAGCCTGAAACGCGTGAAGCAGAACACCCTATGGAAAGAGAAGAGGGATTTTGAAGGAGGTTGGATGCATTTGTAGCCAGTAGCTCCAGTTGATTGCCTGGTTCAGCACTGCCCTGCTCAGCCCTGACCTCATTTCCATGACTGGGAATCCGGCATCTCTGTCCCTTCCCAAGGAATTACCGGGTCCTGAGGGATCGCCATGTCACAACATAAATCGCCTCTGTGGCTGGAGCTTGGGCATGTGAAGCGGGTCCTTCAGCATACCCCAGGGTCCTTGGGAACCTGGGGGAGTGCCGTGGTTGGCTTTGTAGTGCAGCTGCAAGACATTTCACGGGTGGGATGAATGAAAGGATGGAAAATATTCAGAAATGAGGCTTTTTTTTCTTCTTTATTAAGCTTTTTCTTTTAATGAGAGAAGTCAGGGATGGAACAAAAGCTCTCTCTTCTGTTTTCCATTGAAATTTAATGGTCTCTTTAGAGAGAGAGGGCTTTATGACAAGAAAAAAGGGAAGAGGCATCTGTGAGATGAAGTGAAAACATCGAGGCAGGAGGAGGAACACATGCACGTTTGCCCCCAATACCCCTCCTTGCTTGAGGAGTACCCTGCACATTCATGGGAGAGCCCTTGTTGTAGCCCAGTTTCCTTTGCTGCCTGTCAAGCCATGAAAGTTGCTGTGGACATATCCCTGTGCCTCTCATGTTAAGGGTTCTGCTGTCCAAGGGGAAATGTATTTTTCTCCCAGTCCCTGAGGATCCAAGTGAGAACAGCCATGCCAGGTCAGATCAAAGACTTCAAAGCCAAGGGTGCTGGTTCTGTCCTTTGAGAGGAGTCCAGGGGCCGGCTGGTGTGCATGGAATGTGACTGCTGTGAAACACCTGAGATGTCTCCACGTATAAAGGGGATGGTCCATGTCCAACTCTTCCAGTAAGGTTAAAAGCGTGAGACGTGGCTTGATTTTGACTGAGTAGGTGTCTTCGATGGATGCAGGTGCTCAGCTCATCCATCAGATTGAAGATGCCGCCTCTGCACGAGTACAGGCAGAGGACGTGATTGATTGAGGTGTCTGCTCAAATGGATGGTGGTCCACAGCAGCAAACCATGGAGCAAATCTGTTCTGCCACCAGCAGGACCAGCTGACCTTGTACACATTTCCCTCCCCACAGATGTGCCGGCGAGTGTACAAAGGGATCCCACTTCAGGTGCGAGGCCAGGTCTGGTCGCTTCTGCTGGACGTCGAGAAGATGAAGAAGGAGAACAAAGGAAAATATGAGGTATGGGCTCTTCCTGGCAAAGACAACAGGAGCAAGGTGATGGGGAGGCTGGTTTGGTGGGGCTTTACTGGCTGGGGTAAGTCAGGCCTGTGGCAGATGCAGGTGTCTCCATCTCCACCCGTGTGGGCAGGAGGGAAATGGGGGTTTCTACAGGGATGCTTTAAGGGGCCGGGGGAGACACCCAGCCTCCCTCACAGGGTAGCAGCGTGCCGAGTGCCTT
The DNA here is from genome assembly GCA_008711295.1 of Anarhynchus alexandrinus. Taxonomy (NCBI): domain Eukaryota; kingdom Metazoa; phylum Chordata; class Aves; order Charadriiformes; family Charadriidae; genus Anarhynchus; species Anarhynchus alexandrinus. The sequence continues at coordinate 1,207,620 of VUYV01000233.1, read as the reverse complement.
ACAACGTGCGCTGGTGGTGGGGCCCAACCCTGTCAATGAACTGTTGTGACCTCTGAGAAGGAAAGGCTTAAAATTAGTGAGGACTGAAAATGCAAAAGGGATAAACTCTTTAGCATGTTAGTCAGCTGCTTTCCTTAGTATGCTGCTTCCATTTATTTTGCTGGAAGCCACTAGCAAAGATACTGTTGGTCTTATTTCATCCTTAGGGAAAGATGCAGGGAAGAGGGAGGGGAAGCTTAGCAAAGGTACCACTCGAAGTTCCTTGAGCTCTCTGGAGTGATGCAGAGTAGCCAGGAATACCCTGAAGTGGGTAGGTGCTGGATGGGGTGACCCCAAACCTCTCGGTGTGCTTGAAAATTTCACTTGGGGCATTTTGAAATGCGCAGCAAGGTCAGAAGCCTTAAACCAGCTGACAGTGGGTCATTAGTCAAGAAACCCAGTTAAGGTGGGGTGAGGGCAGGTCTTGCAAACTTGACGGGGGATTTCTGAGCACAGGGTCCTGGCTTACAACTTAGATGTGCAGCTGGAAGTTGACTGGCAGCGTTTGAAGAGCTTCTTTTATCTTCCATCATCAGTCTTTTATAACTGTCTTGAAAGTTTCTATTAAAAATCAAATAAAAATAATTTTTCTATTAAAAATCACTTATTTTCTCTGCAGATAGGGGAAAAGCCTGCCTTGCATTGCTTTCTCCCAGAGCACTGCATGCTGCAGGCTTGGATTCCTTGGTATAAAATAAGAAATTTCTGTAGCATGCATTGAACAAGAACCCATGTGATGGGGCTTGCTGTATTTTGTTATTTTTTTATTTCAGGCATCTCAGCTCCTTTACACTGCCTCTTTCCATACGCAATGTGCCCTTGGTTGATAACTAACTTATTTTCCAAACTTGTGTTATGATGTAGCTTGCATTACGTACCTGGGTGGGGATCAGGGTGTTGTGGAGACAGTTATGTTTCGGAGGCAGGTCAAGTGCTGCTTCCAGCAGGTGTTTCTAAAAATCCCTGCCTATTAAGCAGGATGATGCTAACGCTCATTATGGTTAGTCAAATGTAGATTTTAATAGCGAGATGCCTCTGGGATGGAGTCACGTACAGGGGCTTGGGGAAAGCGGGCTGGGCTCACCGCAATAAGCAGAGATAACTAAGCTCTCCCAGCACGCAGATTCTTATCATGCTCTCTCCCTCGAAGCTGTACTGCACAGGCAGGGAAGCAATCCAAACAAATGAAAGTCCCAAGGAGTTTATCTGTGCTCCAGAGGGGTCTGTGATAAACAGGAGCTTCAGGGCTTAATAGGCTTTGCTGGATGCAAACCCCCTACAAGCTCATTTTAATCCTCCTCTTCTTTGGTGCCACCTGCCGCCAGTAATTAGCTCTCCTCTAATTCTCCCAGAAGAGGCTCAGTGCAGGTCCTGGGTGAGGGGTTTTGCTTTGAAGAAAGGACCAAGCCTCAGCCCTGAGTCCTGGAGGGGCTGGTCCCAAGGCCACCTCATTTCTCCCTGGGACATGAATCATGTCACAAAAGCCTGGTTTTTGCATGTGCCTTGAGTTCTGAGTGTGCCACCTGGCACATGCCACATGATTTATCTTTGTTTATACCCACGGCTCCCTCTGTAGAGATGTTGTTCCCTGCGCTTGGGCTGGTGATGGAGCTACTTTTCTAGCTAAGTGGGGTACCTTGCTCCCCGTGTCCATGTTGCCTCTGGAGTGATGCAATTAAACCTGGCACAGTTGCTTTTGCAGTGCTTTATCTTATCCCAGCTGTCCTCCAAGTCCTCTCCATGCAAGTCTCCAAGTCTTCCTCAATGCCATGGCAGCTCAGTTGTCCCTGATGCTGGAGAAGCACAAAGGCTACCATGGAATGTGCCACACTTGGTTTCAACTTGGGTGTGATGCTCTGCCTCCCCGGTGTTTTATAACCACAACCAAGAGGGCTGGAGGAGAGCTGAGAAGGTGGCAGGAGGGACATACTGGCCATGGGGCAGAGCAGAGGCATTCTGGCTTTTATCTGCTGCTTTGTAAAAGGTCTCTGGGATGGGACCTCCAGCTTCCCAGCCTCTGCTCTGCCACTGGCTTGCAGGGCTCGCAGTGCTAATGAGCTCGGCAGAGCAACTGTGGAGCCCCCAGGTTACTTAAACAAGGGAAAAAAGGAGAACAACCTGTCCTGGACTTCTTGTTTACTATCTGCAGAATTAATAAAGCCTTCTGGGTGCATGGAGGTGACAAAGTGCTGTGCAACCTACCTGTTGTTCAGGTGCAATGATTTAATACCACCCCCCCCCACCCCGCCAAAGCAGGGTGTTTTTACAGTCTTTGGGAGATTTCTGTGTTGTTCTGGCAGGGAAAACAAGAGGGCCTTTAGCAGGGAAATTTGAACTGAAGTGACCCAGTGCATATGAATAGTCATCTTGTCTCAGGTAGTCTGCCTGCTTTATAGAGGGCAAAGAGCCGTAGGAAGCAGAGAGCACAGCATTTACAGCAGGGAAATGATGTTCATCAGATCTTCATTCCATTGTCACTTTTATCCTCCCTTGTCGTGTGCAGGCAATAATTCAAAATAGCCCCTGCAGCATTGCTTCTCCCTACAGCTGCTTTCAAGGTTCGAGTTAATATTCCCAAGGTGCTGTGCCTGCCCTGAGTGTTAGCTGCGCTGGACACATCTGTGTGCTAATGACCTTTTTATGTTCCCCAGAGCTCATGTGGCCGCCTCAGGAGGTCAACAGCAGCCTGGAGGCACCTTGTGTCAGGCTCACATGCATTTGTAGGATGGCAGCTGCTGCAGCAGATGATTAATTATCTATGCAGATGTGCTATTTTCTGTTTCCTGTGGTGAGTGAGGAGGGGTCCTGACTCTGGGCTCCAGGCAAGCTGTGCTTGCTTCTCACTGCCTCTGCCCCTAACCTGCAGGTGGATCTCAGGCTGCCTGAAGGCAGTCACAAAATGTATTTTATTAATGCAGTTAGCGCTGGAGATATTAAAGGAGGTCAATTGCATGATCACCAGTGGTATCTAAAGGCTGTGAGATAAGATGCTTGGCTATAGCATAATGGTCCTTGCCTGCATGCACAGGGCTGCACAGTGCGTTACAAATGGAGCTGCAGTGGTATTTGTCCAAGGAGCATCTCTGAGGGCACAATTGGTTGAGGTGGTCTTAGCTTTGATTTGAATTTCCTTCCCTTATTGTGTAAGGCAGCAACACACAGATTAGCTAGCATGGGAGGAACATGGGGATTTATGGTTCTGAGTTTAGCTTCTGTTCTGGACTCTGCCAGTTCCTTAATATTTGCACCAGTCCAACTGAATACCCCAGAACTGCTTTTCTAGGTGAAAATCCTTAAACCTCTTTTGCAGTGGAGGTCGTGGCTGGAGATCACTTCATGGAGTCCATTGTAACAGCTGAGACTTTATTATGACTGAGCCTCTGAAAAGCTCAGGGACTTGGTGCTTATGTCTGTGTGTTGGTTATAGAAGTGTATCGTTCCTTAAGCGCCAACAGAGATCTCAATGCTTTATGACAGCCAGGCTATGTACAAATCAAAAGAAATCAGAGTGGAATTTAATTGTAAAGGTTTTAGATTCTGAAAACTCTGTATCTGCATTGGAAGATGGGCGAAGGCTGGCTTGGCAGCTGCCGCTGTCGTAGCGTGTGAGCATGGGGTTGTCCCCTTGTCCCTGGGGCAGCAGCACGGCTGAGGGGCCAGAGATTCACCTCCAGGCTGCAGATCATTGCACACTGGAAGATGGCAGTGTCCCCAAAGTCGCTCTGCAATAGCTCTGTGCAGCTCACACTCCTGCACGCCTTCTCGCTGCATGGAGAGAGGTGTGGGCTGAGATGGTGTCTGACTCCTTCCTCTTGTCTGTCCCTCTCCTTTCTAGCAAATGAAAGAACAAGCAAAGAGCTTTTCATCAGAAATCAAGCAGATAGATTTGGACGTTAACCGCACCTTCCGAAACCACATCATGTTTCGGGATCGCTACGGAGTGAAGTGAGTATGGGAGGCTTTGTGTGGCTGTACAGGCATCAGTGCCAGTGGGTATGTGTGGGATGAGCTGGATGGGGTGGCCAGGAGCCCCCTGGCTTGGGGTGGCCACCAGACCCCTGGCTCAGAGCAGCTCACAGGAGAGCAAAGCCATCTCTGCCTGCTCCACAAACCATCAGCACATGGTACCACCTTGAGATGTTGGGCTGCTGATTCTCTTTTTGGACAGGTCCACATGGGGCCATGTTCAGCCCCAGTGCTTGAGCCAAGCATAAGCCTGCTGCAGTGCCTTGCCCCCAGGGTGCCAGGGTTGCAGTTGCAGAGGGCTTGGTTTGGGATGGCTGGGACGATGGGGTGGGTCTGTCGGGAGCTGGGTGGGATGGGGTGTATGCGGCCTCCACAACAGATGGGGTTGGAGAGGTTTGACAAAGTGGCTTTGTCACTTGGATGAGTCACACCTGGCTGCCCTACACAGCTGTACAGTGCGAGGAAGCATGCACTACACACCTATATGGAGGTGGGGAAGGGAGAAAGGAACCTACTAGTAAAATGGTGGCAGTGCTTTCTCCCAAGATTTATAACACTTGATGCCTGGGTGGTTGCAAGTCTATTAAACACCCACCACCACTCCAAACCTGAAGAGCGGCTGTGTTGGCATGTGTGGGTACATGCATGTCTCTCCAGGAGACCTGCTGATGGAGTAGGCTGGTTCAGCTCCGCTCTGCAGGGCCACTGCTGACTGACTCCCCCCTGAAGGAAGAGGTCACATCTCACGTGCCCATCAAGGTGCTTTCTGGTTCTGTGAGCCCTGCGTCTTGCACAAGGCATAAGTACCAGCTGGCTGGGTGTTTTCAGAGCCTTTGCTCTCTATGTATATGAATTGGTGTGCACACAAAGCTAGAGACCTCACGCTCAGGTGTTTTAATATCCTTCTTTCTTCCCAGGCAACAGGCACTCTTCCATGTCCTGTCAGCATACTCGGTTTATAACACCGTAAGTAGTAAGTTAGTCCAGTTAAAGTGAACAGTGTTGTGCTTTATTTATATATCTCTGTATAAAGTTTTTAAAAAAGCTTTACATATATTTATATGTGTGTATAAATGTATGTATGTATATATATACACCCCACACACATTTAGCCAGTGGTAATTCCAATTTTAAGTCCTAATACTGGTTTGTACAGACAGCTGCAAGACTCGCAGGCAGCACAAGACTCTTTGCACAGTTGTTTCATTCCCTTGTTCATTTTGTCACCTGATAAATGACATCTGGCAGATGTGATTTGGGCAAGTGTCAGCAAACAAGGGATTGCCCTTTGGCTTTCCAGCAAGACTAGCCTCCTGGCTAAAGGTCTGTCATGTTTCTGACTTCTTGTCATACACTGAATGGCATCCTTGTTGAAAACACTGACTTATTATAGTGAAACAGTCATTTTTAGCTGAAGGGCACAGGCAGAATAAGCCTAAATTAGCAGCTGAACCTACTGCCTCCATCTCCAGGAGGGGACAGTTACCCCAGAAGGTGCAGAAGATGCTCAGGGGAGGGTACTGAAGAAAACAAAGACTCTGCCTTCCCTCATACCAGATAAATGCTTACCAGATTTATTTATTATTTAATTACTTCAGTGCTCACGTGGCTGAAGGAATCCAAACCAATATTGGAGCCACATGTTAGTTATCATCCCATCGCCTATTCCTTGAAGTAACTGCAGACACCTCTTATGTTTGGGTTTCTGTCCCTCACCCTTCTCACCTTTGCATTGCCTGCAAGCCCCTCACCTCCTGCTGGAGGACATGCTAGAGTGGGTGTGGAGAAGGGCCACAAAAATGGTCAGAGGTCCAGAACACCTCTCCCATGAAGAAAGGCTTAGAGTTGGGGGTGTTCAGCCTGGAGAACAGAAGGCTCTGGGGAGACCTCATTGTGGCCTTTCAATATGTAAAGGGGGCTTATAAGAAAGACAGAAAGACTTTTTACCAGGGCCTGTGGTGACCGGACAAGGGGCAACGGTTTTAAACTGAAAGAGGGTAGGTTTAGCTTGGACATAAGGAAGCCATTTTTTACAATGAGGGTGGTAAGGCACTGGAACAGGTTGCCCAGAGCAGCTGTGAATGCCCCATCTCTGGAAGTGTTCAAGGTCAGGCTGGATGAGGCTTTGAGCAACCTGATCTAGTGAAAGCTGTCTCTGGCCATGGCAAGGGGGTTGGGCGAGATGGTTGTCAAAGGTCCCTTCCAATCCAAACCACTCTGTGAGTCAGTGACATGGTAGATGCTGTAGACATATGGGAGCTGTGAATTTGGGCATAAACAATAAAGACCTTGAAAGAGGAGAAGGAAGCACAGGCAGCCTGACCTCCTCCTGCGGCTTTAGCATCATAGTGGGGTCTGGCAGCGTGGCAGCATGTGTGCTCCTCTTGGCTTTTGCAGGAAGTAAGCTACTGCCAAGGCATGAGCCAGATTGCAGCCATCCTGCTGATGTACTTAAATGAAGAGGATGCATTTTGGGCACTAGCACAGCTGCTGACCAACCAGCGGCATGCGATGCACGGTAAGGCTGGGGCAGAATGTGGATGGGGCCTCTTGCGACGGGAGGGAAGACTGTTTAGGTTAGTCGGTCGAGCCTTGTTTCTCCTCACATACTTGCTTAAAGCAGGTAAGGCTTAATAATGTGCTGACGCAACCCAACCGTGGAGCTGAACTTCACTCTTGGAGGCAGACAAGTTCATCAGAGAAAAATGTGGTTTAGCACTCAGTAATTAACACTTTCACAGAGGTGTTATCTTCCCTCCACAGTGCTTTGCCCTTGGCAATCAATTAACTCAAGGTTACGAGTTTGTAAGAAGTCTCAAAGAAGTACATCCAAGAATATCATATAATACCCCATTTTTAGCGTGCCATGAACTATGTGCCCTTGTGTTTTTATGAAGATGTAATGCCACCAAATGTGCTGTATTATTTTATGTCAAGCACATTAAAGATCCTTTCATCTTACTTGTGGTTAGCAGTAATCTATGCACAGAGGGTTATTTTGTGAGCAGAGGGCTAAGCATTTTGGCTTGGTAACTCCGGACAATGTTAAACGTATCTCCTGCTAGATTACGGGGCCCTGCGCAAGCTTGTGGTGTTCAAACATCTTCAGCTATCCTCTGAACCTTGGTAAGCACCAAGATTTGTTCAGAGAGGTCTTGGCCAAGCCAAGTCTCAGGCAGGCAGGTGGTGGGGAGGTGAGTGGGTCTGCTCTGTGGGGCTGGGGTGAAAAGGAGCAGCTGGGGTTGGTGCTGAGGGTGCTGTCGCCTGTGTAGATGGGGTGAAGGGCAGGCTCTGGGAGGGATGCCAAGGGAGGTAGCTGGGTGTGCTGCAGTCCAGCCGACTTCACCAGGCAATGCAGGGAATGAGTTTCTGGAAAATGAGGCTGCCCCCGTGACTGCTCCAGAGCTTTTCTGATTATTTTTTATTTCTCATCTTTTTTCATTAAGGTTTTTTCATTCCTGGGTTCCCGAAGCTGCAGAGATTTCAAGCTCACCATGAGCAGATTTTAAGCAAACTGTTTCCCAAACTGAAGAAGCACATGGTATCTCTTTGCTATCAGTCTCCCTATACTAATATCACGTTTTAATGCTAAAGCAATTGGTGTAATGTTCTGACAAATAGATGCACAACTGAACATATTTCTAATTGTGTAGGACTGCTTCAGCTGCAAAGAGGCAAGTGTTTATTAAATGGAGTGCCTGAATCTTGCCGAGGTGAATTTGCTCGCTGGTCATCATTAGTGTAGGGACTGCTAAAATCTAAAGGCTTCTTGAGGACAGCCAGACAGGCAGGCTTACGGAGCTTGCAGCGAAAGAAGCTGTTGCATACAGCAGCGAGGCTGGGCTGTGTTCTTACACCAGCTGCAAAGCCTGAAAGGTGATGATGCTGGACTGGATTATTAGCCCTGAGTGCTTGCATTTAACGGCTTTGCTGTTGCTTAAAGACAGGAGGTGTGTAAGATTTGCTGTGTGTTTTGTTGCTTGGGCATGTCCAGTTGTTTTTTTCCCTAGCAGATGGTACAAGCCCATTTGGTGGCGGGAGGCAAATCTGCAGGACACATCGACGGCAGTCTAGTGTCTAAGGCAACTATCTTGCAACAGCTGCTCCCTTTTTTTCCCACATTGCATTAGCTGTAGTCAGTTGGTGTTCGGCGGCCAAACTCCTGAAGGTTTCTTATGCTCCCAAGGGGGTCGGTGGCCTGGCTTCAGGAAAAGCTGTTTATATTACCATCATCTGCAACAGCTCTTGCTTCGTGCTGCAAATGAGCCAACCCTGGCCATATAAGTGAAACAGAGCCAGGACAGGTTTTCACTTAATTATAGCCATCGGGGTGGGGAAGCGTGTGTGGAGGAGATGGGAATAACTCTCTGAAAGCTGCTCGTGCATCCTGGCTCCCAAAGGCTCCCCAGGCTTGCAGGTGCCCAGCACCAGCTGAAAGCAAAGATTGAAGCTGGCCATTAATCCCACGCGCTCCTTTCTCTTCCCATCCCCACCGCTTTGCTGGCTTTGCAGCCATGTCGACTCTGTGCACGCGCAGGGTGCTGTGCATCCCAGCACCAGCTGTGCCACACCATCAGCCATGCCAGAAAAAGGAAAGCTGTGTGTGAGTGCTGCACTGGGTGCCAGACAGGGATGGAAAAGTGATAGGCTGGGGTGATGTTGGTGAGTTTTTTAAGTTTTCCTTAGTCTGTCAGGCTGTCCTGCTCCTGCAGCAGCCATGCCATGCAAATGAGGTAGTGCTAGCAGAGGTGGCTTGACTGTGCAGGTCCGGATTTACCTGTGGGATACTCCAAAGTTGTGGCTGAAGTCTGGCCACATCAAGGATCAGATTCAATGAATATCTTGGGCAAAGAGCCAAAGTAGGGCTTCAACATTGGTATTTAAAGCAAGCGCTCTGTTGGGAGATAGACCGCAGCCACATCCTGCACTCAGACCCCAGCATTAATAAACCAACCAGCCAACCTCCCCAAAAGCCCTATGAGTTGCTTGAACCTCCAGCAGCCAGACTGGTGAAATGCCTGTCTCTCTCTGCTGTCTTCTCCTAGGACAAGGAACAGATGACTACGGGGATTTACACAACCAAGTGGTTCCTGCAGTGTTTCATTGACCGGGTGAGGATGCTCTGCAGGTTGTTTGCTGCTCTGCTGCTTGCATGTATAGTTAATCTGCCTGTTTTTTTGAAAAGTATCATAATTTGAAGAAGGTGTTAATATAAGGTGGGATATTATGCACACTCTCATAAGGCAAAAAAGAAAAATAAGGGAGAAGCTAAAAATAACTGCATGTCACTGATCACAAGCCAATTCCTGCTGCCTCATCACAAGCAGTCACTGGGAGATGGCTCAGGAGCAGCAATATAAGCTTCAAAGTCAGGAGAGGTCTTTCTTTTGCCCACTGGCACTGCTGCAAAGGCAATTAACCTCACTTTGGCTCTGGAAACAACATAGGGAGAAGAAGAGCTGGAGGCACAAACCTGAACAAATAGCACTATAGGAGCTGCAGGCAAAGCAGCAGGTTCGGCACTGGAGACACATGAAAGCATGAGAAAATTACCCTGATTTGTCCAGAACTAATTTGCCAGTCCTGAGCCATGACTACTTTATTTTTAGGGGCAGCTTGCTTGTGCTTGCACACTTGAACATAAGATCCAGATTTGCTAATGTTTAGGACATCTGTGTGTCCCATTCTCAGTTTTCTGCTGCCCCTTCTATAAAATAGCGGATGACCTCTTTCCCTTGAGAGGGAACTCACTGCTTTGCAGTCTGTCACTAAAAGCTGTGTAAAATGTAAAATCCTTTTAAAAAGCTCTTTTAAGAGCTGCAACAGCCAGCTTGCCAAACTCCAGAGGGTAAGCGCAGCATCCTAAATTTGAACTTAAATGTCGCAGTAGAACTACTATTAATTTCTGTGTTGGTGAGATGCCTTAAATCTTTGGGAGATGATGGGCTGCTCCATCATTTTGGATATCAGTTCAGTCCTGTTTGCAGAGGTTTTTCTAGTAAGCAGAAATAAGCCTGTGTGTAAGGAATACCACTTTTACAGACACCAAAGGATTGATCTTTTTAATGCTTGAGTGAAGCACTGTTGGGCCTTCAGACCTATCGCATAAATAGTCCTTCATCTATTTGGGCAATTTGGATGGATACAGGAGTGGTTTTGCGTGCCCACAAGGCTGAAAGATGACAATGCTCCATCCAGGGTAGGGGAATCCCTGTGCTAGCGTGCCTGTGCAGAAAGTTTCTCCTTTTCCTGCATTCATGGCTGGGTTTTAAGTACTTGCCTGGTCACCTAAGGCTTTAAGGCAAAACCATAGATGATAAAACAGGTTTTTCTGTTATAGATGAATCCTGGACATCCAATGCCTTGCCCTGTTGTGTGTTTTGGTGTGAGGGGACATAGTGATGCCACTAACCTCTCTATCATCTTCCCATCAATCAGTGCTAACAAGTGTGGTGCTAATGAGCTGGTTTTTTGTTTGTGTGTTTGAAACAGACCCCCTTCACCCTCACATTGCGGCTGTGGGATATCTACATCCTGGAAGGAGAGCGTGTGCTGACGGCCATGGCTTACACCATCCTCAAACTGCACAAAAGTAAGGTCCCAGCAGAGCGTGTATTGCATAGCAGAGATGGCACCATGCTGGGCCACCCTTGTGCTGCCAACCCGGAAAGCCTTGATGGCCACTACCAGCCTGCTTGGTGCCCTGTGCTGGCCCCAAAAAGCACAGTCCTGTGCTGATGCTCTGGGGAGGAAATGAGATGCCACAAGGGTTGAAATCCTGCACTCAGCACATAGCAAACCCCACCTAAAATGCTCCCAGCTGCCTCTTTCTGCATGCTGCACCCCACATCTTTTATCAACACTGTTTCAGGGGCAATACAGACAGCAACCCATCTGTCTGCAAAGCTCTGTGTGGCAGTTCAGCTGAAAAGGCTGTAGGGGGAGAAATAAAGCTATTAATAGACTTCTAAAATGACCAAAACCTGTTTTTTAAAAATAACATTAAGGCAGTGATGTTTCTACCTCGAGGTCTTTGGGACTTTGACCCCCCCACTCCCATTAGCTAGCAGTCTTGCTTTGTCTTTAATCTGGGACAGGAGTGATGCTTATATTGCATGCTGGGTACCTTTGGGCCAGTGGGATTTATGGGACTGCATGTGTTAGCTTCTGCAAACAGCCACCCTGCTCTTCCTTCAGTTGAACGAACAGGCTATCCAGAAATACATCTTCAAGTATCCTGTTTGTTTGCAAAGACTGGGAAACTGGCAGGCAGCCAGAAGTTTCAGCCTGGCTGTGAAATCATCTCTCCTCCCTGAGGAATGTGGTGCAGATCATCCTCCCTGCCTGCATTCTGTTCCTGCCTGCATTGCATCCTTGTCTGCATCCCTGGTGTGGGTCAGCATCCCTGTCTGCATCCCTTCCTGCTGGCTGGTGCAGGTTGGCATCCCTGACTGGCGGCGGTGGCTTCGACACTGACTGTTCAGTCTGATGCTTGGGGTCTATCTCATGGTGCTTTTCCTCCTCCTAGAGGTATTGGTGAGAACTTCCAGAAGAGTCCTAAAACATGCATCCTGGTCAGCACAGGTCCCAGCCCCACCATCGTCCTGCCATTGCTGAGCTATTGCCCAGTGGTGGCACGGATATGTAAATATATCAACAACCCTGAGCAACAGTGGGAAGGTGGGAGAGAGGCAAAAACATTCAGGCTGTCCCACCCCAAAGTGGGAACAGCAGCAGAAAAGCAATGCAACCCATGCTCATGCTACCCTGCAATTTGGCCATGCTGCTGCCATTACTCCTTTCTATTGTCCCTCAGAGCGCTTGCTGAAGATGACGCTGGAAGATTTACGGGAATTTCTGCAGGAGAAAATTGCCGCTTCCCTGCAGTACGAGGATGATACTGTCATTGAGCAACTGCAGGTGTCGATGACCGAACTGCGCAAGATGAAATTTGATCTCCCCCCACCAGGTGGGTAGAGGGGAAGGCAGGCAGCCCAGCTGGAATGGCCAGCAGTACCCATGTCCCCTGAGGAGCAGAGCATCCCTCTGGCGCGGCTGGGAGCCAGGGCAGCCCAGAAGGGCTGGCACCCACTGTGCCTTCCCCACAGTCAGGGCATGCCAGATGCAAAAATGAACTGATGCACAGTTTGTGTTTTATTTTGTTTTTTCTGCTTCCAATACAGCAAAGCCTGAGGAGTTCCCACGGAAACCCCTGGGCCTGGAGCTGTCCCTCAACCCAGTAGCCATGAAGGGCAACGTGGCGGCCAATGGCCAGAATGGCCGCATGGGTGAGCACCCTCTGGACAAGGACCCCCATCCCTACAGAGGTCCCAGGGAGCTGGGAGAAACAACGGTGGCGGAGGCAAGGACTTGCACCCTCCAGGGTGAAGCAGCTGAAGCAACGGACATCCACCTGCATCTTCCTGGCGGGGGGCCACCGGGAGAGGAGGGTTGGGTGGAGCCAAGTGAAACGCAGGCCCATGATCACCTCCTGCCTTCAGAACAGCCTCTTCTCGTCCCCAGCCATGCCATGGTGGACCACAAGTCAGTCTCCCTCCCTGCCCCGGACGAGCATGGCTCCTTGGATTCCTCTCTTCAAAACATGCCAAGTCCTCCTGACTCGAGCTCCGCTGAGCTTTCTGCTACAGACCATGCAGTATGCCAGCCTGCTGCCTTGCTGGTGGGAGAACAAGAATCTTCCCTCTGCAAAGAGAAAGCACTCGATGCACCCCCCCATCCTGTGCCAGACAGCTGGCAGCAGCTCTCCAGTGCGTCGCAGCATGACGGCTCCTCCAAGAGCAAGTGTGAGGAGGAGATGGCTGAAAAATGCTGCAGAGCAGCGCTGCTGGAGAAAACGGACTTGAAGCGCTTGGCATCCAAAGCTGCATCCACAGGGGAGCTTGCCAGCCTGCAGCAGAACAGGCCGGGGAGCACCACCGGCACTGCACACTGGCCGGAGAGCTTGGGCATACCACCTGCACACGGGCTGGTGGGTGGCAGCGTCCCTGTCTTATCCAGCAGTGAGTTGGAGGCAGCAGGGCTGGGCGAGGGCTGCCCCTTCCAGCAGGCGCCGTCCCCTGCGGTGGAGGGGAACAGCCCCTACACCGTTATCAAGACCACCACTCCCCTCCACGTGGCCCATGCAACAGAGCAGGACTTTTCAAACAGAAAGCAGGTGGCATTGCCTCTGCCAGAGACTGGACGTCCCATGCCTGCCACCTCCATGGCACCACCTCTTGTGCTGGACCCAGAGGAGGTAGATGCCCAAAAAAGCCTCCAGAAACCATTGAACACACTGAAAGCCCCACGACCTCCCCTGAGCCCCAAACCAAAATTACCACCACAGGTTGCCAAATCTCACTCAGAGAACAGTTTCCTTTCAGGCTCTCCTCCACTGACAAAGCTGCCCAAATCGGTGACGTTTTAGTAGGGATGGGGGGAGGCAAGGGAGAGGAAGCAAGTGCTGGAGCAGCACCCTCATCCTGTTTTTGGGACTTCCCCGTTCAGCAGGGCTGTGTCGAGGTGACAGCACAGCAGCCATTGCTTGTCGAGCGGTGCTTTGGTACGAGTGCCCGGTGAGGAGGTAGAGCGGTGACCGCTGGCGCAAGGAGGCACCAGCAAATTGGGTTTGCATCTTTCCTATGGACAAATTGGAAAGCGCTTTCATTTTTTGTTTCATCGAAGCTCCCTGAGCCTCGTTGCGTGCCAGGGAGAGGCAGAGCTGGTGAATGTGTTGCGTGTTTTCTTCTGCTCCTGCCTGCCGTGAGTACCCATGGCTGTGCAAGTGGGCGCAAGGTATAGGAGTCCAAAATGCTTTCTTTATAATGCCTGATCAATGCAGCCAACAGCATTGCTTTCAAAGGCCTTTGTAGCAATAGATCTTTATTTCTTTTCCCAGACCCATGGTTGTAGGCAGCAGCATTTTCAGGCAGCACGAGCTGGCAGGGCGCAGGCAGCCCGCTACCTACTCTATGCAATTCCACAGGCAGTGCCCAGCTGTACCCCGCTCCTGCTGCAGCAGCATATGGTGTCCTGGAGGGGAGGTTTAACAGCTGGTGATCCCTGAGAGGTCTCCTTGGTGTGATCCCTGTGGAGAACTGCCAGCAGGGTGGTTCTTTCCCAAGTTTTCAAGGTGACAAGGACAGCGATGAAGGTTGAGCCTGGTCTCTTGGGCTGAGTGGCCTTTCTGCTGGCCTTTTCCTCACAGGTTCAGGGCGGCGAGCAGGCACACTGCCTTTTCATTGGCTGAACAGGAAAAGGGGCTGCTGCCTTGGGAAGTCTCCTGCTTTCACTAGCAAGCTGCTGGAGGTGTGATGGTGTCTAATCATGGTGCCCAACCGGAAGCCTGCTTTTACTTTTAGCAAGTTAAGTGTCAGGGTGGAAACAGAACTGGGGAAGGGGAGCACATTGCCCAGAACCCAATCTCAGTCCTTCTGGTTTAGCCCACGCAGAAATCGACAACTAAGGAAGGAAACCTAGGCACAGAGTTTTGGAAGATGATTCTGTAAAGCATCAACGTTACCACAGACCACTGCTGAGGAGTGGGTGCCCACTTGCCCTTCATGCACCAAGTCCTGGTGCCCTGTCCATCTCCTCCCCATCCCAGGGTGTTGCTGTTGCACAGCCCAAACTGTTGGCTGGAGGTGTGCAGGGACCCAGGGACAGCTTGCCCCACTGAAAGAACTGGTCCAAACTTGTGTTCCCAGGTAAAGGGACTTCAGCAGGAAGGCAAATCAATGGAAGCAGGAGGAAATAAACTAGTCCAGATGTGTGGTATTTGACTGTTGTCCAGAAGGGGTGGCTGCAGATGCTACCTTAGGTGGGACTGCAGGTGGGATTCCCATCCCTTCAATGGAAACCCTGGGCAAAAGTTCCTTAAAGTTCTAAGAAGACTTTGAAAACTGGTTTTTATCTCGGGGACTGCTTCAGTAACATACCTAAGCCTACCTGGAAGCCCAGCAGAAAACTTCCACTAAATTACTTAGTGGGGTTTATAAGGGTTTCAGGTTTGGGTTTTTTTTTGTGGTGCGTTATGTTAGCAGTGGGTAGAGCGTCAAAGGGAGCACTCTACCTTTGGATGTTGCCAGCCAGACCACAGCACCCTCAGCTTCTGTTGCAACCCCTGCTCTGTTGGAGACCCCATCTTCTGCTGAGCCTCCAGCCTTGCCTGTCTTCTCTCCCTCTGCAAAGCAGGGATAACCCTATTAGCTACCTCGCAGGGGTGTTGTGAGGAGTCGAGTTGCTCTTTGAGGAGAGGTGCTGTATGAATGTTCAGTATTTGTGTTTTGAGACACCACAGGTCCTTTCTAGGACAATGGTGCTTGAATTGGTTTTAATTTAGAGTACATTTTTCAGTAATGGTGCAGTAGTTAAACCTATTTGTGTGTTAAAATGCCTGGGGACTACTTCAGGACAGGTATAGATTGTCTTTCGCTAGCAGCCCTGGAGCTTGCTGGGAAGCAATGAGAAGCATCTGAGGGCTGGTGGTCAGCTCTGGGCTTGGTTTCTGTAGCTTGGGGGGGTCTGTCCTCTCCTTGAAACACACATAGGACTCCTGCTAATACATCTGAGCGTTTGGCTCACGCGTGCAAGAGCTGAGACCTTTTCCCCCTCATTTTGAGCACACAGCCTTTGCACATCATGTTGTTATGTGCCCAGGCTCCTCACCCAGTATGTGTCTGGGATGTTTTGCAGTATTCACATTTTAAAAGGTAGTTTGGTCTAATTTTGGAGAGCTGTCAAATGCTCAGTAGCCAACACATGGTGTTTGGTGTATGGTGTTCTACAGGAATATGTGGGGCTTCCTCGCCTCCAAGCTCTAATGGGAATGAGCAGCAAGGTCCTCAGTCACCTCCAAGCCTGGGGGAAGCCACCAGACAGTTTCAGTAACCTTTGGACCAGGCAGATGCAGGCCCTCCCATCAATGTGCTTCTTGCTGGGAAGGTATCTGAGCTCCTCACTGTGCCACCTAAGAAGCTCTTCTCCAACCTGCCAGCCCCCTGAAAGCTGGCAGGTTTGGGAAGCGTTCCTGAGGCAAAGTAGCCCAAGCTGGCTGGGAGCCAGCAATGTGCATTGCTTTCCTTGAAGTGATGCTCTCACTTTAGCACATCAAAGCATAATAAGGAGGGTTTAGAGATGGGAGCTGACCTCTTCTCTCTGGTGACAAGTGATAGGACAAGAGGAAACGGGTTCAAGTTATGTCAGGGCAGGTTTAGATTGGATATTAGGAAGTATTTTTTCACTGAAAGGGTTATTAAACATTGGAATAGGCTGCCCAGAGAGGTGGTGGATTCACCATCCCTGGAGGTGTTTAAGAAAAGGGTAGATGAGGTGCTTAGGGACATGGTTTAGAAGTGGGTGGGTGGTGTGTTTTTTGTTTTTTTTTTTTTCCTTCAGGGTAGGTTAACGGTTGGACTTGATGATCTTAAAGGTCCCTTCCAACCTCACTAATTCTATGATTCTATGATTCTAATCTACTAGGAGATGACCGATGCTCTCTCCTTCTCTGCCTCTTGCCGCAGATGAAGATGTGGCCATGGCAGGTGTGTGGCAGCAGGGGTGGGCAGGACATGGCCTGGCCTCAGCTCTTTCGCTGGGGATGAGAGCAAGGGAAGGAGAAGGGCGAGGGTAGCAGCTCAGCAGGACAAATAAATGGCCCAAGACACTTGCACCCCTGGCCCTTCTACAGCCTTCTACAATGGCCTCAGCCCCGTAGCAAAAGCCACTCTTGCCACAAGCAAACTCAGGAAAGCAGCCTCCCTCCTCCTCCCCCTCCCCCCCCTNGGGTACTTTGAGTGGCTGTGGCACCGGCAGGCAGCAGGAGCCACGGAGACCGGCTCCGGTGTGGGACAGCGGTCAAGGTCAGGGTCTCTCAGCCATGCACTTTGAAAGCCCAGCTACCATCTGCTTTACTTTTTAATTGCTATTCTTGTTTACAGCGTGGAACGCTTCCTCCATGACTCTTTCTAATGTATTATAATTATTACTTAAAAGAATATTTTTATGTCTGTGCTTTTTTTTTTCCTTTTGTTTTTTTTTTTTTTT
>VUYV01000233.1:1128414-1190479 GCA_008711295.1 Anarhynchus alexandrinus | reverse complement strand
TTTTTGGTGGCTTTTTGTAGGGAAGGTTTTTTTTGGGGGGGAAAAAGTCAATCATTCCTTTTTTACACTGATCCAAACAGACTGTCCAGAGTATTTGATGCTGTGTTTTACATGGTTGTAATGGTAACGGTTAAAGAAGTTTATCATAAAATCAGGCTCCACGAGGTTTCTTACGGCACCAGATGCTGCAGTAGGACAGGTTGCCTTCTCCTGCTGGCTTTCAGCTGGGTTCACCAGGTGTGCTTCAGCTGTGGCAGGTCCAACCCGCTTCATCTCTGCCTTCCTCCCTGCTTTTCTACCATGGTTAAATCCAGGCATCCCCAGCAGCAGTGAAAAGAAAACCACCTTTCTACGTACTGCTATCCTGTCCCAGCTTCCTGAGCTGAAGGCAGTGTCCTGTCCACAGCCCATGCACATCCCTTCTGACACAGAGCCGGTGGCCAGTAGCCCTGCTGCAGCTTTATTTTTTTGAGAATTCAGATTTGGAGTTTGTTTTCCTGCCTGCAGGCAGCGCTGGGAGGGTTGGACGGGATGCGGAGCGTGTGGGCACAGCTCCTTGCACGGCAGGTGGGTGGGTGGGTGCAACTCACTGTGGTGCCATGTGAGCCAGGACTGAGTCATGCTTACGCCAGTCACTGGGAGCATAAGGTGGTGCCGCTCACAGCTGAAAATGGATTTTAAAAAGCTGTGTGTAAGCAGCACCTCTGACACACCCCAAATTTCATAGCCAGTGCTTCCTGTGCTTAGATGACCATGGTACTGTTGGCTTTGGGGTGTTAAATTTGGGCAGTATTCTGTTTCCCAGAGAGAAAGCTGCTATTTAAGAAATGTGGTTACAGTAAACGCAGGGTCCTCTGTCTCTACCAGAGCAGCACAGCGGGTACAAAGAGTGATAGCAAAATGGAGGGGCCAGGACTAGGTAAATGCCACCCTAGGATTTAAGGGCAGTGCAAGAAATGTGGCATCCCCATGTGCAACCCAGTGGGTGCCGTAGGCTGGTATTCCTGCTTCTAGCAGTGCTGTGCCTCACCTAAATAAGGTCAAACAGGAACAGAAAAAGCTCCTACTTTGTTCTCCAATGTCCTTAAGTTAGATTATTTATATTAACTTGTTTAAAATCTGGTCTGCAACGCTGCCAAAAAAAAAAAAAGCCAGCACCACTAAGCACCACAGTGGAGCAGCAGTGCAGTGAGGATGCAACTCTCAGCACGTCTCCCATACCATTTAACACTGGATGCCAGCCCAGGTACGCTCCATCACGAGCACGGGTGGGACATCCATGGGCTGGAGTGAAGCAAACCTTGTCTCCCCCATGTCTCCAAGTGCCTGCATGCAGCTCAGTTCCACAAGCTGCTTTGTGTCACCTCCCAGCTGACAGACCCAGTGAACCTGTTGGCTTTCAGGCAGCACAGAGGAAGCAGCCGGTTGGGACTGGGTTTGAATGGCTGTGGCAGAAGTGTCCAGAAGGGAAGGGTTGCCAGCAGGGAAGGTGAGTCATGCTGGGTTTGAGGGATGTGGCAGGCAGAGTCCAGTTCTCTGAAACAGCCTCAGTTCACTTGGTCATTGAAAAAAATGGAGTAAGACGTTGCTTGGCATCCTTGGTCCCCACACCCCATGCATGTGCCCGGTCATGGCCTCCTGGCTGTGGCAAGGTGCTTCACCCTGCTCCCGTGGGGACCAGGGACAGGCAAGGCTCCACCACATCTCCCAACAGGATCCTTTCAGCTAACACAGGAGCCACAGCGGTACCCAGCCTTGAATGGGTGCTGAATGGTGGTCCCAGGTAGGGTTGCCTGAGGACATAGCAAGCACCCACTGCAGAGAGCCCTCCCCAGACCCCTGGGATTTGCCCACCAGGTAAGCCTAGGACCTCCATCCCTTACCAGAGAAGAAAAAGACCTCTGGGTGGGTCTTGGTGGACGCAAGCCATGCAGGGCACTGGGACACTCTCCTGCTGCAGGAAGGTCTCAGCACGGGATGTGCTGGTGGCCCCAGGGTGCTGCTGCTAGGGGACCAAGAGCAGGACAGCTGTGTAGTCCCAAACCCAATCTTACCAATACCCATTCGCTGTACAGCGCTGGGACCAGTGGCGAATGAACTCTGTAGAAGTTATCGAGGCCGCTGCTTAAATCCTAATGACCTTGCCAGCCAGGGACCAGTCCTGCTGCCTCTCCCTGCGTGCCTGGCATTTGCCATTATTAAATCCTCTCCTTCCCTGGTGGAGCCACTGCTCTCATCATGGCTTTCAGACAACCAGCTCCCAGGGCTGGTCCCTGCCCAGACACCACTCCAATGCAGCCCCACAAGCTGCGCTCAGCTCTGGTGCCCTGGCAGCCCCCTACGGCTCCTGTCCTTCCTGGCCCATGAACAGCCAAACCAGCAGCACCAGGAGCTGGCACAGGCAGACAGCCACATCTCGCCCTGTCACTCACTGGCTCTCTGCCGAGGCACGGCTGCACTCCTCATCCTCCATGCCCACCACCCACCACTGCTAAGAGCTCAGCAACCCTGCTGTGTGCCTCTGCAACACATCAGCGAGTCAGCGCTGAATAATTGATGCTAAGTGGAGCCTGGAGCAGAGCCAAGCCGAGGGAGGGAGCAAGGCTTTGGCCTGTTTTAGGCTCTGGTCCTGGGATGCAGCAGTGGGAGAGAGATGGGTGTGCTGTGTCTGTGAGCTTTGCACCCCAGACTGTTTGGCAAAGACAGTGCTGGAGTTTGGCTGGGCCTGGGAGTCTTCCTCCTCTTCACCCTGCTGTGCTGCTCACCTGATGCTCGCATGCTGCTGTGCTAGCTGTGTGCTGCCTGCGTGCTGCTGTCCTAGCTATGTGTGCTCTGAGTGCTGCCAAAGGGCTGTGGCAGCAGCGGCTGGACGCTGGAAAGCAAAGCAAGGGCATGCAGAGCACAGGGCGTGCAACCCCCAGCAGCCTTGGCTGGGGCCAGTACCTTGGCTCTGCTAAACCACAGACCCTGTACTCAACCCACAGAGAAAGCAAGGCTCACCCGCCCTAGGGGGAACAAAGCTGCGCATGGGGCCAGTCCCATCTGCCTGTCCCTGTTCCCACCAGTTGCTGGTGGCCAGGATGTTTGCTGTCACACTGCCCTCTGAGCAATGCCACTCCCTTCCTACAGCACATCATCAGGTATAAACCAGCACACGGAGAAAATAACAGCCCTGCAGCTGAAAGATGCGGGTCTGACCCGTTCCTAAACCATCTCCCAAATCCTAAAACCTCAGTGGCCGAGGAAGCCTGCAGGGCATACACCAGCATCCTCCTGGTAGCAAGGCAATCATGCTCATCTAACAGGACATGGGCACCATGAGAGCGCAGGAGGTAAGCAAACCAGAGCTGAAACAATATGGCCAACATCTCACTAGGAGACACAGCAGCTGGTCCTAACCCACAAGCATCCTACTCACTGGCAGCAGTTACATAAGCGCCCAAGATGGGAATGGAGATGGCTTTGAAGGCACACACAAAGACACAAGTCTAAGGACTGGTCACTAAAGCCTGACTTATTTAGCCCTAGTCTTCCACACAACAAAACCAGCTCTTCTTAAGACACAGAGAAAGGTTAACTGTAGAAACTTCCATCCTTGCTCCAAAACTGGTATGAGATCCCTAGAGGTACTTGCGGATAGACAGGGTGCAATACCACAAGCCCCTGCTTCCAACCACCCCATTAAGAGCCTCAGCCACTTGTGGTGCCCTGGAGGCCACTCAGCCCAGCCCCATGCCAGAGCCCAGCTCCTGCGGTATCTAAGCTTGCAGCTCACTCAGGCAGGCAGTTACTTGGGGAATCTGGTTCTTGGGTGGCTTTGCTTACCTTTATGGCTCCTGATGAAGTCAAGGAGAAGTGATACGGAAGTACTGCTCGGGCTAGAAAGGACTGCAGCAGTGGACTGGACCACAGCCCAGAAGGGAAACCTGGTCTGCTCCTCCTCACCCAACCATGCTGCAAGTGAGGAGGATGAGGCCAGCATTTAGCCAGGGCTGCTCTATAAAACTCAGCCTTTCATTCAGCTACCCCACCCCTCACCTCTCAGGTCTCTCTCCAGCAATGAGTCATTGGTGCCAGCTCCTGCAAACTCAACCTGGATGCTTGCCAAAGCCTTCAGCAAGCACCATGTTCTCATCTGTTTTGGAGCCACCTCTGCTGGCTTAGGAAAATGCTTCTGTGGAAGCACTCACAGACTAAAAGGCATGAGATATGTTCCAGCACTTAATCAGCATCTTTAAGGTCTTACAAGCAATTTTGTCAGTTGACTCATCTGTGATGTCTCTGGAACCCCAACCCCTCTGTAACAGGGTTTGGGGCACTTGAATGTGTGGGAGACAAACGTTTATACGTCAGTCCTGAGAGATCTGAACCTGATCAAACCAAACCAGACCAGACCAGACCAGACCTCCTCAGCTATTCTGTCATTTAAGTACAGGTTCAAAGGTGGCACTCCTCCATCACGGGAGAGGCAGCCTCAACAGATAATCAGTACGATGCTGCTTGAAGCCTTCTCAGAGGTGGTGTTCACACTTGCCTGAGATCCATGGCACAGCACCAAGTTTGGTCCAGCCTTGCCATGACGAGCTGAAGAGATCACAGCAGCCAAACATGAGTAGATGTGCCCAAGTATAGGACAAAGCTTAACTCTATGGACGTCCGCAGCTTCCAGCTATGCAGCTGGAGCAGCGCTTCAGAATAACTGCACGTTCTGCTCACCTAAGCTTGTGCCACAGAAGCAGAACTGAGATGGACAACAAGCTCCTTGTCATAAGGGGAACAATTGCAGTATCTGAAAACCACATTTTCCAGTCCAGGTACTTCTAGAACAAACGTGCCTTAAATAACTATGGGGAAAATCAACTAAATCAACCCCAAACCCAGCAATTCCTTCTCCAGACCTTCATTCACTCTAATGAAACTGTAACCCTGATACTACTTTCAGAAGTTCACCTAGCAAGCAGAGAACACATAGTGAACTCATATACCGAAATCCTACCTGGCATGACCAGCAAGTTGCTGTCCTGTACCTGAATTACCAGCACCAAGCCAGCAAGTGAAAACACCAAGTAACAGCTCCACCTGAGAGAAGTGATACCATCTGGTTTTTGCCTACCCGAAAGATCAGATCAGATCAGAGCTGACGTATCTTACTGCACATTGAAGATCTGTCACAATTCTCCTGAAGCCAACCTCCTGGAACAAAGATGCAGTACTACATTAATACACGGTTTCAGGGGAAGAGCTGCGGTGTCAAGCTTTCAGTACCTCTTTTTGCTCCCAATCTACCTCCAACTTTCAGCATGGACTTGAACATTGAACCTGAGTTGGGCTTCCTTGCAATCTTCTAATTACAGCAAAAACCTAACCAGCAGTGCTTCCAGCTCCCAAGATGGCTATATTACTGACCAGCACTGTTTGACAGAGGGTCCTGGGTGCCTCACTTCTGATGGGTACAATCCACAAAAGGAATGAGATTGGTCTGCAACCTGCCAGACTTGGACCACCACCTATCAGCCAGGTCCTCCTAAGACGCTTGCAGTCTCCAGTTCCAGCTCCCACCTGCCTATTGGATTTCTGAAGTGCTGTCCTGTGATAGCACTGTCCTACCACCTGCACCAAGATGAAGCTGTACCCTGGCTCCTGAAGAACTTCAAGGTCCATTTGCAGAACCCCAGTGGCTCCCAGCACATCTATAGCCATACATAAAATAGGACTATAACCAGCCACCCCAGAAAAGAGCCTGTCAATATCTGGAACCACTTGAAGTGTACAGCAGATCAAAGCTGTGAAGTTTCACCTTGACTCTTCCAACAGGAAGAAATGTCTGTCTGGTGCCTGATAGTGTACTGCTAAACACAGAGACCGACTGCTGAACCGCTGATGAAACAGCTCATCTTCAGCACCCCTCGGTGCAACAGCCATTGAGGAGTGGCCCAAGGAAGCAACAGTATTTTGCAACTAGAAGATCCTCTAACAAGCTACGATAACACATGTGATGACCAGATCCAGAGCTTTCCCGAGCAAGCTGGAAAACCTCACCCCAAGGGATGCAGAAACCTCTCTGAAAGGGAGATGCTCATACTTCAGCTTCCTGCTCCTGACCAGCGTGCTGAAGGACTTTGTATTCTGGCCAGTGCTGCTCTAGCACACCCTTGCCAAGACATGCCAGCCTCTTGCAAGTGCAGCTGTTGCCTGCCCTGCGAGGGCACCTGGCTCCTGGTGCTCCCTAGAGCTCCTCAGCTTGTTTGACCATGGCTCCCGGTCCTTGACTGTGGCTTCTGGCTCCAAACCAAAAACGAGGGGATACTCTCAGTGGTTAGAGCCATCCAGAATCCAGTCCTGGAGAGAGCCCTAAACACTGAATTTTAGAGCCCCAAACACAGAATTACTTCTCATGTGAAGGTGTCCAGCTTCAAGGGCCTGGCAAAGGATGGGATAAGCTCTGTTGCAGAAAAAGAGCACCATGTTCCTAGTGTAGTAACAGCACCAAGCAAGGGCCTCCATGTCAACCCACCCACTAACTGTTAAGACTTCTAGTCGTCTTCTAGAAGGATGAAATAGCCCTGCCCTCTGCCCTGCCTGCAGTTGCACAGAAGCTGCCAACTTAGGAACAAAACCCGTACTTCCAGGCTTCACACTTGAAACAACTTTGGGAGGTTGTCTGGGAGCCTCTGGTCCAGCCCCACCACGTAACACTAAACTCACCATCTTCAGCACTCCTCCAGCATGGAGACAGGCACTGCTGGAAACAGCACACCCAGGTAAAGGCAGGGCAGCTCTTCCCTTGGGTAACTTCTCCCACTCAAGCTGGGATCAGCCCTTCTCCTGCAGGAACTGGGTGCCAGGCAGCTGCAGCCAGGGTGGGGGCTGTGCCCCACAGCAGTTCACAGCAGGCAGGTACAAAAACCAAGCCGTTAACACAAGTCCTTTCTTGCCCAGGCCAAAAGCAAAGGCAGAAACTCCAAGCAGCTTTGGAGTTTAATTCTGCTGCTGCCTGGCATGATGGAGGATGAGGAGCAGGACAGGAGACTGCCCACATGGATGCTGGGAACCCCCAGGTGGGCTATGGCTTTGTGCCAGGGCTGACCCGGGTTTCTGTACAGGTTTTGCCATGTGAGACATGTGACTCATATGCTGCCCTCACCACTCCCAACCCCTGCTGGCCTCGGCTGCTGAACCCGGCGCCTCTTCAGGCCTGGGCTAGCCCGTGCAGAACGGCTCCCCACCGCAGTCAGCTGGATCAGCTTCCCCCTTTGATGCTCTTAATTCTGGATGCCAGCTAAATTAGCCTGTGCAATAGCTTGGGAAAGGGAAAGGCAGCAAGCATTGAGCCATCCGCTGCACTGAATGCAACAACTCATCTCGGCTCTGCAAGAAGCCTGTCAGACCCCAGGCAAAAATCCCAAAGGAGCAGGGCTGAGCAAAGACAGGCTTCCCAATAGATTAGGTCTTATCCAAAACACTCTTACCCACTCTAAACCCAAGGACTGGAAGTCTGAATCCTTTAGTCTTAATTGTTGAGCAGCCAGACTACTGTCTGCAGTGCAGGAGAGCCCTTCTGCTACGTGCTCACCAGTAATTAAGCTGTGCATAGGGCAAATAACGATTTGCATACCATTATACACTGCTGACAAACAGGAGTGGCCCAAAGTATATGTGCTATGCAGGTGTTGGCGTTAGCTAGGTGCTGGAGGGGAGCAGAAAAGCCTAATTCTACCTCTGGAGCACATAAACATTTGGGACATGCTGTGCCAGAAAGAGCTGCCTGAAAAAAAATCAAGGAAGCAACAAACTGGCACCAGCTGAGGAGAACCCAGCTCTCACATCTCCTCCCCGATGCTTCTTCCCTTCTAGGCATCGCATCTGAGGCCATAAAAAAAATCCCACAAGGACTAGGTTGACAGCAAAGCACACAGGGGAGCGCCAAGGACAGGCTTGGACTGGTTGCACTCTTCCACCCCACCAAAACTTGGGGCCAGTAAAGATTTTCAGGTGGGCTGGGGGGAACAGGGACATGACGACAACTTGCTGGAGACAAAGACAGCTCTTTCCCTGAAGGATACCCCACCCCAATTGCCTTCACAGCCTACAGCATGATCTCGATCTGTGGAGAGCAAATCTCAGTGCCCTTCCCTCACCACCAGTGATCCTCCCAGAGCACCAGCAGCAGCACTCTCTGGAAGGAGGACACAGCCATCAAGACGGTTTGTTGAGACCATCAAATAATAATTTACTGTGATTCAATCTGTGGCTTTGTACAGTTGCCGGGGTGGAAGGAGGCCAAAGGAGGAGGGGATGGGGAAAGAAAAAAAAGAAAAAGTCGCTTGCTGCAGGCTTGGGTGAAGTGCAAGATAGTCCTTGGAGGGGCTCATGCTCCCCCTGTCCTCTTCCTCCTCCTTTTCTTCCTCTCCCCCTCCCCCTATACTCCTCCCCTGAATCCGTTTGCTTCTTCCTTCGCTTCACCTCTTGCCTTGCATTCTGCACAGTGGGAACCTCTCCAAGACACGGTCCAGTCAGCTGAAACCAGAAGAGGACACTCATTAGCACCCATTCGCTGTCAGAATCTGTGGGAGGTGTTTCCATTACCCAGCCCTCATATTTCAGGATGACCCTGCTAATGCCCACAGAGGGAAAGCAAAGGGCTATACAAGTTCTGGAGGTCTGGACCTGGCTCAGCAAAGCATCTGCACGTGCACTGAAGGGAACAAGCAAATGGTCTATAGAGTGATGGGTGAGCCTTGGGCATCTCACCAGACCTTCTGCCTCTGCCCAAACCTCGTTGTGGGAAAGGGCACTGTTTGGTGAGATCTTTCTCCCTCTTCCAGGGAGGGAGACACAAAGTGAGTCCAGGGCAAATGCAGACAAATCACCCTGGCCACACACCCACCCTTCTCCTCCCCAAAACCCAGCATGTCCTTGCCTTAATTCTCCTTTTGTACCCTGATATTCCTCCCTCTGCTCCTGGTCACTGCAGCTAGAATAAGCTGGGATGTCTGGTTTCCAGTTTCTGCCTCAGCAGAAAAAAGACGTGGGCAACTCACAGGGCACACTCTCTTAACAGAGGGGAATGTTTCCAAGAGACTCCTTCAATCCCTTCTTGCCCCTCTTTTTGAAGGCACTGCCCATGCCGGT
The DNA here is from genome assembly GCA_008711295.1 of Anarhynchus alexandrinus. Taxonomy (NCBI): domain Eukaryota; kingdom Metazoa; phylum Chordata; class Aves; order Charadriiformes; family Charadriidae; genus Anarhynchus; species Anarhynchus alexandrinus. The sequence goes on along the minus strand of VUYV01000233.1, from coordinate 1,181,347 downwards.
GCTGGCCACCAGGCTGTGACGAGGACCATCACAGCTCCTGGCAGTGCGTGTAGGGGAGCAGCAGTGTCCACCGAGCCCATGCCGTCAGCTGTGAGCCAGAGCAGGAAACAAGCCCCAAGCTCACACCCCCATCCGGAGGAAAAGCTCCTGAACATCTGGAGGACCCAAACATCTGGAAAACTTCCCTTAGCAATAAGAAGTGTGCTGGGCACAGCATTCGGCTTGGCCCCCAGGAGACCTTGCATGCCTCAGCTGGGAGCGGAGGGGTGGGGTACTCGGGTGGTTTTTTGCTCATAGGAAACAAATGCTGCCAGTGTTTGGGTTTTTTTGTTTGTTTGTTTGTTTTTTTTTCTGGGGAAGAGCTCTGCTGCGCTCACAGCCTTTGGCTCAAAAAGCTATGGAGGAAAACCAGCTGCCCACCTCCACCTTCAGCAAGACCCTCTTAGCACCATCTCTGGACATGATGCGCTTCTCTTTAGGACTCCAGCCGTTGTGCAAAGGGGTGAAGGGCCAGTTCAGGTGCTTGGGTGACTCCTCAAAAGACATGAGGGTAATGTTCATGCAGGCTTTTCTCCCACACCCCAGTCCCAGATGTCCTTAGATGTACATTTTCCCAGTGTGCTCATCCCCAATTCCCTCTCTCTCCACTTCTGCTATGGAAGGAGCTGGTTACACAGCCAGATGTTCCCAGGCATTTGGCTTAAGGCCACCCAGCTCACGCAGAGACAGCAGCAATAGGAGCTCTTCCTCACTGCTATCCAGCAGGATTGCAATGATTTGAATAAACTCATCGTTAAAAAAAAAAACAAACCAAAAAACAAGGAAAGAAAAGAAGAAAAACAGGCAAGTGAACACAGACAATCTGAAAAACATTGTTTCTGGCTCCAGCATGCACAATTTATAAAAGCAAAACAGCCCCCTTATGGCTAATTCTGAACATTGCATCAGTTCCAAATATCCCAGGGGAATAATAATGGGGAAAACTCTTCTGAGGAACACAGGACTTTCACAGTGAGACAGGTCTGCTCTGAAGCTTCAGGATGAAGCAATTTACACGGGTGGATTAGGAGGCAATGCGCTCACCCAGCTCTTCATCTGAACTCTTCCAGGGCCAGCCTGGTGAATGTGCAGCAAGCCTGACACCTGCAACACCAGTTTAACTCTTCTTTTAGAGGGGCAGCATGGGAAGTTTACCCAGGGAAAGCACAACAAATCACGTATATTTTTTTATTCAGTTCTGTAGAATTTTGTTCCATGAAATGAGGAGGAAAAATAAATAACCCTTTCCTCCTACACACTTCCTCAGGAAAGGGGGAATTTTGACTTACCTGTGTTTTCACAGAAAAATTCTATTTCAATCAAAAAGGTGTTTCATTAAAAAATACCCATTGCTGAAATTGTTTCTGCCGCAATTGTTTGCAGACGAGTGCACCTGCCCTGCTTTCAATATACCCCCCCTGCACCCCACCTCCTGCTTCCAAAACTCACCATAGTCACGATATCACACATTTACAGTTCATGCAGCCGGGGCCGCTCTCATCTGGGGGATTCAGCTTGCGCAGCTTGTGCTGACGGATCTCCCGTACCAAGGTGTAGAAGGCATCTTCAACGCCCTGGAAGAAAAGCATCGCTTGAAGCAGCATCCCACTTTGAGAGGGGACAACGGAGAGAAGAGAGGGCTTTGCTCCCCAGGTAGGTGTCCCTAACGCTGTCTTACAGCAGTGCAGATTGCAGAGTTAAAGGCATGAAACCAAGCTGGGAAAACTAACAGAGATCTTAGTGTGGCCCCCAAACAGCGAGTGAGATTAAATGAGCACCCATGAGGCCAAGGAGCTCTTAAGTCCTCGAGATCCATCAGCTTTCAGCAGCCTGAATGAGGTCTACCACCCAAGAGAAAAGCCACCACTAGTCCCACTGAAGGTATCAACTTCCACCTTTGTGCTCTGGGAGCCCTGCATGGTCCTTCCAGCACTGGTATATTCTGCTTGTAGATCTGCCAAAATAGACCATGGATGAGGTTAGCCAAGTCCCCTGAGCTTAGCTGACCTGCAGAGACTATGGGGGTTATTCCAGAGCCTTGGAGAAAGCTTTGTAGAAAGCCCCGAGAAAGCATCTTCCCTTCACTGCTGCCAGAGCATGAATTATGCACTTCTCTGGAATGGAGGCTCAAGCCCGGACAGGGGAGGGAACATCCTGATGGAGCCTTGAGGAAGCAACTAACCCTGGCCCTCGCACCCATCTGTCTGCAAGGTGGTGTCTGCCCATTCCTGCCTCTCCAGGACAGCACTGAAGAAAAGAAACAGAAGATTATTTTATGTTTTTTTAAAACCCTCCTCCTACCTGTCTGGTTTTGGCAGACGTTTCTATGTAGGGGATCCCGTAACTCCGGGCCAGGTCCTGCGCTTGCCGGGTCTCAACTGTCCGGGCTGGTAGGTCACATTTATTTCCCACCAGCACCATAGGAACGTCATCTGAGTCTTTCACCCTCTTGATCTGCTCCCTGCAAGAGTAAGAAGTGCCAAGCTGAAGGGAGAAAAGACATCAGGGAACAGCTACAGGACACTCCCCACCAGCTTCTTCATCAAGAATTAACAGCTATGCTTCATTCCTGCCAAGTGCCTTGTGTTGGGCTTTCAGGAGAACGTAAATGACCACGGCACGTAAGTGAGTAAACAGCAAAATAGCTAGGGCACTTTTGGAAATGAAAACTAAACATACTTCTGCTCTTTAAATGCAACTGTTTACAAAACACAACTTGAAATTATGACAACCTATATTAAGACATGAGCTTAAGATAGTTTAAGCTAAATAAAAATGAATAGTTAAGGAGTTACCTGTGTTATTTCCAACATTTTAGATCAAGTAATCCCTCTGAACAGGGATAAAAAAAAAAAATCACCTGCAACCAGAATTTGCTGAGCTGATAAATCAGCTTTTGGCAGCCATAACCTTTTCTGCAGATACACAGGCAGTATTTGCTTCCTTTCACTTTAGTTCAGGTCACTCAAAGTTGAGAAACCAACTGGGAAGGAAAAAGGCTGTAATGCTCACTTCTTCATTCCAACCTCGGATTTAAAACTAGGTGGGCGAGAGTGAGATCTACCACTTCTAAAAATCTTAAAGGCCATTATGACCACAAACAATCCATTCAATTCCCTCCTGATAGATAATAACTTCCTTTGCTTAATAAATCATTTAACTTCAGCTGCAAAACAGCTTTTTTTTTTTAATTGCTCATGCATCCAGAACATTTAACATGTTTTTATTTAACTAATAAAAGCATTATTTAAAATGCTGATTTCTGCATCTTAATTGAATTTAAATTTCCATCCAAAAGCAGCTGGACATGTATCACACAAAAAAATCAATCAACTTTTTTTAATGTAGTAGAACATAGAAATGAAGTCTGACTATATGTATGATATGCCATAAAGCCACTTCCATGTTCCATGTAACATCCTGATCAGCAAACGCAAGTACTAAATTTAGTGCACAGGCTACACTTAGCTGAAAAGAGATACGTCCTAATGGTTACTAACCAGTGAGAGCCAGTGTTTCTCTGGGGAATATTCTTTTAAAAGTGCAAACACAAAGAGCACAGACAAAACAAGATGAAAGCTCATGATGTACATCATGATTAAAACCGGAGCTTGAAACCAAGCCATCCTGCGAGTGATTCACAGGCACCAGCCCCAGCACAAGGATGAATGCTGCTGAATCCCTCAGGTGCTTTAGGAAAATCCCATCCTTTGTCCTCCAGTTCAGCTAAAACAAGCCAAATTAGTCCAACTGTATTGTTATTACACTGAACAAACCTGCTAGCCGAAGACAGACATCTTGACAGCTCAGAGCAGTGCCACTGACTGCGGTACAAAGAAGGGCTGTGCCTGTGCTTGGAGCAACAGGATTACCCAGGACCCAAGTTTATGATGAGCAACTGGGGTACACGGTCCCTTGGTGGGCAGTGGACAGAGTGGGGAGAGGCAGAGCCATCTCTTGCATCCTCTGCAAGTGCCTACCATCACAGCCAAGCTTCAAAAAAAGGCATAAAGCAGAGAGATCCCTCCCTAAGCCAGCATTGGGGTAACCAGGGAGGACTCCCACTGTGTTTGTATCATCTCCTGGGCTCTCCAGTTCTGCAGGGGTGATGGCAGCAGGGGGGAGAAGCAGGATGGGTAACCTGGGTGCAGCCAAAGCAGGACCATGCCAGAATGGGGTCCTTGCTTTGTCACTGCCCCCTCAGTGGGCATCCTCTTGGGCAATTCACCTCGACGGGGCTCTGACTCTGCTCCTGCTCCGTCTTTGCCCTGGTTGAAACCGAGCTCCAACAGGCCAGGACTGCCTCTACCCGCATGCGTGCAGCCAGCAGACCGCAGCCTCACCACAACGGCTGCCAGTGGGGGAAGCAGCCCTCCCTGCCCTTCCCAGCCTCCTCTCCCAGCTCCCAGGCCCAGCAGAAGTCGCTGAGATCGATTGCACTAACAAAGCAATTCCATTAATTAGGGAGGGAAGGGAGGGGGTCATAGAGGATCAGCTCTCTCTTTAGTCACCATAAACACTTAAACATTACATTACCGAGTCCCCAAAGGCCACAAGCAATCCCTTCGGATGGGTTTTATTGGAGCCACTGACATTAGCCGTCTGCTCCGTCTCTTCCCTGGGGAATGGCCACTTGAGCTAATTGTCTTTGCTGGCAGCCAGTGCTTCCACCGTGGGGCCTGATCTAAAAGGGAGGGCAGGCCTCCCCTTTGCACAGGGCAAGAGGGAAGGGGCCCTTCCCTGGATACCGACCTGTACTGGTGAATATCTTCAAAGGACTTGGTGTTGTTGATGGCAAAGACACAGAGGAATCCTTCCCCCGTTCTCATGTACTGGTCTCTCATGGCACTGTACTCCTCTTGCCCTGCAGTATCCAAGATGTCTAACAAGCAGGTCTCTCCATCGATGACGACTTGCTTTCTGTAGGAATCCTGCAGGCCAGGAGAGGGAGAGAAAGGGAGGAGGATGCATTAAGGGAGGGCTTGGGTCTGGCCAAGCACCGGGATGCAGCAAGTGCATCCCTGGGAAGATGCCAGATCATGCTCTGCCTGGGTTTAGCTCCCATTAAATAGCTGATTTAAAAATGGGAGGGAAAGAAAGAAGAAAAAAAAAAAGAGGAAAAAGGGAGGAGCTGAGTAGGTTTCCCCTTCTCTGGCAGAGGCATGGAGAAGACAGCCTCTGGCTTGCTCTCCTCGTTCCCAGCCCTGCCTCTGTCAGACCAGGGGCAGCTTTGTCTCTAACACACCACATAGCCCTCGACAACTATTCTCCTAAGCTTTATTTAGTCCCGACTAATCCCTTCTGCTGCTGCCCTGCCAAGGTGCTGGAAGGGGGCACCCAAGAAAGGCAGCTCTGGCTGGCCAGGGCTTCCAGACACTGTCTGTGATCTGCAAGGCTGGAAGGTGTTTAAGATCACCTGGAAATCCAGTACCTCCAACACATCTCAGATCAGATACCAGAGGCAATATGCCACCAGTAAGGCTGCAAATTGGGCTTGATGGTAAAACTCCTCTTCAAACATGAGGAAAAAAAACCAACCCATCACACTGTGAGGAGGGTGTTTCCCACAACCAGTCTGTGCCCAGAGGGCTCCAGGAAGGTAAGGACTATCCAGGCAGGTCCTTTGAAGTTGGGAGTTTTCCATGCAGCAGAGGCAATCGCAACTTATCGCAGATGTGAGAAGGCCTGGAAATCACCCAGGGCATCCCTCAAAAGATTTCATTTTCAAGGCAGGCTCCTCAAAGCACCACTCCTCCCCACCATGCCTCTCCCCCATGTCCAGTCTCATCAGCAGCGATGCTGCTGGGGCAGCCCCCACACAGAGGAACAACCTCATCCCTCTGCGATAGCTGTCCCCCAGGTACAGTGCAGCATCCTCGACTCTCAGCAAGAAAAGGAAGCCAAAACCAAAGGTGTGAAAAAGGTGCGGGTCAGCAATATGACCACAACAGCACTTTGTAGCCACTCACAGAGGCTATGGCTGCAGTTCAAAATTAATTCAAATGTCTGCTGCTCTTCAAACGACCACAACAATGTTATCAGATGAGCTTTGCAGGTCTGCAGACAAACAGCCGACGCAGCAAAGGTCACTGACAGGACCAGCAGCAGCACAGAAAAGGGAATGGGGCCAACACAGCCTCCACCCTTTGGTTCATTACTGCAACAAAGTCATCTACTGGGTCTAATTAAAGTCTTTCCTCACCTTGCGTGGAGGGCCATGAAATCAGAGGAGATGAGATCTGCTCTGCCACGACCTTCTGAGCCATGCCTTCCCAAAAAGGGGACTGCTGACCTACCAGCAATAAGCGTGGAGTGATGGACTGGCTTCCTGCCAACTGCTCTGCAGGCAACTGGCCAGCTGCCCTGCAGAGTTGCACTCCCATTTCTAATCAATAATGTATCTGGAGCCTCCTTGGTGCAAGGTAGAAGAGCGCTGGTTCCACCTCCGGGGTCCCAGTGCCTAGCAGGGCCCCCAGTGCTTGCTCTGCCCAGCAGATCATCCTCCCACCCTTGCACCCTGGCTTGTGTCCAGAGGACCAGCCTCTTGGCACATGTGTTCACAATTAATTGCCAAGTTGCCAACTACAGGAGGTCTCACCAGCAGACAGCATACATACGGAGAAGCAATCCCACACCTTGGCTCAGGTCATCAACAGGCTGCCTGTAAGGCCAGCCAGCTCACTAATGAAGCAAAGGCATTAGCAGTCTTGCAGATGATGCTTTGCACCCTGCTCCCCAAAGGAAGGGGACAAACTCTCCCCACCCTTGCTTTGTGGCCAGCTTCATCTGAACCCCTCTGGGATGCTCGGGATGGCAGTTCAGCCATCCCTGCCATGCTGCCACATGCCCTGGCTGCAGCTGCACAGGTAGCTGCCACCAGCTCACATGTCCAGCCACCGGCTCCCTGCAGCCTCAATGCTCCTCTGTAATCCCCCACGTCCTACCCCACCTTCCTGCACAAGTGAAAGTGACCTGACCCAGCTGTGAAGTGCCAGGCGGCAAAAACAACATCCACTTGGGATTCAGACTCAGGATCCCAGACAGATGCTGGGAGCACCCCACTTATGCTGGGGGACCACATCAAGAGGTCCACTTGTTAAACACTTAGTCAGGATATAACTAGAGGCTTGGGAAGCCTGTTACTAGCTGACTGCTAAAAGCTGGAAGACAAACCCAAGAATTTCTCAGCACAGTTTGACTCTTTACTCCATCCCCGCTCATTCGCCATGGGACACTGCTAGCAGCATACATTTCCTTGGCGCCTTGACCCTTCCATTCCCAAAATAAAGGTCTTAAGTGTCCTCGTCAGCCCAAGAGCAGGCATGCAAGCGCATGCTGTAACAGGTCAGCTGGCACTGAGTTACAAAGACAGACATTTGCATTAGTGAATCGGGAGGGCAGGAGAGGAGCAGGCACTTAGTTGGGGTCTCTGCCCCAGACAGGGGACAAACTCACTTCTCCACCCTTTCTGCCCTGGCGAGCATCTTCTCAGTGCACCGCAACCTGCTTACATCCCTCTCCACAGCACAGCCTGCGCTCGATTCATTTAAGTGATGGGTAAAGCCTTTGCTCCATGTATGTATACTTTTTTTTTTTCCCTTTTATCCTGCTCATGTCAGCATTGCTGTGCTGTTTGTTAGCCGGCTGAACAGTCAAGAGTCAGCTCCTGGGCATGATCCAAAGCAGCTTAGTCACAGGAGGGTGGTTTGTTGGTCATATTTGGATGGCTGGCAGGTAACTCCCTGTGTGTCCTAAATCGCCATAAAATGCAGCATAATTGAAAGGAGTCACCCTGGAACGAGTGAGAAAATGGCTGGGATGGGGGCAATGCAGAGCACGACCAAGGGAGCTGCAAAGGCATCAGTGCTGGTGGGACCTGCAGGTGGAAAAGCACCTGGGTTGAGAGGGGTGAAGAGCAGCTTGTGGCTGCTTTAGGAAGAGAAGAGCAGAGTGGGGCTGGGGGGAGCAGGGGAGGAGCAGGGAAGGAGAGCAGGCGTCTCCCAGGGCACAGCAGGAGCGGGCAGGGTGAGGAGGGTATGCTGGGAAATGCCATGCAAGGTTTACATTCCCCGCTGCCTGTTTACATGGCGAAAATTCCCTGGAGGCTAGGACAAATAGGATGCCAAAATCCAATACATCACTGGGTCAGAGCTGCCTCTGCCCACCGTATGGTCCAAGAGAGGATCCATCCATGTAAATGTCTCTCCATCAGCAGCTCTTTTGCCAAAAACAACCTGGAATGTTTTTCTAAGAAAAGCATACGATGCTACTGGTGATGAGCACCTGAGGGGAGAGGAGCTGGGGAAGAAGGCAAGTGCATCCATAAGCAAAGTGCAGCACCAAGACTTGTGAGGCCTTAAATTAAATTCCAGTCTCTGCCGCAGACTTTCTAGGTGACCTTGGCCAAATGACATAATAGCACGTGCTTTTAAGTGCTTTCTCTCCTTCCCGTCTGTAGGATTGTAAGACTATTTCAGCCTTTCTACCAAGCCTTGTCTTGCTTGTTTATTTAAGTTGTAAGTTCTTCAGGGTGGGGACTACACATACAACACCTACCAGAATAGATTTCTGATCCCAGCTGGGGCCTTATGATAATAATAACTGCAGCAACCACAGCTGCATTTATACACATCTGGTAGAGAATCCTTTAGGACTGCAGACAGGAAGGTTATTGTCCAAGAAGCATGACGGAGCTGTAAGTTGCCTTCCCAGGGTCAACTTACTCATGCAGAGCAGCAGCTGCTGCCCCCATCTCTCCTGAACGAAGGTGTAAGTCATGCAGGGTGTAATTAGCATCTCGCTAGCAATGGTGAAAGCAGTTGGAGATTGGAACGTTTTTAAAAAGTAAAAGAAAAAATAATAGTGTAATGGATCCTGAAGACCAGACCCCTCCTCTGCACAGCCTGGAGGAGCACAGGGTCCCTGCCTGCTTCTCCAGGCAGGGTGCTGAGCTAGACAGGCCAGCGCTACCATCCACACCAACTATGAGACACATACATCAACCTTTAAATCCTCGTGATAGAGCAGAGCCAGCACGGTGGGAACCCCAACGGTTCAGCTGCTCAGCACATCTTGCTCAAACTTCAGGACGTACATAACATGACCAAGCTCTGATAAAACCCATTTCATCAGTAAATCTCAAAACATCCTGCATGAGAAGTCAATATATTTACTCTGATTTCACAGGAGAAATGGAAGCACAGGCACAAAATGGCTCTTCAATCTCAAACCTTTAACCCCTCCCTACACTGTCATCTCATCAGAAAGGAGGACTTTTGTGCTGTCTCTCAGCCCCTGCTCGGCTCTGCCTGCTTTTGCTGCCTCCCTCGCCATCTCTCTTCAGCAGACACCACTGTCATTCTGCAGGAGGCACAAGTCGGTCATTACAACCACCAAACACACGCGTAGCGACTCAGAACAGCTCTGTGAAGCAGAGGAACATCCCTGCTCAAGTTCAGACTTGAGACCAAGCCGAGCACGCTCTGGGTTGGAGGCAAGGTGGAGAAGAGCAAGAGGAAAACACAGAGAGACAGACCCCATGCCCAAAGCCGCTTACCTCTATCGTGGGGTCATACTCATCAACGAAATGGTTCTGAATGAGCTGTATCGTCAAAGCACTCTTCCCAACACCACCAGCTCCCACCACCACCAGCTTATATTCAGTCATCTTCCAACCGACCCCAGCTCAGGAATTCCAGGAGCACCACCACCTGCAAGGAGAAACAGGGCCATCACGTTAGGAGAGGGGGTCACTCCCCACTGCTGCCCCTTTCCTGCCAGAAAAGGCAGAAATCCGCAAAGCACACCCTCACTCCTCAGGTATTAAGAGTTCCCAATGCCTCCTGCACATCCCAGGATCACCTAAATGCTGCGAGGTAGAGACACCAAGGTCTGGGATCTGGCATGTTGTAACACAGAGACACCTAATTCTGCAAGACAGAGGTGAAGGGATGCACCCCTTAAGGTTTTAATGGTCTTATAAGTCTTCTAATCTTTCAGTAGGGATTGAGGATGGGACAAGGTAAACCCACTTCACTGCTATTCTGTATGGCAAAGAGCCACGCCTCACTGCTTGGGCTGAAAACCAGCAGGCCACCATAAGGGATGCAACATACTTTTAAAGTCACTTTATAAAATTGCCCATGCAATTGCCACAACAGGGTATTCTGCTCCAGGACCACCCTGGTCTCTCATTTCAAGCTCGCAGACGTACCACCCTAGTGAGCCTGGCATGGAAACAGGGAGATGGTGGGATGGCCTGTGTGCCCCAAGGATCAAGGGCTTTCTTACCTTCTTCCCACCCACCCTGAGAATCTGGCCAGGGAAAATCACAATTATTTCAGTCTGTCACCTGTACTATGCCTCCAGAATCCACTGTCTGTCTTTTGCTTTTATGGTCTGATGTTCTGGGGTCCCAAATGTAAGACAGCCTCACCTAAAACCATGAAACTTGGTCTAAAAGTACAGCACAGAACCGCAACATCCTGAGCTATTTAACCTAATACTCTCTGCTAGTAATGAAAGTTACTTTAAAATGGCCAAAATAATCCATCAAACTGAATACAAAACTATGTTTATGCTGTGATATGCTGCAATCCTCCAGTCTGACAGTCAGATATAAACTCTACACATTCCCCAAGCAAACCTCAAGAGGTAAGGGAGTGTTTCTGATAAGAAAACAGAAGTACAGGCTGTGTAAATCAAAAGTAAACCCTAAAGTAACCAATTTAAGAGGTCTGGTTTCCCAGAAGTGCTCAGCACTGTCTACAATTTGCCTTACCTCAAGCTGGTGATCCAAAATCATTAGATTTGAAAGCCTTGGCCAACACAGTTTGGATGTCAATGCCCATAGTAGAGGGAAAGAAGTTCCAGCCCCCGCAAATACACTGTTAGCTCCATGTCTTCACCCTCAAGGCTCCAATAAACTTCAAACCACAGAGCTGGTTTGAGATGGTGGCAGATCCACACCTCTGCCTGTCCTCCAGCTAACAATGCCTCCGCTGTGCTGGCCAGCACAAGGGGGAGGAGGACTGCAGAAGGGGCACCCCTGCTCCCACAACATGAAGCTGGCATGCCCCACAGGGGAGCAAGACATGCTATATAGAATCATAGGATGGTTAGAGTTGGAAGGGACCTTAAAGATCATCTAGTTCCAACCACCCTGCCATAGGCAGGAACACATTCCACTAGACCAGGTTGCTTAAAGCCCCAGCCAACCTGGCCTTGAATACTTCCAGGGATGGGGGAGCCACAACTTCCCTGGGCAACCTGTTCCACTGCCTCACCACCCTCACAGGAAAGAATTTCTTCCTAATATCTAATCTGAATCTACCCTCTTTCAGTCTAAAACCATTACTCCTCTTTCTATCATGACACTCCCTGATAAAGAGTCCCTCCCCATCTTTCCTGTAGGCCCCCTTCAAGTACTGGAAGGCTGCTGTAAGGTCTCCCTGGAGCCTTCCCTTCTCCAGGCTGAACAACCCCAACTCTCTCAGCCTGTCTTCATAGGAAAGGTGCTCCAGCGCTCTGATCATCTTTGTGGCCCTCCTCTGGACTCGCTCCAACACGTCCATGTTCTTCTTGTGCTGAGGACTCCAAAGCTGGATGCAGAACTCCAGGTGGGGTCTCACGAGAGTGGAGTAGAGGGGCAGAATCACCTCCCTCAACCTGCTGGCCACGCTTCTTTTGATGCACCCCAGGACACGGTTGGCTTTCATGGCTGCAAGCGCACATTGCCGGCTCATGTTGAGCTTCTCTTCACCCAACACCACCAAGTCCATCTCCTCAAGGCTGCTCTCAATCCATTCTCCACCCAGCCTGTATTTGTGCTTGGGATTGCCCCGACCCATGTGCAGGACCTTGCATTTGGCCTGGCTGAACTTCATGAGGTTCACACAGGCCCACCTCTCTAGCCTGTCCAGGTCCCTCTGGATGGCATTCCTTTCCTCCAGTGTGTCGACAGCGCCACACAGCTTGGTGTCATCAGCAAACTTGCTGAAGGTGCACTCAAACCCAACATCCATGTCACCGACAAAGATGATAAACAGCACCAGTCCCAGTACTGAACCCTCAGGAACGCCACCCATCATTTGGGCATCGATCCGTTCACTGCAACTCTTTGAGTGCAACCATCCAGCCAATTCCTTATCCACCGACTGGCCCATCTGTCAAACCCATGTCTCTCCAACTTACAGACAAGGATGTCGTGTGGGATAGCATCAAATGCTTTGCACAAGTCCAGGTAGATACCATCACTTGCTCTTCCCTTATCCACCAACACTGTAACACCATCGTAGAAGGCCACCAAATTTGTCAGGCACAATTTGCCCTTAATCGAGCCGTGCTGGCTGTCACCAATCACTTCCTTTGTTTCCAGGTGCCTTAGCAGAGTTTCCAGGAGGATCTGCTCCATGATCTTGCTGGGCACAGAGGTGAGACTGACTAGCCTGTAGTTCACCGGGCCTTCTTTTTTTCCCTTTTGAAAAATGGGGGTTATGTTCCCCTTTTCCAGTCAGCAGGAACTTCACCGGACTGCCACCACTTCTCAAATACAATGGATGGTGGCTTCACAACTTCATCCACCAATTCCCTCAGGACCCACAGACAAATCTCATCAGGTCCCATGGACTCATGCACCTTCAGGTTCCTTAGATGGTCTCATACTTCACCTACAGCGGGCAGTGCTTCATTCTCACAGTCCCTGCCTTTGCCTTCTGTGACTTGGGCGGTGTGTCTAGAGCATTTGCCCGTGAAGACCAAGGCAAAAGAGTCATTGAGTTCCTCAGCCTTGTCCATGTCCTGGGTGACCAGGTTTCCCCATTTTCTTACGGAGAGGGCCCACATCTTCCCTAGTCTTCCTTTTGTCACCAACACACCTACAGAAGCTTTTCTTGTTGCCCCTGGTGTCCCTGGTCAGATTTAACTCTATCTGGACTTTAGCTTTCCTAACCTGATCCCTGGATGCTCAGACAGTTTCTCTATATTCCTCCCAAGCTATCTAGCCTTGCTTCCACCCTCTGTAGGCTTCCTTTTTGTGTTTGAGATTGTCCTTGTTCATCCATGCAGGCCTCCTGGCTTTTCCGCCTGACTTCCTCTTTATTGGATTGCATCGCTCCTCAGCTTGGAGGAGGTGGTCCTTGAATATTAGCTCGCTTTCTGGGGCCCCTCTCCCCTCCAGCGCTTTATCCCATGGTACTCTACCAAGCAGATCCCTGAAGAGGCCAATGTCTGCTCTCCTGAAGTCCAGGGTAATGAGCTTACTGTGCACCCTCCTCACTGCCCCAAGGACCTTGAACTCCACTATCTCATGGTCACTGCAGCCAAGGCTGCCCTTGAGCTTCACAGTCCCCACCAGCCCCTCCTTGTTGGTGAGAACAAGGTCCAGCATGGCATCTCTCCCTGTTGGCTCCTCTGTCACTTGGAGAAGGAAGTTATCACATTGCAGGAACCTCCTGGATCGCTTATGCCCTGCTGTGCTGTCCCTCCAACAGATATCAGGGTGGTTGAAGTCCCCCATGAGGACCAGGGCTTGTGAATGTAAGGCTGCTCGTATCTGTCTATAAAGGGCCTCATCTGCTCGGTCTTCATGGTCAGGTAGCCTATAAGCAAACCCCTACCGTAACACCTGTCCCTGTCCTCCTTTTAATCCTGATCCATAAGCCCTAAGACTAGGTTGCTATCATGGAAGGTGCTAATTGGGAATGATGATTAGCATCAGGAGGAGTGAACCACACTTCTGCAACACCGTCTACTTGCCATGGCCCTTCAGCATGAAAAAATTCATCCCCCGACACCTCCTCCCTTAAATTTCTGCTACAACTCTGCTGAAAAAGAGGAACTTTAATTCAGGAAGATTACAAAACTCCGAAGGTTTAAATAGAAATCCACCCTCACTGGACTGCAACTCCTGCCCACTGAAAGTCACCCCAGGGTCAGATACTCATCCGCAGCCATCATCTGTGATCTCTGGGGAAGCCACCCAAAACACAGTGGGTAGCTGGAAGAGGGAAGCCAAGCTCACGGTTGCCCTGGGCAGCTGACATTTGATGCAGCCTGCAATACTGCACAGGGATTAGACCCCCACCTCCCTGGACAGTTGAATCACTCCACCCTCTTCCCCAGGCTCCGCCAGCCCTGCTCCCAAAACCCTGGAAGCTGGTACAAACTGTGCCAGCAAAGGCCACCCTGTCTGCATCTGATGCATTTGCTAACACAGCAAAGATCTAATGGAAAGCAGGCCAGAACTTTCTGCCTTCAATCCCCACCTGACTGCAACCTTAAACCACTCAGACAGTTCAATCATCCGCTCGAGCTGGGAGCAGTCAGACACAACCACCTCTTACCAAAGCCCTTTTCTGAGCTGCTGTCTTGGTAGCGGGAAGGCAAACAAAGCTCATGTCATTCTCACCATCCAGGATCCTGAAGAAGGGCAAGGGAGGGGGTGCAAAAGAGCAACCAGAGCACAAACATGATGCCAAGGAGGACCTTTGGTTGCTGTGCCATTCCTCACTGCTGAAGAAGCTGAAGGTTGTTAAACGCAGTGGAAAAGCGGTGATGGTGAGGGAAATGAAGTGCAAATAACGCGATACCCGAGGTCCATACCCGAGAGTGCCACTGCTTCCCAAAAAAGTCTGATGTGCCTCTGTTCTGGCAGCCAAGGAAGACATGCAGGTTGACAGCAAGGCTACAGGAGGTAATCTAAGTGATCGCACTAATTGACTGTGCACACATTGCTCTGCTCCATTAATGCACACCCTCACGTATATGAACTTCTCACATACACTACTTCTCAGGGACAAGAGAGAACCCCACCCCAGCCTTCTCAAATCTCTCAGATGGGAAGAGACAATTACCATGAGGGACGGTGACAGGCTGAAACAGGGACTGAGGAGCAAACGCTGACTGACCGTCTCCACCAACACTGCTGGCCAGGAGGGGATCACTCCTGCAGCAGAACAGCTTCACAGCTGAACACAGAGGAGTCTTGAGGGTCTGAAGAAACTCTGCAACCAGCTCCCATCTTTCATACAGAGCAGGGAGATCTGCAATCCCTAGCAAAACACATGGCGGCTGCAAATAAAGGCCTGCAGTGGCTATGATGGACCTTGCCCTGCATCTGGTGCTGATGATGGAACAGTTGCTGTGATGATGCTCAAGGGGAACTGCGCAACTGCCCAGGTCTGTGGGACTTGCTAAGGCAGTGAGAAAAGCCTAGACTCAATATGGGGAGGAAAAGACATGAGTCCTCAAGGGGGCAATTATCCCTCTAGACCACCCCAGTAGAAGGCACTGCTTGACCTATCCCTTCAGAAGACGCCCAGCCCACACAGCCACAGCAGCCTCCTGGTCCACACTATGGCAGGAGGCAGTCACCCATGGCATCCCTGCTCTGGAACCCAGCTGAGCTGCTGAGCTCCACTGTGCAGCAGAGGGGCAACCACACACCAGCAAGCCCCACACATCACCACCCCACCCCAGAGCTTTGAGCTCTGGCTCCTCCAGAGAAACACAGACCCACATCTCCCTACTCTTCAGCCACCCCAAGAGGCAGGGGAAATGAGGGGAGCAAGAAAGCTATTGCTCCCCACTACTCACAGCCAGCACACAAAAATTTACATACAAGAAGTCTGCAACGTTGGTGTTTGCTCGCTCACATCATACCTAGAAGGTGCTGGTGCCTCGGCTAACTCTTCACTGCTCTGCACACCATCCTCACCCCAGCAATGGCAGGAGAGATTCTGCAGCTTCCAGAGGATGGTGAGTCCAGCCCACCCAACTATTTCATACCATCGCTGCAAAACATGTCCTAATGTAGAGAGAGTGTGGGAAATGATGGACAGCTCTGGGTGTGAGAGCTGCCTGAATTAATGTGTGCTAAAATCACTGTTCAGACGAGCTTGCTTCCTTTCCCAAAGGATCCTCAATGCAAACTCTTTACAGGGAGCGTGCAGACCCAACCACTCATCAGAGCGCATGCAAATGCTACAAGAGACGGAGTCTGGCCAAAGGCTGCAGGGAAAACGGGGATTTCCCTATGGCCAAGCTTTGTTACAGAGCTGGGCAGCTGGTCTTATCCCTAAGTTGACCTTACCAACAGCATCTCATAACTCCCCATCACGCTCTTTGCTCCTGAACATGGCAAAAGCAAGGCTGCTCATTGATGCACGCATAGGTTTCGATGCAGGGGCGGCTGCTCCTCAATGCCACATGAACATCACCACCACCACATGGGCTGGTTCAAGGAACAGCCATCCCAAAGACAATGTTTCTGGCTCTCCTAAAAAACAGAGGCAGGGATGAGAGAGGGGGGCTCCTGCCAGAGATGGTAACAGACACCCCAAGTTTTCACCTTTAGTCTGGGGACACACCAGGCAAAGGTTTACAGCCTGTTAGTTGTTGCGAAAGCTTCTTCTGATGTGAGGATTTCCAGAGGAGGATAAACAAGGGTTTCTATTTCTCAGCAGCTAACACAGAGCCTAGACAGAGCTGACCACAAAATAACAGCGGGAAACATGAAAGCACGGCCTCCCAGTCCCATGCTGAGCAGGAACAGCGCTTCTTCCATCCTCTGCAAGCTCTTCAAAATCTGAAAGCCTGACCCAGGTCACCGTCTGGTGTTTTCCCTGCCTATCCAAATTTATCACCTCTGCAGTACTCAACTGTTGCAGCCCCCAAGAGCCATGAAGGCCTATCGAACAAACAGCTGAGCAAGACAGTGAGGAAGAGAGCGTTCAGGAGCACCGTCTGGGAAGAAGAGGGCTGGGATTTGTGTGCCAAGCCAACAGCCCCAGCATAGAGCTGGAGCTGCTGCTGCTGTATTTCCTGACCTCATGGATTTTCTCCTGTAGCAAGAGGGCTCCTGGCTCCCGTTCAAAGCTGTCTAGGAAAGCCTCGCCGAGTGCTTCCGCCTGGCAGCAGCAGCTGCTCCTAGCCCAGTAGCTGGAACCACACAGCTCCAGCAAACAAGAAACATCTGCCAGCCTTGTGCAGGAAGCCAGGAGAGCAAGCACCCAGCCCCAGTGGGCACTGGCATCCTACCAGCCACCAGCATCCTACCTTTGTCTTGCAGGGAGGGGATGAAGCTGTAAGCGAGGGCCGAAGGCACATCTTATCTCCAGCCTGCACATGCTGGACAGCATGGAAGCTTTGCCTGCAAAAGTGAGGACTGAGATACTTGGCGCAAGCTTTTGTGGGGCTAAGACCTAAAGTAGGTGAAGGCACCAAGGTTACAGGTGCTACCCAGAGACCCAGCTGTGTCCTGCAAAGAACAACCTGATGTTTTTCATGGTCCCTCTTCTCCAGCACAGAGCTTCATCTGCAGGGGGAGAGGTGGTTTTGGGGACCTGACTCTGAAACCTTCAGAAGTTCACTCAGCAAAAGCAGAGATGAGGAACTCAAGTGGCTTGGCCCTATCAGTATGTCCCATCACATCACCACAGTTTCAAGTGAAGCTCAGGTGTCAAGTGAAAGGCATTTGCAGTGGGCTTCCAACGCATTCACCAGGAGGGAGGCTCTGACACCTTTCCAACAGGATTACTGAAGGAGCTTTCACTGCGTCCTCCCTTTCCTCCTGTCATCTTATTTCTCCCCCAGGATGGACATCAAGGCAATTAAACAAGCCAAGAGACAGACTTTTGCGCAGCACTACTGTACTGAGGCCAGCTACAACAGAAGTTTTACAGCTGTTCATTACTGAACATTTACCCTCTACCTGTCCATTGGGAGTCTCCGCATTTAAAGGCATCAGAAGTCAGTTTCACCTCTGCAAATCTCTTTGGACATTTCTAAGATTGGGCACCCTTTCCTCCAAAAGCACTGTCCACAGGAACTGAGGAGCCCTTAGACCACCAATGCCACAGTGTTTGATTTTATTTCCCTTCGGCAGAGATGCCCTGCAGGCAGAAATGGTCTGCAGTCCTCTAGGGTCCACCACATCCGCAAGCCAGGAATCCTACTCCGTGATTTTAGAACATTGACAAGGCAAACCTTGCTGGCTCACCCCAGTGACTGTCCAGGCTCCTCCATTTGCTCATGCACAAGACTGTCACCAACGTCATAAAATACAGCCTCTGGAGGGACTGAAGGAATCTCTCCAGTGGTGTGAAATGCCACCTTCTGTTTTCACTCAAGGGTCAAAATGCTGATGTTCTCCACAGCCTGCCCAGCCTGAAAGAGATTAGGGAAAGGCAGCTGGCAAGCTGATGCTCTGTTACAAATCACAGCCTATCCAATGCTTCATTTTAATTTACTTGTTGCTTTTTAAATTAACAAGTGGGCTGCAAATCTAACCCGACATGCTTCTTGTTGGTTTGCTGGCTGCATACCCGCAAACTCAGACAATGCAACCCACAGATGAAAAAAAAGAGAGGGATGCCAAAGATGGAATAGAAGTTGCAAATGGTGGCCCTGCTTTGGAAAAACAACTTGAAGATTATAAATGTCTTCTATTAGGGGAAAAAATAAAAAAGCCTAAGAGGAACAGAAAGGCTTCTTCCATCCTCCGCAAGCTCTTCAAATCTGAAGGAAAAGGCAGCCTGTCCCAAGAGACTGAGCACAAAATTATTGCTCCAGAGAAGAAAAAGAAAAGGGGTAAGGAATGACATAATGTAGGAGGCTCAAAACACAGGCACACATTCAAGGAGAAACCTGGGAGGAAGAATATCAGAAAGTTGCAGGTAGGTTCGAGGCACAGGCCAGTTTGGAAGAGAGGGATTGCCTCTCCACAGCAGCCATAAACACATCCCAGCAGCAAGATACAAGCCGTGGCTTTACACAAGGTCTGAAACAGGCACGGACAGGTCCTTGCACCTGGCCCAGCCCTTTCAGAGTTTCCAGTTGAAGCACCTCAGGCAACACAACCCCTCTGCCAGAGACTACGCAACCACAAAGGGCTTGTGAAGTCCCTGCTCGTCTTCCCTCTCCAGAAGAGATGGAAGGACTAGGGAAAACAAGATAGTACCACCCTCACCAAAGACGCTGTCCGTTTTCTGTTCCCAGGTTCCTGCTTCAGCTGTCTGACAGTTGAGTGAAAGACAAAGCTGTGCGATCACTGGCTGTTAGCAGTAAGCAGGTCCAGCTACGCTGTTCTTGCTTTCCCTCTCAAATAATAAATATTCTTAATAAAGTTCTTTGTTGCCAGCTTACTCCAAGAAAAACAACTGGTAGGCAGCTATGCCTAAACAAGCTACACAAGTCAGTAACACAATAACCCCAGAGAACAAACCAGCCACCCAAGAGCTTTCCTTCTGGATGAAGGAATTGCTCCCCCAGCAAATACAGGGCACCAAAATTACTATGCTCTGGAGAAAGATTAGCAGACCCCTTATCTCAGGAGCTTATAAACCAGGACTGCTCATGCCCGTGTCTCTAGCATCATGAATGTGGCATGGGGAGTAGCATGCCATCAGGAAACTATGGCAGGTGCTGGGACATGCTTGTGAATTGCACTGGGATCTTCACCTCCCACCATCACCACTTTACCCTTCTCCCTGAAAGAAAGGAGCCCATCCCACCATAGTCTCTGCAGAAGAACCAATCTTCCAAGCTAACTTCCACAGAGAGAAAGCATACTGCTCTGCAGGTTACTTGCTGCCTGTCCATGGAAAGGTCGGAAGGAAACAAGCAAACAAATTATACGTCCCATCCCCCTGCTGAACACAAACCCTTAAAAAAAAAATCACAACCAGATGGAAGAGACCACCTGGACTAGCACCGAAGTCACTAGCTGAAAACACCAGTTGTCTGCATCTGGCAGGGCCAGCAGTTTGAAGAAATCAAAGACAGTTTTTAAATTATGCCCGTGATTTATGATCTAACACTTAAGTGCTGTTTGAGACTCTAGATGAGCAAGAGTAGCCTGCGTAAGGAAAGAGGAGACTGGAGTTTTGTCTGAAAGCCTGGTAAAGGTGGATGCACGAAGACACCACGAAGCAAGCTGGGACAACAGGGAACAATTATATAAAAACTGAGCTCTTATCTTGCAGTCAGGACTTAGGACCTAGTGTTGACTCTACCAACGCATGTGGGAAAGCGGTGTGGGGGAGGAAAAGCTCTCACTGCCGCGACGCAGAAGACTGCAAACTGCCAGGGCTTCTCCACTTTCATCTCCTCTCCAGCCTCCCAGGGCCAAGCAGGTGGTTCAGAGGCAGACGGTTCCCTGCCTGGGCTGGCAGCTCTCCATCTCGCCCTGGAAAAGAGACTTCTCCCAGGCCTCCCTGCCTTTTTCAGAAAAACAAATGAAGAACATACTCTGTGCAACAGAGAGGCCAAGGTGGAGCTCAAGAGAAGAGCCAGCTTTTAACCCTCCTTTGCACTAAAATCCCATCTATAAACATAAATGGGATGGGTGAAAGGCAGCGTGATGTACCTTGAGCATACAAAGATACAGACAGGTACCCAGGAAAGTTTAAAACAAGACCCTCATTATAGACAATAATACCAATAACTGCTAAAATGTGTGGTAGGCAACCACAAAGACAGGCTCTATGCAATCTCTTGACTTGCTAGACTCATTACCAAATTGTATTGATCTTCCCCCAAGATATAAGGCACAATGAAATAAAAACTTAGACCAGAGAAGCAACATAGCGCCAATGTAAGTGGACCTCTATAATTACAGCCATTAACAGGGACAGAGAACATCAGGCTTTGGGGCAAATGCTGCCTAGTAATGGGGTAGGATTACAAGAGAAGCCGTCTCCAGGCTGGCTTCTTAAGGTACCTGATATCTTCCACCTGGTACTCTTGGTGATGAAAGGAGCAGCTGCAGGCAAGCTGTTGGGGAAAGGTACAGCCTCTCCCAGGACCCACCAGTCCTACCATCATGCTACGGCAGGTCGCAGCTGCCTGGCTCTCTGCTGCAACAGCATAAGAAGGGACAAATTCAGATTTCGCCACCAAGCTGCAAGAGATAGAGCACTCAGGGCTAGAGCTGGGGGTGGTGGCCATGCATGAACAGAAACACCAACCTCCTTGTTGTACAGACAGGTAAGAGGATGCAAACAAGCCAAAGGACTGGCCCAAAGTCATCATTGGGTACTAAAGCTGGGAACTAAATTCAAGCAACATGACTTCCTATCCAGGGTCTTCACATGAGACAAAAAGCTCCCAGCAGAGGTTTTGGATGGGAAAGCCATTGTTCTCCTGTTGGGTCTTTGTGTTGGGCTGTCAGAGCTGGCAGCTCACCCCCCCAGCCCAGCTTCCCTGGGCAGGGATGGGTGGGGAGGCAGTGTACATCAAGCGGGAAAGCCTAGAGTGCTGCAAAAGGCGCCCTGCTCTCCAGTTATCCTAACGAAATCACAACTGGGTCGTGACACAGGCAGCCAGCAGAGAGGCAGATGCTGTGATGCACAGATAAGCAACAGGAGATGCAGGTAGGGCTGGGAGAAGAGAGGCAGGCTGAGCACTGCTCCTGTATTCCCCACTCAAAGCCCAGCTACAAGAAAGGGGGAAGCCACTGGTATAAGATGGCCTTGTACATCACTTAAGAAAAGGGCCAATCCCAACCTGAGCACCACTGATGCGTATCAGGCCAAAAAAACATACCCCATAGTCAAGAAATGCATTTCCCCCATGAGATTTCCGTTCTCCTCTCCTTCCCCATCCTTCCCTGTTCCTCCCAAACAACCGCTGACAGGGAAAAATGAGGAAGCTGGTTTCAAGGAAACACATCCAAGCCATTTTCACTGAGAAGAATTTACAACAGAAATAGATCTGGCTGTTCAGCTTCCTGCTTGCTTTAAATCCTAACACATTTGTATTTTTACAGCCAATAAATGGATAAGAAAACAGGGTACTTGCAGTTGGGAAGTTTCAAGAATTGTTTTGATAATGCTTCTATTTTTTAAATTTTTTTCTTTTTAACATTTAATGAATAAGAAACTTTATAAAAGGCCAGGTTTTGAAGCAAAATAATATTACAAAAGTATTGGTGAGCTCCAGTCTCCAGGAATGAAACTGTGCACACAGCACATGCCCTATTGCACTACAGCTCCTGCAGCAGAAAGGTCCAGACAGCGAGTCAGCAGCATTGGGATCAGGTTGAAAGAGGTGGAAGCTGTTGGCCAGCAGCAGAAAAGTAGACAAATTAATATCTTGGGACAACAGGAGCCTTGTTTGCTCCTGCCCATGCAGCACTCACTCTCTGGATGGCTAACCAGCCCCACAGAGAAATAGGGTCGTCCTATCTGAGGATGGCTCAAGTGCCCCTAAGAAGGAGAAGAAATGCAAAGGAGTGAAAGGGATCCCTCTCTACACGGACAGCCAGCTCTGGCCAGGTTGGACTCAGACAAACATATCTTGGGGTTAGTACCCAATTTGGCTCCCCGAGCTTCCCTGGAAAGCACCTAGGATTTTATACTGGAAGGGGAAAGGCAGAGTCAACTCCCATCTCTTATGTGGTAGGTATATCACAGGCCACTAATCATATCCTCCAAAGTTTTATCTTTTTCGGGGAAAGGTGGTACAGCATCCTTTTTTCCCCCTCATTTTTCAAGACGGAGGGTAGAGCAGCACCAGTGCATCTCTGCAGACAAGTTGTGGGTGATGCACAGTCCATCTTGGGATGAGGGAAGAAGAATGATTTTCCTTCTTGCCTTTCCACTCCCAATGGGACACCAATAAAAAGCTCTCATACAGTTCCTTCAACGACACAGCTCAAAGGAACAGCTTGAGTGACCCCAAACAGCCAAAATCAGATACCTCCAGTGTGTCTTCTTTATTAGGAAGCCATTTACTTTACATAATCAAATATAAAAATCATCCCTCTGCATTCATTTAGCCGTTGCAGCACCTTTGCAGGCACACACCCTTATTTATTAGCACAGCAGGGACAAAAGGGAAGAAGGCACCACAGCAAAAAGCAAACCTGCAGGGCTCACTTTAGCAAATCTGGAAGAAAGAGCTGGGGAAAGTGCATTAGAAAAGCAAGCAATGGGGCATCTTAAGGGAGCCAATGACACGGGGGCAGCAGGAAGAGGACATAAAAGGAAGCGAGCAGGCACCTGCTGCTGGGATCTCTGTCCCTGCTCTCCTTCCCACTGGGACATCTTATTGGCAGGGTAACACAATGCTGTTGCGAGCACAAATATGCATCAGACATTATGCATCAGGGGGGGCACAACGCTGATTTACAGACCCAGCAGCTGCAGCACTAGCCATCTGCAACCTAGAGGGATGGGGACACTGAGCATGGTTGGCAGAGGGGTCTGGAGAAGACCTCCAAACCCAGCCCTTCAACAGCCAAGGCGAATGAATTTGTCACGATCAGGTCTGAAGCCAGGCAGAGCCAACCAATACATTGTGTGTGCAATAATGAGCAACCACCACACAACACTGACATAAACAGAGGTCCGATGTTTATGGTGCAATATTTACATTTGGATCCACAGACTTTGTTCAGTTTGGGTCCTGGACCACCCAAACCTCACTTTGCTGTTCGTGGTAAATCTCAGCCACAACAGGCTTGTTAATGTGACGCTCATGTCCGCTCCCTCTGCAGCAGTCTGTATTTTAAAAAAATACAAGCAATGTTGCTATGGGTGAGTTATTTAAATGCATCACTGTCACAGCACAGACCTGCTGCAAATAAGACTGAAGATGTATGGGTTATAGCTCTCCATATTCAAAAAGGAGGAATCTCCCTCTTTTGGCTCTTGAGCAACAAAGAGACACTGCACAGGGACTCATCCTGCCTGTCTTGCAAGTGTCACAGCATGGACACAGAAGACGTGCTCCTTCAACTCCAAGTAGCCTCCACACAGGTTCATGCATACCGCATCCTGGGAACACATGGTGTAGCAGATCAAGGAAGTAGTAACTCCACCCTGCAATGAGGAACCCACAGCAATTAAGTGACTTGCTGATGGTCACACAGGAAACCTATGGTAAAGTTGGGGATTTCTGCTCCCCCACATTTGAGCTTTTGCCACAAGACTGTGCTTCTCATCAATGGCTGTGGTTGATTATGCAGGGGATAGGAGCATAACGCCTACTCCATCACCTCTGTCACAGCCTCCAGCATCTGCTGGCAGACCTGCACATTCAGCAGAAGCAGGGGGGCGTTTCCTTCCAGAGCTTCCTTGAGAGCCCACAACAACGACAACATGCAGGATTTGGGTGGGCTCACAGCCAGCATCCACAGGCACACTAGGGCTGAAAAGAAACCACAGAAAAGCGAGACACCAAGCCTGTGTGAGATGTGGCTCCACCTCAACACCAAAGCCTGACAAGCTGATTAAGAAATAAGCAAAGCCTCTGAAAGCAGCAGGGCAGTTGAGGTCCCTCTGATAATGCCTAAAAGTTAGGTGTACCTAGGTCTTCTTGAAATCCCTCAACTGATCCCCAGTACCTCCGGACGTCCCTGGTAGGGGCAATGAGTAGATCCAGATCTGGCCTTGGTGCTGCACTTGACACGGCCATCAAGCTCCAGAGACCCTGCCCTATCTTTTTGACTCAGCTTAGGTGTTCCTCTATACAGATCAACAATTGATGGAGAAAAGGGCACCACAGGGCTCTCATCCTCACTTGGACCAGCATGACAGCACTGGCAAGTACTCCCTCCTGACTCACTAACCAGATTTGTTTGTTTGAAAGAGGTATGAATAGGAAGCATGCCATGCCCTGAGCTTCAGAGATGACAACTCGCTATGGAAAAGAGAGTCAGAGTGTTCATGAAGTGAATGGACAAAAAGATGCAAGGGAGCTTGGACATAAGCTCCAAGCTGCAAACAGAAAAAGAAAACTTTCAAGTCTTTAGAGACAGAATTTCTTTAAGTAGGAGGAAAAGTCAGACAAAGACCAGCACCTGCCCACAGACAGAACTGGAAGGGACCTTAAAGATTATCTAGTTCCAACCACCCTGCCATAGGCAGGGACACCTTCCACTAGACCAGGTTGCTTAAAGCCCCAGCCAACCTGGCCTTGAATACTTCCAGGGATGGGGGAGCCACAACTTCCCTGGGCAACCTGTTCCACTGCCTCACCACCCTCACAGGAAAGAATTTCTTCCTAATATCTAATCTGAATCTACCCTCTTTCAGTCTAAAACCATTACTCCTCTTTCTATCATGACACTCCCTGATAAAGAGTCCCTCCCCATCTTTCCTGTAGGCCCCCTTCAAGTACTGGAAGGCTGCTGTAAGGTCTCCCTGGAGCCTTCCCTTCTCCAGGCTGAACAACCCCAACTCTCTCAGCCTGTCTTCATAGGAAAGGTGCTCCAGCGCTCTGATCATCTTTGTGGCCCTCCTCTGGACTCGCTCCAACACGTCCATGTTCTTCTTGTGCTGAGGACTCCAAAGCTGGATGCAGAACTCCAGGTGGGGTCTCACGAGAGTGGAGTAGAGGGGCAGAATCACCTCCCTCAACCTGCTGGCCACGCTTCTTTTGATGCACCCCAGGACACGGTTGGCTTTCATGGCTGCAAGCGCACATTGCCGGCTCATGTTGAGCTTCTCTTCA
The DNA here is from genome assembly GCA_008711295.1 of Anarhynchus alexandrinus. NCBI lineage: Eukaryota > Metazoa > Chordata > Aves > Charadriiformes > Charadriidae > Anarhynchus > Anarhynchus alexandrinus. Next base: position 1,155,853 of record VUYV01000233.1, on the reverse strand, counting down.
CCCAACACCACCAAGTCCATCTCCTCAAGGCTGCTCTCAATCCATTCTCCACCCAGCCTGTATTTGTGCTTGGGATTGCCCCGACCCATGTGCAGGACCTTGCATTTGGCCTGGCTGAACTTCATGAGGTTCACACAGGCCCACCTCTCTAGCCTGTCCAGGTCCCTCTGGATGGCATTCCTTTCCTCCAGTGTGTCGACAGCGCCACACAGCTTGGTGTCATCAGCAAACTTGCTGAAGGTGCACTCAAACCCAACATCCATGTCACCGACAAAGATGATAAACAGCACCAGTCCCAGTACTGAACCCTCAGGAACGCCACCCATCATTTGGGCATCGATCCGTTCACTGCAACTCTTTGAGTGCAACCATCCAGCCAATTCCTTATCCACCGACTGGCCCATCTGTCAAACCCATGTCTCTCCAACTTACAGACAAGGATGTCGTGTGGGATAGCATCAAATGCTTTGCACAAGTCCAGGTAGATACCATCACTTGCTCTTCCCTTATCCACCAACACTGTAACACCATCGTAGAAGGCCACCAAATTTGTCAGGCACAATTTGCCCTTAATCGAGCCGTGCTGGCTGTCACCAATCACTTCCTTTGTTTCCAGGTGCCTTAGCAGAGTTTCCAGGAGGATCTGCTCCATGATCTTGCTGGGCACAGAGGTGAGACTGACTAGCCTGTAGTTCACCGGGCCTTCTTTTTTTCCCTTTTGAAAAATGGGGGTTATGTTCCCCTTTTCCAGTCAGCAGGAACTTCACCGGACTGCCACCACTTCTCAAATACAATGGATGGTGGCTTCACAACTTCATCCACCAATTCCCTCAGGACCCACAGACAAATCTCATCAGGTCCCATGGACTCATGCACCTTCAGGTTCCTTAGATGGTCTCATACTTCACCTACAGCGGGCAGTGCTTCATTCTCACAGTCCCTGCCTTTGCCTTCTGTGACTTGGGCGGTGTGTCTAGAGCATTTGCCCGTGAAGACCAAGGCAAAAGAGTCATTGAGTTCCTCAGCCTTGTCCATGTCCTGGGTGACCAGGTTTCCCCATTTTCTTACGGAGAGGGCCCACATCTTCCCTAGTCTTCCTTTTGTCACCAACACACCTACAGAAGCTTTTCTTGTTGCCCCTGGTGTCCCTGGTCAGATTTAACTCTATCTGGACTTTAGCTTTCCTAACCTGATCCCTGGATGCTCAGACAGTTTCTCTATATTCCTCCCAAGCTATCTAGCCTTGCTTCCACCCTCTGTAGGCTTCCTTTTTGTGTTTGAGATTGTCCTTGTTCATCCATGCAGGCCTCCTGGCTTTTCCGCCTGACTTCCTCTTTATTGGATTGCATCGCTCCTCAGCTTGGAGGAGGTGGTCCTTGAATATTAGCTCGCTTTCTGGGGCCCCTCTCCCCTCCAGCGCTTTATCCCATGGTACTCTACCAAGCAGATCCCTGAAGAGGCCAATGTCTGCTCTCCTGAAGTCCAGGGTAATGAGCTTACTGTGCACCCTCCTCACTGCCCCAAGGACCTTGAACTCCACTATCTCATGGCCACTGCAGCCAAGGCTGCCCTTGAGCTTCAACCTTGAGCTGGTACCACCCTGGCAGGCACCTGACAACCAGACATCAGTGGTGCTTACAACACCCACAGACAGGATTTCACCCTGTTCTTCAGCACCTGGTTTCTCCAAAGAGTACACGAAGAAAGAGTCCATGCAAAGCACAGCCCAAAACATCTGCAGCATGAGCTGGAAGAGTCACAGCTTGGGGAAAGTAAACAGGGCAATATGAGTCCATAGGTGCCCTTCTATATGAACCATGCTTTTGTCAGGCATGGCAACACACCTCCAGCACAGATCAATCTCTGCACAGCAAACTCCCTGCACAAACCCCATGCAGCAGCAAGAAAAGCCCACAAACGGGGCAAGGAGGGAAAAAGAAAAAAAAGGGACTTTTGAACTTTGAACTGTAATGCACTGTAATTACTGTAATGTAACTTCATTAGGGCAGTGTAAGCAACGGCCAGGAATGAAAGACGTTGTAGGGGATTCTCATGTAGCCCAAAACCTTCTTTTACTCGTTCCAGTGGAAACCACCTTTGGTCCCAGAGCAGGGTCTCACCCTGCAATGTTGGGGAAGCACACATTGCAGAGACATTTAAAAAACAAACACAGAAGTGTTCATTGTATTTATTCTTGGACTTTAAGGCTCACGCAAGCAGTTCTGTACTTAGCCTGAAAAAAACATAATCACAAAAGGCAAACTTAGAACTTCAAAGCTGACTTCTCCTGACAGCCCAAAGCCACTGTGTGTGTGTAGTATGTACAAGGTGTAAGATTTTTTTAGTTTCCCAAAGGAAGGGAGAGGACAGCCCAAGCTGAGGAGACAGAACCAAATGCACAAATCCCAAAACTGAGATCTGACATCAAAGGATCGCCTTAAGGAAAAGGTAAAAAGTAGCATCCCTGCAATGAAGCCACTAAAGCCAAGAGAGTCAATACTGGCTGAGGACCTCACTTGGTCTATTCTAATTTTCAACCTTAGTCCACTTCGAGCACTTATTCCTCTCAGCATCTTGAGACAGTAGCAAGGTAGACTAACATTTCCTGGGAAAGGAAGGGTTAAAGACACACCTTCATTCAGCTAGGAAGGCACAGAGAGTACCTATAGAGCAGCTATAAAAGTCAGCAATCATAAAGCAGAAAGAAGGAGGTGACTGAGTTGTTTCCTCCTCTCTGGAGATCTGGCTGCCATGAGGAATTGCACATGGTGCTGGTGAGTGCTGGCACAGAGAACTTGCTCCTGGGATCAGCAGCTGAGTGTCTTCCCAGGACATCTACTAAAAGACACAAAGCATCCCCTCCTTTCCCCTATCACTGGCTCCTAAGGACACACAGAGCCTCCCTAAGGAGTTTCTCCAAGGGGGCAGGTGACAAAAATAAGCCTGCACATGTTATATGGCAGTCTCTGGGTTCATCCATCCTAGTGGAGGTGTAGGCATCTGTTAGACAGTGCCTGGGGACCACAGCAAAGGAACTGCTGCAGCAAAGATCAAGCTGACTCATGGTTCTTTGGCTTTGGTTTAAAATATAAATAAATAAATAAATGAAACAAACAAAACCCTGAACTTCCCTTGAGCCCCCTGGGAAAAATGCAAGCATCTGCCTTCAATCCCCCAGCATATAATAATACAATTTTTTTATTATAAGTAAAATTTGTCATATTTTCTATATGCTATTAGACTGGGGGGGTGGGAAGATCTGTTACATGACCTACATCACTCTGCAAATCACCAGTTGCTAGGAGTGTTTCATGCTATCACCCTTTGCCATCAGCCCCCAGCCACCAGCAAACCAGTCCTGACCTTTTATTCTATTGGTTACCACTGTGCTCAGCATCTGCCCTTGCAAACACCAGCAAAGACCCACAAACTGAAGATCTGATACATAAGCCACGCTTTCTGGAAAGGGGGTTGAAACTGGACCTCAGGGCACCAAAACCCTCATACAACTATCTCTCAGGCTCTGGCAAATACCACTATGAAAGGGTTCTATGCAGGGCTGGTGGGACACAGAGACGGGATATGCACCAAAAGACCACAGTCTACATGCTTGCTCAGACTAGTGGCTGCATCCCTTTTCACATCATCAGGCTTTTTTTGGTCTGATACTATAAATATGAATTGTAACAACTATGAAGTCACTGTTCAAGTGGTAGAAGCCTGGTCCTATGTGTGGTCTGGGGTTCCTCTCCAGTCCTGTTCACCCACACCCACAAAATTTGTCCATGGTGCCTTTGCTGACCATTCAAGACTGCAAGAGTGTTTGCGTAATGCTAAATGTCACAAGGCTGTTTTGGGGTTTTTTCTTCCCCCCAGTGGTTAGGAAAAAGCAAACAAGAATACGGACAGGTAACATGAACCAGCACTGTTAAAGATGATCCAGTCTAATCAGATGATGCAAGCTTCCTAGCTCTTGTCACGACACGATGTGCCTTATGAGCTTCAAGTTGGACTCAGAAATTACTCATAATATATGGAAATGATCCCCATGAGGAAATAGTCACTAGGAACAACTACAGAAAGTCTTCGCTTTTGAACAAGCAGGTCTTTCAGAGTTTTGGTGGTGATGGGTTTTTTTTTTTTCTTAAAGGGAGCAGAGAACCACCAAAGTATCTGCAGTCAGGGGCTCTACTTTATGGGTCCATTTCTCCTCAAATCCTCAGCAGGACAAAATTTTCCTTCTTTAGAAGAATAAATTCAGAGATTAAGCTTGAACTCTGAATTTTTACAGTCTTGACAGTATTGAGAGATCTCAAACGTGATCATGTGCTTTCACAGGAGCCTGGCAGAGAGACAAGCCACTGGTGAGATTTCGAAAAGGGGTGATGTGTTGATAAAGTCTCCCTGCTTCAGTCTGACAGCAGTGGAGCCCACCAGTGCTGTTTCTCAGGGCTTCTAAGGCACACACAGCAGTTTCTCACTTTTGGACATCATTCACACCTAACTGGAAATAAACTGCTGCTTCATTTCCCCCTTAAATCCTCTTATTTTCAGAAAGCAACTCCCTGAGGGGTGCGTCCCTATAATGAACCTTCAAGGCCACGGCTTGGTGTAGTAGGTACAGTTCCTAAATAGTGCTTATTGTTCCCACACAGGAACTTCAACTGTGAAAATAAAATAAAATAAAATTAAAGAAAAATGAACCAAATGTTTGCAAAAAGCTCTTTTAAAAAAAAAGCCCATGGAAAACCACAAGCTTACAAGTCAAACCAGCCAACTTTAACGTGAAACACTATTTAAGCAAAAAGAGATGCTGCAGTGTTTTGTACAGAGTGGGTATATTTCCTCACAAGAGGAAAAGTCATACTCCAACAGCAAGGGAAACACTGAGATCCGAATGCTGGTGACTGTCAACTTACCCTCCCAATCCATCCTTAAAAACTTGGGGTAAAGGTTGTCTTATTCTAAATTAATTCCCTCCATCAGAGGCTGATTAGGACCTAGGATCTGGACTCAAACCCCTACTAATCACAAATATTTTATCACCTCATATAACAATTTTTGCCTTTCACCTGCACACTTAAGATAGGTCAGAGATGATGCAAGATCTGCATTAAAGAAAAGTGTATTTGAAGTTAGTACTTCTTACCCAAATGGAGATCTACTATAAAGAAGCTGTTCCAAGTGGTGGCTGCTATTCCACAGGCTTCATTTGCCCTTACTTCCACATATTTTTGATCAAACTCAGGACATACTATATCAACTCAAACAGGAAATCTGACTTAAGCTAACCGTCAAACCCTGATCAGATAGAAAAATTCATGTTGTTGGCTTTCCACCCTGCCAAAAGACTTCCACATGGCTGCAAGGTCTGAAGACAACACTGATGTGATTGGCTGAGATCACTGTAAAACACACAGCCAATGGCCTAGGTTGAGTTTTATAGGGTGACAACTCCTCCACGCCACTTTAAGCAAGTGCTTCTTCTGTGCTACAGCACCAAAGGAATCACTGCCCTTGAAGAGCACACAAAAAAAAAAAAAAAAACAAACCACCAAGTTCAGAGAGTACTCTAGAAAACACAATGAACAATGAAGCACAAACTTCATGAGGTTTACTCAAAGCTTTGCCACTGTACCTAAAGATGAATTGTGCTCTCCAGGTCTAAACTAGATACCTTTTATTGAACTTGTACTAAAATGGAGGGAATTTAGCCTCTAAAGGAGCCAATTTGCATGCAGTAGCTCAGGAGAGAACATGCATGAATACCTCTGTAAGCTGTGTCGGTGCCTGGTACAGCTGTGACAAGCATACTTCAAACAGCCCTCTTGAGATAATGCTGCCTTAGCTGAATGAGGCAGAGAAAAGATATTTATTTGCAACACACCAGGTTCGGACTCTGACAACATCCTGTGGTGTGAACTTTGCTGCTCTTGCACGATCTGGGCAACGATACGAAGGAGCGAGGCAGATCTGGCATCTCCCAGCTGCTGCCGAGCAAGCGTGGGAATGCACCAGGGAAGAAGGACCACGCCGCTCGGCTGGGCTGGCATCCACTTTGACCAGACCCAGCTCGTAGGCTGGGTACCTGCAGCACTACATATCATCTGTGCCTTGCCCACAGCAGCCACAACACCAGCAGACAAAAGCTCCCACAACCTCTCTGAAGCTGAATTTGCAGCAACACATTGCTTCTTCGGGAAAAAACCACAACATACTCATTTTAAAGTAGCCAGCTGGTGAGGAACAACAACAGGGAGGGGGAAAACAACCACCTAGCAGCACTTCCCCTTCTTTCTCTCACACAGACTTGAGAAGCTTATATTAATTGCAAGCTTATATTAATTGCAAAGCATGAGAATCTGAACAAACACACTCCTTGGGCAACTAGGGCCAACCCCAGGAAAATATTTGCATCTATGGGATGTGCAAGTTGTGCAACCAGCAAAATATCAAGCCAGATAAGGCAGGGACCTTTCACTAGGCTCTACAGAGACACACTTGCAACTCCATGATGCTGACTCAGGCTAAGACAAGTTGCTTTAATTTTCTCTCCCTTCCTCTAGCCTTCACAGGGGAAATAATACCAGCCAACTTCATATCCAGTTTGAAACCGCTAGACGGTTATTTGCAGAGCTAAACCAGAAACCAAAGCAGCCTTTGGTGGAGTACGGGAGGGAACTGGGGTTCCCTGCAATGGGAGTCATCTTCCCACCCCAAAGGTAAAATCTTAAGGAAGTTCTTGGTGCAACAAGGTTAGCTCTGCCCTGGACACAGTATGCAACTTTATCGTGTTACACTATTTCCCATGCCCAAGGCTTGATATAGCCTCGTCTGCCTAGATTTAGTTACACATGTATGTTATTAGGGAATTAGAGAAATTAGTTAGGAAGGTGATACAGTTACAAAACCCTCATGAAAGAGACCGAGGGATCCTGGTTTCTCCCACCAGCTTTCAAAGACCCATACACATGCCTGTTCAACCTGGAGAGCAAACAGCCGAGCAACGCCACTGCACGTCTCCCAGAGACCTATGAACCATCTCCTGTTGACAAGGCAGCGAGCATACTGTTGGTGGCAAAAATTAACAAGTAAAAAGCACTGTTTTCCCAGCACGCATCCAACCAGCAGCAGGATGATCGCAGCAAAAAAAACAGTACTAGCACAATACCACTCCTGCAGATGGGGCTCAGGGTTTTGCACATGAATAACAGAGCACAGCAAAGCACTGCAGGCATCATTTTGCAAACCAAACTCCTGCGTTAACACCTCTCCCTTTGTGACTTGTTTTTGCCATGTGGAATGAGTAACAGAAGGAATTACCTTGGGCGAGCAGGCAAAAGCGGTAGGTCGCTGTTCGGTGCCACTAACAATGCACTTGTTGACCAGGCAAGAGGCTACTCACAGGAGAAATGCTGAGAAGCTGCAAGGACCCCATGCTGTGTCAGATGCCTCTCTGCTGGGAGACTCTTCAAACACGGACACTATTTATTGTACCAAAGTCCAGAGGGGAAGGACAACAAGGAAAGTACCAGAGCAAAATGTATGCTGTGGGTCTTAACTACAAGGCCCCTATATACCTTCCTTCCTGAATTAAAAGCCTCCTGAAGGTTTTCATACACCCTCCCTTGCCCTCTCTGTCCCCTAGAAGCACGAGTTGGAAAGTAGAAAAGCTTGTGATAGACATGTGTAGCCAGGAAAGAGAGCATGGAGGGATCAGACACATTGTGAAGTGAGGAAAATAAACTATATAATGGAATATAACATACTTTTTTGCCTTTTTCTGTAGCATGGTATGTGTGCTTCCCACCTAGGGTCAGCCAGAAATTTTTCCCCTAATAAATTCCCTCCTATTACAAGTTTTGAAGTGACTGTGGTGCACACAGTAGACTTGCAGAGACTCTCCAGAGCTAACCAGCATTTTATGGGTGTCTGAACCGATGGGAATTATAGCATGAGTTTCAGTAACAAACAAAAAGTGGGGTACAAAATTGACTCTGGTTTTCTTCAGGGTCCTAGGATTTAATGCTGACTACACAGGCATAAGACGGAAGGTAAAGAGCCTGGCACAGCACCCTCCCCTGCCGAGCAGGCTTGCAACCAGCTCCCAGCACAGGGACTCAAAGGCTGAGTTCAAGCTCTGCAGACTCTTTGCTGCGGACAGGTGTTTTGCTCCCAAAACACGCAGTGCATCATATTTCTGCCACCAGGCTAATTCTTCCCCAGCAAAAGCCATGATGGGACAAGTGCTCCCAATCAAAGGGGAAACTCAGCCAGTCAAGAAAATCCTCCCTAGGCTACCAAGCTTTATTCCTTCCAGTTGGCCCAGCTTTGTTTTTCCAGTTCTTTAAAGAACAGGTCTGGGTCTCCTCCAACCTGCTCCCTGCAGACCATGCCAGGGTCTTCAGAGCAACCGTGAAGGTTCAGCTCAAGTGAGATACAAAATCACAGAAACCCCCAAAGCTGCATTATGGCATTTAAGAGAGCTTTAGTGTTAGGAAAAAGCTCTTTTTCCCCCTAACAGAAAGGGTTTTACCCACCAAGCCTAGAACACCCAGATGTGCAGGGTGGGTGCTAACACTTGTTAATCCACAATCTGAAATCCCCATGCCCTTGGTCTCAGCTCCAGATTTAGAGGTCTCATGTCTTTCTCCACTGCAATACAACAAGACTGCTGTTAAGGCACATGCGTGAGGTCAGGAGCTCCTGAGAAGTATCCAAGTAACCCGACATGCTAGCAGCTGCTTGGCCTCAGTATGAAAGTACGAAACAAGGACAAAACTGCCCTATTCGTACCTACACTTCCTGCCTTCACTTCGTTAAAATGCCCTTGGTCCACAGCTGGGACAGCCTTGAAGCTCTGTCCTAGCACCTTTGCTAGGAGCACCTCTGAGAGGTGTTTAATTCTCACTTGCTGTTGGGATGATGTCCCTCCAAGGACAAGGACAGAGCACCCAGACTGCACATTTCTTCTAGCAGAGAGACTTGGGATTTACAGACCAACCTTGAGGATTCTTCTCTTTTTCATGATGTCTGATATACGATCCTTTGGGGCAGGCAACATTAAAGCTTGATGCAGACAAATGCAAAATAATGAGTCTAGGGGCAGGAAGCCAAAGCAGCCAGCGCACATTAAATGGAGCTGTCGTGCTGCTAGGCTGGCCAGGGGAGAGATTGAGGAGTTACCTAAGATTTGTGAAGCCATCAGCCCTCGTGCTACAGAAAATAAGAAAATTAAGCTCAGACAGGGATTGCAGGCAGAATAACTTCCCTGACCACAGAATAAACGAGCAATAAGTTGTTACAAAGGGCTCTCACATCAAATTGGGGGGGGGAGGAATCAGAGAAGAGACTGCATGACATTTATACACAGTGGGACTGAACTGAAGGGTTCAGAAGAAAACAAGAAGTTCAAATTAGCTACCTAAAAGGCTGACTTGCTGGTAGCAGAGCTTTTTCTTCCACCCCAGCATACAACTGTCACTGAGTTTGCAGGCTCCTGCCTCAGATTTTAAATGTTATCTCTTTGCATCCTAGTCCCAACAGGTACTTGCTTCCATTGCCTCCACAGAGCAGGTCATGCTGAGAAAGTGTGACTGGTGGTTGTCCTCCTCCACGCATTGGCTGCCAGTCACATCCCAGTTCCACAGCATGAGCTGTTTGATTATTTTAATCTGGTTTTGGTGGTGGTGGTGTTTTGGATTTTTCCTTTTTCTCCTCCTCTGGGATTTATTCTAAAGTTGCTCTAAGCTGTGAATTGAATAAACTCATTCTAGATGCAGACTTTGAAATAAAGGAGATGAAAACCTGGACTTACCTGAGAGATGCTATACTGCCTGCCAGCCCATGGTCACTGCAGTCAACATAGACCAACCAACTTCAACAGAATTTGAACAAGACCTCATAACCCTGTTGCAATGCAATTGCAGGGCTTGCCAAAAACCATGTACTTAGTAGCATGCTCTGAAAAAGCCCATCCCTCTGCTAGGCACTCAGCTTCCCATCTCTTCACAAGGAGCACACTTCAGACAACACTCCTTTTGAGGACCCTAAACAGGACTACAGAAGCAACTCCATACCTCTTTCTTTTCAAATTGTACATCTTCCTCAAAAACTCGGGCAGGCTTTCATTTGCCTTCTCAAGAGCATCCTGCAAGTGTCTTGTTTTCTCTTTCAAATGGTAGAGATTGCAGGCCAGCTTTACACAGCTCAATTTGCACCCACGGATTAGTGACTACAATATCCAGCTAGCTGCCTGGGCCTTTAGAAGTCCCCAACAAGGGACCAGAAGGTACAGCGACCTGTACCTTAAGTGCCATAATCCTCCACCTTTTCTTCTGCACCCCTGTCATCTCTAAAGCTGGCCAGTACCAGAGGGTCTCTCCTACCACCTGCCTGGGAGAATTACCACCAAGACCTCCCTTGCTGCCACAGCAAGGACATGTGCAAGGACCCATCAACAACTGCCCTGTTCAGAAGATGTGAACAGGCTACAGCTCCATTAGAGTCAAAGGAGAAAGAAGATGAACTTAAATTCCAGATGCATGGGCATCTTCCATCAGCCGTTTCATCTGAGCAGCCTCCCTTTACTCACCTCCCATCCCAAACGGGTTTCTCATCCACTCCACGGTTGCTCTGAATTACCCCAGAGGTGACCATATTTCAGCAACAAATTAAACTGTCACAATACATTCCTTTCTACACTGTTTTTTAAAATATGTGAGCCCTGACTGCCAGAGAATTGTTTTTGGAAAGATTAGATTATGTGCCTCGGAAACTGCTTTGAGAAAAAGTAAAGGGTTTTTTCACTTCTTGAAGAAATCTACCTTCTTTTTTTCGCCTGGGAAGTTGGGGGTTTTTTATCCTCAAAGACTTGGCCAATTAACTGCATCTTGTTTTTTAGATCTTTCCACAAGAAGTTCCTTGGCACAGGTGACGAAAAGGAAGATGGCTCATTTTGCAATCATCTACCTCCAACACAAACTGCCCTCTGGTTTATAAATCAATCCCCATCCAGAGGGCTACAACATCTCTTTTCAATTGCCCAAATTTTCTTACTGTTTTTTTCAACCCACAACAAGCCAAGACGCTCAGTTTTAACACAGGATATCTATCCATTTCTGCAGACACAAGTCCCACTTACAGCCTGGAAGACTTACATGGAAAGGACTGCTATTCCAGCCCTCCCTCCACTCACATCACTTTTAAGACTGGATACCTAAAATATTAAAAAAACACACAAGCCAACCTTGCTTGAAATGATAAAAGGAAACAGAATCCCGCCTTCTCAGGGTTCATTGTCAGGAGAAAGCATTTCAGTCATCATAAAATCAGATTAGCAACACATCAGCAGTTGGGTGCTGAATCTTTTGACAACCATCAGTTACCTAAGGAAGGGGAAGCTGATCTTGCAGTCAAAGCACTGGACTAGGACAATTTCTGTTTTCAACTCTTCTCCAGGCTCCTCCTGTTAACATGGGTTTCCATTCCTCCGTTCTCCAGTTGTAAAACAAGAGGTTGTAATAACACCTCTCCTTTCCCTGCCCAGTGTCTGCCCTGGCTATAGGCACTGGTAGATACTTGGGGTAGGGACACATTACCCACAAGCAGTAAGAGTGGTCATATCTACCAGCAAAACACTGGGAAGGAACAAGAAGAAAGAGAAACTCATGGATTAACTCACTTTCCACAGCCAGAACTTGGCACTTGGAGTGGAGTTTTTTGCTTTCTAGCAGATATGAGGAGCAGCCAGGCCTGGACACTTCATAGGTTAGAAGAGTGTGGCTGCCTGGGACATACCCCACAGAAGAACAGGAACTGCAAAGGTGTAAAGTAACGTGGAGGAAGTATTCTCTCTTACCTGTACAGATTAATGCATTCATCATGGAAGGAATGTGGAGCAGAGGACATTTTGTCTGGCCCCTGATAATTAGGTGCAGTAGTTGTGGGGATCAGATGGCTAATTACTAAGCAAATCTTATTCAGGGTCTGAAAGTCCTAGCAGGACAACTACCCAAATTCTTGCCTGGGATGGCAGATAGGAAATGATCTCAAGAAGAAAACCATGACAGTAGTTGCCATAATCAGACAAGAAAGGCTGTTTTCCTCCTATCTGTATCTTCCTTGTGTCTGCTACAAAATAGGGACAGAACTGCTCTCACCCCACTGAGGCTTTGCCTTGTTAGACCCACACTGAAAGGCTGCTGACATGGTCTTTAGCCCCATGGCAGGAGGACTGAGGTGGGCTTATGAGAACACTCCACCTAGGATCAGCCCTAAGATCCTGTGGTTTGTGGTAGGGGGGTGGTAGCAAAGAAATCTCTTGGAGGCCAAAGTTAAGCTGCAGTGGTATGCCCACAAAAAGCACTTTGCTGCAGCTCTAAATAACTATTGTCAGTGGTTTAAAAAACTTGTGTGCTCCAAAGCACCCTCCATCCTCAGTTAAGGATGACACAAGTCATCACAACATAACCAATGCTGACACAAGTCAGCATGGTCAGCAGGGAAACAGCAACATTTACCAGGCAGCCAGCTGGCGGACCTCCCAGTAGAACATCAACTGATTGTCTCTATCACTGCGTCTGCTCAACAGCCCCATGCAGATCATCATCTGCACATCAAATCCAGGCTGTGCGCTACACAGCAGTACCTCCCTTCACAGTCTACTGTCTCGGTCTTCTTGCTTTCCTTGAGTCTTCGTCAATGTTACCAGAGTTTCTAGAATGACTTCAGTCTCTGAATGACCAACTGAGACACATAGAGGGACAGTATTTTCAGAAGACAATGCTTTTCACATTTGAAAACATCTCTAATTAGGTGCCTGACGTCTTTAGCCACTGATACTTCGATAGTGGGTGTACTGCACAGATGGGAACACAGAATTGATCTAGCACTGGACAATACGTCTGTGTCGACTTTGCCAGCCACTCTCAGAAATATGTCCTGATGTTGCCTCTGCAGTGGCTGTCTGGGGTGAATATTATGGCTTTTATCCCTTCTGCACAAGAAACTGTGGTACAATTGTACCAACTGCACCAGATGCATCTTGCACAGGGATCAGCCAAGAGATTTCCACCTTCATCCATCCACCTCCCTGCTCTGCCACAGAGCTGGTGAGACCCTGCACATGCCCCTGTGACTACAAGCCACACCAGCATGCATCCTGCTTGCTTCTGTGGAAAAGCAGGAGCAGAAGCACTTTTCCAGATCTAGGTCTGACTCTCTCACGCCTGTTTCCCACCTTCACCATGGTCATGGTGGTAATTTCTTTCCAGTGCCTGTGTGTTTTGAGATATATATATATATATATATATCTCCAACATACCTTGATGTTTGGAAATTCATGGGGGCCACCAGAATAGCCACAGAGTTGTCAGCTGCAACTGAGTACAGCAGAATGGAGGATGTACATCTGTACTCCTAGATGTAGAGAGAACAGATCTGACCCTCAAAGACTCGAGTACAAGTCACAGCCACCTCATGCCCCAGCAGAACGATGCGACAGAAAACAGAGCAGGGATTTGTGTGTACTTCCTCATCCATCAGCAGCTACACTGACTGCCAGATGGGAGGTCACACCGCCAACCGGCACAGCAATGTCCTCCTCCTGCCTAGCCCCCCAGCACTTATCCTCATACTCTCTCCCACATCAGCAGAGCAAGAAGCCAGCACATGCCTGTCAAAGCAGGTCAGGGAGCAGACCAATTGCCCAAGGCTGCCTGCGTGGAAAGCGGGACCAGACCTCCAGAAAAAGCTGGTTGGCCTCATATAGTATCATGCAAATCAGGAAGAAGCCAGGGGAAACAAGACTGGGAGAAACCTTGCATGACCAAGGTTATATTATAAAGTTATATATTCAGCCTCCGCACACAAGCTGGGGAGGCAAGGGTTGTGTGTGCGCACGCACACAGGCAGGAGGTACCTCCTGCTTTCACCAGCATTTGATGGGTCTTCAGGCAACAAAGCAGAGAGTCATGCTGTGCACAGCAGGAACCTAACACGGCAGGACCCAAAATGAGCCATTGCATCAAAAGACACAGGTCCAAGGGGCGGCAATGGAAAAGTTAGTTACAGCATTAGCACACATATAAGTCGGGGTCTTTCCTATATTTACCTCCAAGAAATAGCGATGTTTTATTTACTTACCATACTCAACTACTGTTTTTTGTATTTATCATACCAACCAAAGCCTGGTTATCAAGTCCAGCCTTCTCCTTTCTCTGGAGGATGAATTCCAGTCCCTCACGTAACGCTAAGCTCCCTGACATCTCATTCCTGCTCCAGCAAAGCCAGTTGCAGGGAAGGATGCTATGGTCACTACAGAAATACAGGAGCTAGTGCCACACCAGAAGACCCACTCTGGCTGCTGCAGTGGCTAGCTGGGGTAGGGCAAGGGATGAGATGCATCATTTTCAGACTACAATTTCATACATTCAAGCTTATTCTATACACATAGTTTGGAGCAGGCTGAACAGAGCTGGATGCAAGCCACAGAACTGCTGAAGACAGCGTGGAGCATCACAGCAGACTCAACAATGATACTGGAGCAAGCCTACACAACAGTGGCCTGTTACCCCAACAAACTGCTGAAGAATGGAGCTCACTTCTCAACGAGCCTCTAAACAAGACCCCAACTTGCCTGGGGCACAAGCACTTGCTAGCCAGACACTCCTTTGGAGACTTTTTCACCAGTCTGCTTTTCTCAGGGAAGACTGAGAAAACTCCTGCTGCCGGCCAGCTATGCTCCTATTCAGCCTAGACCGGCAGGATAGCCGATGCTCCACCTTGCACAACGGCAGCCTCCACAATGCCTTTTTCCACTGATCACCTCCTTGCTTCTCTTCCTGCAGAGCCTTACCCAGTGAGAACAGCAACCTGGACCAGATCCCTCTGTGCACACCCTGCATCCATCATTTTGCTTCTACTCCCTGGCTTTTTAGATCTTGCTCCTCTCCTTCTCCCTGTAAGAGGACGACATCTCTTCATTTCACAGGCCACAGCTTTTCCCTCACGTCTGCTGTTCTCTCAAGGATGCTAAACAAGCAGAAGACGTACGGGCATCTTCCCAGAGACATTGCAGCAATGTCTCTTTTTTGTATTCGTCAAGTTATTGCTCCCACACACACGCATCTAAACTCAGCACCACCAGCTCTTGAATTTAACTTACATATGAGCAGTCTGATCTGTAACAGGTTTAGCTATGCAAAAGCAAAAATCCACTTATAGTTTGGCCCACAGCACTATATTACGCAAGTACCTGGGCTGCAGTGCTGCCTCTGTGTTATGCCTGCGTGAGTGCCCCTCACCCAGGACATCCTCCCCTTTTAGCAGATAGGCTGGATATCTGCTCAATATCACTCCTGAAGAAGAGAGCCAGTGAAATAAGGCAACCAGCTCAGCCAAGACCATAGCGGGGCTCAGGACTCCTGGGTTCACAGTCCTGCACTTTAACCACAAAATCACCTGTCAGCACAGAGATGAGCTGTTCTAAGAGCCCACATTGCCATCAGATGGGCACCATGGGCAGGTCATGCATTAAGACAGGGAGCACAAGAAAGAAATGCCTCTGTAGGCATTTAGGCCATTTTGCATCACACAGAGCAAGCTGTAAAACCATATTCCAGCAGTGAGAAGTTGATAATGAAGTTTTGCTTTTACTGAACCGGTCATTAAACAGTGCTGGTCTCACATCATAGAAACACGAAGAAATAGGTGGCAACACACAGAATAAATCGGATCATCTTGAAGTAGTCTCTTCTAGATATCTGTAATTATAAACCAAACATCATCAGCTTCCCTCTCTCCCTGCAGTAAATAATTAACTGCAAAAGAATATTCCTCTTGGCCCCATCCTCCCCAATCAATTTTGCTTCACAACAACATGCTGCCTGGATTGCTCGCTGTGTCAGTGCACCCCAGTATTATCCAAAACATTTCACAAGACAGAGGAGCAGTGTAACTGTTAACTTCAGTACAGCAGAGACCTTTCCTTATGGGTACGAGAGGGCATCATCACATAACTCCCAGTACTTAAAGCAGACAGCTATGACATACACAGCTTAGCTCATTCACTGCAGCAACATCACTGCAATCATCAGCGGAGGCAAATCACATGCTCTGAGCAATCCCATCACACTCCTCTGGACTGCCTGAGCTTTATCGCCAAGGCATAGGAAATTTCCTGCCCTGAAATAAAAAGTTTTCTATTCCTTTCGTTGTTTTGAGAATTTTCCTCCCCTAGATTTAAAAAAAAGAAAAAAGTCAAACAAGTCTTCTCCATAACAGCACTTTCATTTTTAAGCGACTTTAATCTTTGAATGCTAGATCTAAGTTGAATATTGTGACTGCTCAGTCATGCATGATAACCTGTTTGCCTCTTGCTACTTAGCCTCATCAACTTGACATTCATGCAGACTCTGAAAGTAACAGGTCAGCCAGAAAACCTTCAGAGCACTCATTCCTTTTGCCCTACTGAAAGATACCTCCTGGACGTAACCCCAGAGGGGAGGAAGGAGGGAAGCAGGACTGCCAGGCAGGGAGGCTGGACTTGGTTGGGCAGCAGATGGAAGCAGGTTGCACACAGATACATAACCAACAAACAACACAAGATCTGCCATTTGATCCTAGTTGTTTTCTTAGCATACAAAGTCAAATTCACTTTAGAAAAAGGCATAAGGAGAACACAGGCAAAAATGAGAGCTGGGAAAAACCTCCAGAACTGCAGGAACACCCTTCCTGCAACAAACCCAGGGAGAGGCAGAGAACTGTTACCACCGAGCAAACATCTTCATACTCACACACAGTTTGGGCTTAATTTTATGTTTTTATGGGTTTAAATGCATACCAGGTTTAGTTGAGCTGGTTATGAAGTGTTCAATAAAAATCTCCACCAGGAAGGTGGAAAAAAAAAAGAGGAAAATTGGCTAATTTAGACTCAAAAAGCATGGAGAGGCAGGCTGAAGAAAGAGGCAGAAGAAAGAATGAAAGGAAAACCATGACACAAAAGAGAGAGAGTAATACAGGGAAGGGAAAAATTAAATGAAACAGATACTGAGGACAATTCAGGAAAAGATAAACCGCAAAAAAGTGGAATGAAAACTGGAAGGGAAAGATAAGAGAAAGAGGAACGCGCCATGGCAGAGCAGTTGAACGGCAGTTGGCAAATAGATCATTTGTTTAATCTCATCCATATTTGTAAAATAATTTATTTGATTAATACCCTTTTGTGGTCTTCAACCAGCTATAGAGCTGATCAAATATAATGTCATAAATATATTATTAGATTAATACAGGTAAAATACGAATACATTCAACATTCTTATCTGCTGCTTAATAAGCTCTGATTGTAAGTTTACACTTCAAAAATGTTAAAATAGAAAGCTGATAATAAATTACAATTACATAAAGTTCTTGGAGCACAATCATTTTGCTTTTCCTAGACCAACAAAAAGTAGAGCGGCATAACACATCTTGAAAGAGAGGAGATGAGACATTTCTACCTCTTCCCTTCACTCTCCCACAAGGAACCTCTACAGGTGGTACTTTTTGTCTTGGGTTTTATTTTGTTGACTATTTCCCCCATATTCAACTTTTTTACCTTAAAAAGCTTTTTTACCCCAAGAAAACCTGGGGAGCTCTAAGGACAGCCTAGCAGGAAGGTAAATTTGGGGTGCACCAGCAGCAGGAGGGGTGGCAGTGGGTGCCATCTCCAGCCTGGAAGCAAATGTTTACATTTGTGAGCTGAGCTTTGCTACTCTTAAAGGGAAGAGAAGTTAGGTGAAAGATGGCCAGGTGGACAAGGATGCCTCAGGACCCCTACTCTCACAGGGAAAAGCTTCCCAAGCACCAGCAGCCTTTTCCAAACCTCCTTAGGAGAATGAGGAAACAAAAGGTCAATCAGCACACAATAGCAAGGGAGCTATTTTTCACAATAGCAAGGGAGTGCCCTTGAAAGTCCTCAGACCAGAGGCCAAAAGCCACCAAGGCAGACCATCTCCACACACGTGGTGGCAGGTCTGCCAGGGAGCCCCATGAAGCAGCGCTAGGCTCAATGAGGAAACTGCAGCCATCACTTTCTAGGCCAATGTCTGAGAAACCTGAGGTTACTCCAACCGCTGCTCTACCTTCACCACTGACAGCAGCCAAGAATCAAACTCGCCACAGGAGAGAACCACACCAAGGGTAACTCCTTGGGGCCAGAAAATTGTCCCTCAGGTCATAAGTCCTGTTCAAATATTACAGCGATATCCCAAACTGAGATAATTATTGCTAATTACAAGATCATTTTTATGTAAACATGGAGGGTATTACCATGCATGCTTCATCTCTTTTTAATTAAAAGAAATAAGAGGTTCACTGAAACAAAAAAAGAGAGACACGCTGACAGCTCCCACCCCAAAGCAGACTTTTCTGCAGTGATAACACCCATCAGCCTCCAGACCCACAGAGGAAACTGAACAGGGAAATCAATCAGCATCAGCCTCCCTGGTGTTGAAATGAAGCAGTTTGCACATTATTAATCACACAGGGAAAACATTTGACGAGGAGAAGGAAAGGACCAGACACATGGAGGGGACACACACATGGATTCAAAGTCACGGCTGTGTCACAAACACTTGGGGGAAAAAAAAAAAAAGAAAAATCACACAAATCACCAGCTGCAAAATCAAAATAGTTTGGAGCTCTGCAAGGATAAACACATTAGCAATTCTGACCAGGAGAAACCAACATCCACCATACAACCCTCTAGCAACTCTTTAGTCAAACCTGCACAAATCCTCGTGCTTTTCTCCGTTCAAAACCAGTTCCTGCCCCAACCCGCACAAACTACCCATGCCAACCAGACTGAGGTACATTACAACAAAGCCTCACCTGGAGTCTGTACCCCTTCTGCATCTCAAAGACCTACCCAGAAGCAACTTTGCATGGCGTAGGCTAGAGACACAACTTAGGGCACTGAGATACTCAATGGCTTGACTTGGATCATGGACTGACTTGGGTCAAGCTATTCCTGCTGCACCATCCTCCTGCTTCCAGCTGTCCTAAGCATTTCTCAAGCCGCTCCAGAGTTTGCCAGTCCTCTCTGATTTCTCATCGGCTCTTTTGTCTCTAGGCATACTCCACTGTACAAGGCAATTAAAAGGCATCCCCAACCAGGACCCATATAGGCCAAGCAAGCCACCAGACACACCTGCTCCCACTTGGGGTAAAGGGGTTGCACCCCTGGACCCTGAGACACCCTTGCAGGGCAGGCAGGGCACAAGCAGCCTCTGCACGCCGCAGAGCCCCGGCAGCGAGCATCCCTGGGAAGAAGGGAGGTGCCGCCAGCTCCGCAGAGCCGCATGCACGCAGGAACGGGGAGACCTCGCTCACTTGCTCGCAGATGCACGTACCTGCACCTCCATCACCTGCGCACCCCCTCCGCACCTCACCCCTGGCCTGACGACACCTGGCAGTGCCATGAAGATGGTCTCTCCTGGGGGTGCCGCTCCAGTGGGGGGAAGCCAGAGCCCGGTGGGCACCTGCTTTGGCAAAGGGTGGAGAGTCTGGTGCTTGGTGGTGTGGGGGATGCAAGGGGATGAGGGAAGGCAGGTGCAGGGTGCTGCAAACTGGGGGTGCAAGGAGGGAGAGGGGGCAGAGAGGGCTGTAGCTTGAGGACATGGGGGGAGCGGGAGGGCAAGGAGGGGAAGAAATGGGGGCTGCAGTTTGAGCGGGGTGGAGAAGGGCAGGAGGAGTGCAAAGGGGGTGCAAGAGGAGGGGAAGGGATGGAGAGCAAAGGGGGTGCAGAGGCTGCGGCTCGGTGATACCCCACTCCCCCCCACCTCGGCGGCCTGCCCGGGGCTGGGGTCGGCAGGCAGCGCCCAGGCAGCAGAGCCATGGCGCGGCCAGGCGAGCAGAGGGGTCCGCGCCATCGCCCCCAAACACCCCCAGGCCCCGCCGCCGCCCACCAGGCCGGGTGCCCCTCCCTCCCCACCGCCTGCCCCGGGCCACAGTGGGGGTACAAACTTCCCAGGGGGGTGCAGCCGCCCTGCTAACAGGTGGCGGCGGCGCTGCCGGCCCGTCCCCGNCAGCCCCGTCGCTGGCGGTCACTCACCAGCTCGTCCACCCCGCCAGGCGGGATGCGCGTCCTGGAGAGCGGGGCGCGGAAGTTTAAAGCGGGATAATATTATTTGTCTTTTCTTCCAACAGAGGAAAACCAAACAAGACGAGGCGCCCCCCAGGCAGGCGGGCGGGCGAACCTCCGCTCCGCACCGCACCGCTCCGCTCCTCCCGGCCCGGCCCGGCCCCGCCGGGGGCTTCAGCCGCGCGTCGGCCCGGCGGCAAGGTGAAGTTTCCACCGCGGTGGTGGAGGCACCCCCGGTGTGCTGCGCCCGCCCCGCATTGGCACCGGGCGCCGGGGCGCTCTGCCGCCGCCGCCGCCCGGACAATGTGCGTGCGGGGGGAGCAGAACGGAGCGGGAGCGCGCCCCGCCGGCGGCCGCGGCACACGCCCAGGACCGGCGCCCCGCCCACCCGCCGCCCCTGATAGGTGGTCCCCGCTGCCACCACCCTCCGGGTGGGCCGCGGCGCCTGTCAATCAGGCGCCACAGCCCGCCCGCCGCGGCCTGGCTGTGGGGCGGTCCCTGGGGCGGTGGCGGCGGGTGGCTGTGAGGGGGGCAGGGCGCCGCGCCGCCGCCTCGCCCCGGCGTGTGACACCTCCCCCCCCCACCCCGCCGCCTGCGCGCCCCTTCCCCCGGGAGCCGCGGTGATCTCGTCGTCCCCCCCGGGGGCCGCGTCTCTGCTTCCCGCCCTGCAGCGGCCCTTCCGCAGGAGCTCCTCGCACGCGGGGCGAGGTGAAGGCCCGGCGGCCGCTGCGCTGCAAGCGCCAGCCGCCGCCCGCCCTCTCCCCTCAGCCCGCTCTTCCCCGCGGCTGCAGGGGGGTGCACTACCCGCGGGGGCACCGGGAAGCGCCGCGGCTTTGGCGGTAGCCAGCGCGCTGGCAGCAGAAGCGGCCCCGACACGGCACGCGGGGTGGGAGATCACCTTAGCCCTCTGGTTGTCCCGGGGCCTGCGAGCCGCCGCTCGCCTGCGGGAACGGGGCTGCGGCTGCTGCCGTCGTAAGGGCCAGGCCCTCCAGGTAAGGCGGCAGGGAGAGCCCTTGTCCGGCCCGCTCCCTACAGGCAAGGCCCAGCGCCGCACGCCGCAGGCACTGCCCCGGGCTGAGCTGCCTTTCGCGGCTCTCCGCGGAGGCCCGGCAAACCGCGCGTTTTGGGGAAGGAAGACCAGAGACTGCTGTAACACAGTGTTTATGACCAGTCACAGCCCCTAGCTGATAACCCGTAGGCGAAACCCAGCTCACAGGGCGCTTTTATCTGGCCCCAGAAATGCCTAGAAAAGTAGATGACTCCAAATTATTCAGGAGCGATTTAGGCCACAAAAGAAGAGATGCCTGAGTTGGCTCTGTATAAGACAGCTGGGGTCCAATTAGGCATAGCAGCAGAGATACACACTGCGTGAACAAAATTACTCCAATTACAGGCAAAGGTCTGAGCGTGGTGAGAGGGTCTGTCTGATCTTGTTTGGGTCCCACAAGGAGCACCCCTAAATTGGAGCTGGTAAACCTTGATAGACTCGAGCTTCGTTCTGTGAATTCAGGTCTGCCAATGCAGCAGTTCCCATCCTGTCACAGTACACTTTTGTTACCAGACATTTTCTACTCTTAGGCACCATGATTCCCCTATTACTTTGGAAAGTGGATAGTGGATTGCATAGTCACATTGTTATCCAGGAGCATGCAGAGGTGATCAAGCTTTGATGTAGAATATGATGCCACATAAAGTATGCATTCCTGGTACTGGAAAAGCACTGTTCACTCTGCCACAATTTATTGTTTCCATTAGAAAAGTATCTACTAATCTGAAAATGGATCTAGAAACCATTGTTCTAGATACTGCGCTTGACACATAATAAAAAGAAAGCTCATGCCCTGCAGAGCTTGTAGCAAGAGTAGATTAGCTGAGTTCTAAGGATACCCGTTGAGAGAGTTGTTCAGGTTTTTTCAGGTCTCATAGACATGTTGCACCAGCACAAACAAACCTGCCAGAGCACTTTCTAAAAGCCAGCACGCAAACAGACAAGTCCAAACAAAAAGGCTGAAGCTTTAACCTACCTTGAAACTCTTTGCTTGTTTCTAACAAGCCCTCCTGATTCTGAACAACCTCTCAGTTCTCCACAGGAGCAAGGACCACAGCTCGCAGAAACACAGCATCTCTCCTGAGCAAGCCAACAGCAGGAGCAGCAGCACACACAAAGGTGATGGGTTTCTTCACAGGCAGACACACGTACACATGGCGCACCGCCTCTCTGTGCTACCTGTCTCGTCTTGTTTTAGCTGTTTCTGGCAAGCAGGCAGGGTACTGGAGCGTGCAGAAATCTTGCTTTTTGAAGCACCCTGAGAGCAGGCTCATATTTTTCTGTACCTAGGTGGCCCAGAAGAACTTATCAGGGAGCAAGAACCAAATAGGTAGTCTAAAAGACACATCTATGGGTGAGCATCACTTTCATACTTCTTGGGCTTCTCAGCGACCTACAAAAACCAAGAAACAGCAGAAGATGAGACCAAAACTGCCTCTTTCTTGCTTATTCTTCAGTGCCAGATCACATCAGGATATAAGATACCTGAGGACTACTTGTTTGCAGACTGCTGGAAGACAGAGGCATTATCACCTATTGGTGAGTCATAACCACAAAATCGCATAGGGGTGATGACACAAACTTGCAAGGACACAGAGAGTGATATAGCTTAAAGATGTCTTCTCCCCCTTTCTATTTTTGGATAAAAAAAGCAAAATATTGGGACAAAATCCTCAGTTGTTGCAAAGCAGCATAGCTCCATTGCTTTTGGCAAAACTGGGCAGATTTGCACTTGCTGAGGTTATAGCCTGTTCTGTTTGTAAAAAATCATTCTGCCTGAACAGATCCTTCCTTTCTCTAAACTTGAATTTAGGAAAACGTCTGGCCTGTCTGAGGCCTCTGGAAGACAGAACCCTCTTTTTTCACATGGGACATGCAGTGCCACAGCAACTGCAGTGCAAATGCCACCACAAGAAGGTAGTTCAGTCTACTAACTACTCTGCTAACTCATCCCGTAGTGTCTCCAGCTGGACTGGCAACAAACTCCTCCAGCCTACCCACCAGACATCAGCGCAGCTCCTGTATGCTACTGCAAACCTCAAGGCAGGCAATGAGAAATGCACAGCTCTAGAAATCCTGCAGTGCTACTAACTCTGGCAAGCCTTGCTTTACAGGAGAGGAAGGCTAGTCAAAAACTGGGCCTGCTGGCATGCAGAGCAATAAAAAGGAAATGGAGAGAATCTCAGAAGATCCTTACTGCCACAGTAATACGGCCAAACTAAAATCTGCAGTGGCGTTCAAAAGCTGTTCCATCATTCCCATGCCTTCAGATTTTTCTGATCATCTTCACCAAAGTGTATGTAGCTTGAAGGTGGGAGGCCTTAAGTCATGGCCATGCTTATCCCATCATGACTTTTTGTAACAGCACTCTAAATTCAGTCTGGGAAGGTACATCACTGATTCTTGTAGGTGCTGTGACCCAAAAAATAGCTTCTTGATATTGTCATTCCCTCTTTAACCTCTGCAAGAGGGGAGTCATAGACAAGGTATGAGCTTAGCTCTCCACTGTGTGACATACAAACATACACCAAGACCTTAGTTAGCAGCTGACAAGTACTTGCTCGTCAGCTATAGATCAAGGCCACTCCCGACATTTTTGAAAAGTTAAACTTCTTTAGATTTATTTATAGTAGAAAAACCTAGGCAATGGCCAAGTTGAACTATTCTTTCTCTCCCCCTAGAAAACCCAAAAGAACATCAAAAGTTCTTGTGAACATCAAAATCATCAGCAAAGTAAATAACAGTAATTTTTTAGCTTCACAAGGATACATACTTGAATACATTCAGATGTACTTCATATACTTTTGATATACTGAAGTGCATATCAATTCTCAGCAGACACAGAGGGTAGATTAGTGATGTCAGTTCCTTTTGTTGTTCTGAGTCTACTGTTACTTTGCCATGTCTACAAGTTCACCTGACTCTTAATTATGCAGACTGCTTCCTGGTTCTTTCCATGGCTTTTGAGTTCTCCCTGCACTCAGCTAGTCGATTTTCCTGGATACAGACTTTTTCTGTGTAACTGAAACTTTCTTGAAGTGTTTGGAAGGAAGACTGTATCACTGTGCTCTCCTTAACATTGTCTCTGAGAGCGTACTGAGAAAAGCAGAGGTCCCTGTGAGTTTTGCTTCCCCAGAGCACCACATTCTTCATGATTTTTTAATTTATTCCTTCTGCATATACATCAGACTCAAGAAACCTGCAAGTACTTTTCCCATACTGGGATGTTTTTCTTGCTTATCTCTCCCTGAGCTTAGAGGATGCGTAGTGTCAGAAAGCAAACTGATACACAATTGACTTTTAAATTTTTGAGTTTTCTAAAGAACGCAAATTGTTTCCTTTTAGTCTCTGACAATGCAACACAAGTAACTTGCCATGGCAACCACCTTATGAAACAGAAAAAAAATTATCATCACAAGGTGCTTTGTTGCTATAGCAAGGAAAGTAGCTGAGACCTTATCCTTTTTGTTCACTGGTGGGCCATGCATCATCAAGCTGTCAGTAGAAGTTTATGTTCAATTTGGTGCAAGTCAGCTGCCTCATGGCCTATCTGATTCTTGGATCAAAACTGAAGTGCAGTCAGAAAGAAAGAAGGAAGTGTTCAGAAGAATTGAAACAAGGCTGGATTCTCAGAAATATAAGGCCAAATCCATTTCCGCAGCAAGTTGATGCAACTCTGCAGATGCCAGTAAGGGATGAACCAATTTCTTCTGAAATTAATTTGGCTTCCATTCTCTAACAGTCTCCAGTCCCCATCCCCCCCTTCTTCCTTTCTTTTTTTCTTTTTTTTTTTTTAAGTGGAATAAGCCTCTGCAGATCTGGGAGTATTTTGGAGTTACCTGAGACAGAGGATGGAATAAGCTCACAGAGTCTGTCTTCAAACCCATTCTCTTTACAGGGATGCTTCTGGGAAGGGCAGACTCATTGCTACGCAGCTTACTTGTGTTAGTGAGAGAATTTAGAAGTGGCAAAGGGAATTGACTAAGGGCAGAGAGGGGAAACCCTCATAATTATTGCTGTGTGAGGAAATCAAAACTGAGCTTTGTTAGCTCAGGGGAGGACAATTTTGAAAACTGTTATGTGTGCCAGTGGAACTAGCCTGTGCTTAAGACAGGCTCATTTGTAAATCTGGAGTGGATCTAGGGTATACACAAAACATTTGCTTTACTCCTGAGCTGGAAAGAATGTCTTCTGCGGGATAGTCTTGAAAAGTGAAGGAAAACCTGAAAGTTTCTTATTCCCTAGACTATTCATAGAAGCTACAAGTAACACAGCTCCAACTGTGTGATGGAATGAAGTGTATGCTCCCCCTTTCTATTTTAAAAACACTCTCTCCCAGTTAAAGTTTAGGCAGCTGATATTGGAGTATCAGGCTTGAGAAACAGTGGCCAGCCTTCTAAGCTGCCCGGGGGGCTTAGCTGAATTTACAGGTAAAATTATTGTGACTCATGGACAATCCTCTTCTAGCTTCCTGGTGTGGCTGTAGAGAAAATACTGCTAGATCACAAGCCCCAACAATAGCACGACTTGGAAAGCAGCCTTTGAGAGAAGCTCTTAATGTATCAGATAAATCTACGTGGAGATGCAAGGCTAGAATTTACTCCCAACAAGGAATTGTTATACTGTGAGTGACTGACTATAAAAAGACTATGGGGAAAATCTGAGTCCTCTGCTGCACAAGAAAGTCATCTCAAAGAAACCATGCTAAAACTATTCAACGCTATAATTTAACACAGTCTCCTAGAGACTGGGAAAAGTCTGTGGGCTAATCCTCACTGCAAATCACACCAAGAGACATATCCGCAAGAGACTTCGTGACTGTGAAATTCTGTAAGCATGTACGATCATCCCAAGGGCCTGGGTCTCTCAGAGTCTTCTAAGGCTTGGAAGTAGAAGTCCAACAGAGGAAAAAAGTAGACAGGCCAGTCCTGGTTTCAAAGGGTTTTTTAAGACAGATACTGAACTGGAGAGATCTGCACTAATCAATTAACAGAGGAAAACCCTGAATTAATTAATCAACCCTCATTCAAACAAAATCTTCCTCTATATCATCTTCAAAAACATCACATTGTTTCAGATGAACCAACCAGTGAGTGGACCCAACCAGTGAGTGGGACCGCTTTGTTTTTAATCCCCAAAATAATGGCATTAAGATTTGATTAAGTTCTATTGGAGTGCTTAGGCCTCTTTGAACCAAGCCATTTGAAACATTGCAGAAGGCTCTGGGTGGGCAGAGCAAAATCGTCAGTCCTGAAGGGTTATCTGATCCAGCACAGGATCTTTCTCATCATGGATTTCCTTTTTTAAATAAGCAAGGAAACCAAGCAGCGCCTTGCCAGGTGCCTGGCCTGAGCTCCACCAAAGATAGAGAGAGGAAAGATTCCTATTGACTGAAATGAATTCTGCTACCAGTTGGATTTGATCAATTATGAACTGAAAATAGAAACTTGCAGAGACAAGATGCTCTGGAATCACAGAAGGGAAAGGCTTTGTAATGAGAACTTGGAAGTGGAAGGAGGTCTGTGTTCCATGGTTTAAAAATACAGACAACTGCTGATTCTTTTTTTCTATTAAAAAAAAAAACACAACCCAAACACACACACACATAAAAAGATGTAACTCAAAGACTGGTCATTTCCACTGAGTCAGTCTCCTTGTAGAGAAACCGTAGGAATGAACAACAATCCTATCTCCCTATACGTGGTATGCAGTAGTAATATGAAGCCCTCACCTGAGTGGATAGTGAGATGTTTGGACTTCGTGTTTTGCTGGTGGGGGGAAGAGATGAGATACAGGTTAGATCTCTGAGACTGTATTTACAAGCAATGCCTCTTTCTACAACTGCCTGCTAGTTTCAGTCTGATCTGAAGCACGCTGCCCTCTACAGAAAGTGTCCCATTTGTTCCTGTGGGTGTTTTCTTAAGTCCCCAACACAAGTTCTTTTTAAGTTTTTGTGCTTTTTCCTGGGAGTTATAGCTGATGACATGGTGAGTCTAGAGCCTGAGTTACTTAGAAATGACACTGATTCCTTCATGAAATGCCCCCACCTTACCAAAAGTGACCAGGGTTAGTAAGGTCCTGTGTCTCCTTCCACTCTCAGCTGAGCTTGCCAGTGTAGATCAGCAAGGGTCACGTAGGTTAGGAGGTCTCATAATGCAGAAATCTGCAAGTTGGGAGCCACGCTGATTTTCCTGGCAGTGGTTTGCTGGCATATCTACAGGAGCTTTTGTTAGCTGTCAGCTTGAATTGAACGTCAGTCATTCCCTTGG
>VUYV01000233.1:993414-1125914 GCA_008711295.1 Anarhynchus alexandrinus | reverse complement strand
GAACATGTTATAGCATGTTCAGCAGCACGTTCTCGCTGGCTTAGTGAGGTCTGATCCAAAGCTTACTGCATCTGCAGTAAGATGAGGAATATTCCCAGACTTCTTCAGTGGCCTTTGGACCACTACAAGGAGGCAAAAATACAACAGCGATAGATACATGGGTGAGAGGACTCTACATTACCACCACATTTCACTCTGAAGAGATGGTAAAAGAGATTGTGCGGCCCAACCCTGCACGTCCCAAAGCAGTAAAATCAACATGAATCCTACTTAATAAGTAATTTGAAAGCACTTTCTGGTTTATGAATTATCTGCATCCCAGCCTTTCTGAGGATCTTGGGTAATGAGACGAGAATAGCGCAGCTTCTGTGGTCATCTCTACCTGCTCAAGGGCCTGCCAGCTTGCAACTTGGCCCTAATTTCCAGCTGCTCTTTTAAAAGGCCCTCTGCCACTGAAGCAGTTCACATCTAGAGATCTCAGACATGAAGTAATCCTCCTAGCTTTTCTAGAAAAAAGCTGACTACCATTAAGCCTGTTTTACAGGTGGGTAGGCTGAGCTCCAGTTTGCCTGAGATCACAAAGTGTTATTTAGGGCCAAACTGCCTGGGCTGACACGTTCCCACAGCAGATTAACCTCCTTCATTAAAGGAAAAGAGTGCCCAGGCAGAGGGGAGGGCTGGCCACACAGACTCTGTTTAGGTACATGCTTTGCACATGACTATGAAGCAAATAAACCTCGCTGGCCGCGTGGCTTGAATCCAGATGTCACTCGGATGAAGACGCAAGAGTAGGGTAAATCGAAACGTCGTGCTCAGCCCTTTGTGCTGAGCCATCCGGCAGGTGGGAATGTAAAACTCCGCCTGATTGCTTATGTCTGAGTCACCTCCTTTAGCATTTGTTATTGCCTAGCGTGTTAGCATGCTGACTGCTGGATAATAAATTACTTCATTCGCTGCCGCAGTGAGGACACTATTAAAAATTAACCCTGGCAAATGGTCCTGCATATTTTTTTTGGTCAGAGCCAGACAAGGGGGAAGGGTAGAGGAGTGCTATTGAAATCTGATTTGCAGAAAAGGCAAGTGGTGAGTTTTTATTAATGGGGATGGTTCAGGCTTCAGTTTAATCACTGCAGTTGTTGGCAATCAATGATCAAAATTCAGAGGCCTTAAGGCACTCGGTAGTTAAAAGCAGTGCAAGTAGAGAAGACTCAATAGGCATATTGCAGGGGAGGACAAAGAATGGGATAAATGGGGATTACAATGCTGACATGTAATTTATGATCTGTTTGCAGAAATAAATGAATTTATCACATGGATGTTATTACCGCCTATAAGGAATGTGGTCCGTAGATGAAAAACTCTTCAGTTTTTGTTCATGTATTGTACTCATTTCTCACAGTATCACACTTATAACCATACCCTATCTATAGCAGCATGCAGAGTATATTTACAGAAATGAATGGTTTGCATTAAAAATCTGAGGAAATAGACCAGCTGACAGACAGATCCCTCATTTTCTTGGCTTCTTTTGCCTCCAGCATCCACACGGTATCCATCAAATTGTCTCAAGTCAAACCCTCGCAGGCTGCATTTGAAGCTTCGGCAAGGAGCCAGACAGGCTTAGAGAGCAGAGACCTCTCTGCCCACATGGACTTCCCACTATCTGTATGCTGCAGTCCGGGGCAGGGGACCTCAGCTTCAGGCTTAAGAAAAAATACCTCCTTACTCCCTTTGCATCGCTCCAAGAAAGGGATTTGATCCAAAGCCTGCTGACTATCATGTTAATGATCCCATTGTTGACACAAAAATTGCACTTTGTTCTGAGATGTCATTCAGCTGGCTTTGGTACAGCAGTGAGCAGCACACCCCATCCTGAGCCCACGGTTCCTCAGGGCTGTCCCAGACCCTTGAGCAGCTCCATCTGTAGGTGGGTTGATACCAGTAGATAGTCTTGATGGTAACATAAGCTGTAATGCCAGGTGCAGTGACTATGCAAGCGGATCTACCCTCTGGCTGGCAAGCTTTTTTCCAGACACATATCATAGCTGTTTATTTCACAAGATGTACTGTGATATGACAGCACCTATCAAAGGACCAAGCTGAGGTCTGCATGTTTGTACCGAGTCACCTGCCCATCTCCATGTGGCAGAGGTATTTTAAAATGTCAGGCTTAAGCAGATATTATGCTGCAGCAGGGAAGATGATAGGAGGTTCCTGCACAAACAGCATTACGAATTTGCTGGATGAAAGCTACTCAGATGTTGCTATGTCCAAGTTGGAGACATTCTCTACTCTGAGGTCTTTCCTTACCTGTGGCATTTGAGGGACCATGGTTGAAATATACCTGAGATTAATTCCTGCTTTTTATTTCTTTTCTCTCCTTTATCTCTCCATCCAGACAGAGCTTTGTCATTAGCCCTCATCCCTGGCTATCTTGATCAGCTATTGAAGCCCCTAGGCACAAAATGCCTTCTGCTCCCTGGTTGGTCCTGCCCATTGCATTGGCAGGGAGTGTGCCAGAACAAGCAGCCCTGGTTCCCATGTATCTTGGATTTGGCCAGATGGCCTTTCTCCAGGTTGCCAAGGGCTGGATGTGGTGTGAGGCAGGTATCTCAAAGGAGAAAGAAGTGTCCTATATGCAAACAGCTGTAGGCATATGTCTAGCTGCTCAATTCTCTAGAAAAGAAAATTGTGAACTGCACCTGGAAAATCTGCTTTCCACAAGCCAGGAGCTGGCTGGTAAACACTGAATATGTAGTTGAGTGCTGCACGCTTGTGTTTCCACTGACTTTTAAGGAGATTGAGAAGGAAATGTATTTTTAACACTAGTTTAACTTGTACCCTGATTTGCTACTGCAGGGAGTAATCAACTGATAACTTAGAAATTAGCCAGCTGCCAGTGTTTGATACACAGGATTACTGTGAATGGTCTGTTAATGAATGTCCCCGTGTTAGCACATCCACAGCATGGCATAGGGAGCAGCCAGTGTAGGCCAGGACAGGTAAGGCTTGTGTGCACTCCAAGGAAGACAAGTTCTGGCAGTGGTGATGTATGGGGAGTTCTTGGGGGGACACACATTTCACCACACTGCTCGGTAGTATTTTAGACATATCTGTCTACCTTGGCCTCCACTACAAAATAGCAAGGACCAAACACTGCACAGAGTTGTGTTAGTGTAATGCTAATGCAATGCATGAACTTCTGCTCATCTCATTATGGCAATATTTTTAAATGAATCTAGTATCCGTACCCCATCATATTAGAAAAGGCCAGGAGCAAATCCAGCACTGGTTTTGCCCCCTTCATGTTTCCCAAAATTTCAGATCCAAATTGCAACAGAGATTGTCAAAGGTCCATCTCCATTGCTTACAATGGTGGGCAAGTCTGGAAATGCAAGGTCTTTACTCAGACTGTAGGAAGTGAATGGAGCTGAGTCACAGTACTACAGGAGCTTCATGACTCCTACAGATGACAGCAGTTTGTGGTCATGAGAGGATTCCCATTCTGTATTTCTGTCTTCTGCTGAGGGGATTTGCTCAGCCAAATGCACACCACTCAGCTCAGGCACTAGGAGTTTCTATTAAACCACTATAAGGCTTTACCCCAGTGTCTCTTCTAAGGTGTTTCAAGAAAAGAGGGTACTGGGATGGAGTGCTTAGCCAGAAGTGCAAGCATGCAGTGATAAAGTGCAGGTTTTCATGGCCAAAGAGCTGGCCAACAAGCACAGCTGACATTGCTTGTAGCAGACAACTTGCTGTGTTCACTGCCACATGCTATCACTGGACAGTGGGGCTGCTGACAGATCCAGCTTTGAAAACAAACTGTCAAGCAAGGAGTTTGAGATAGGTGTGAGATTTGTGTGGACTGGGATGTGGTTTATTGTTTTCAATATTCTGAAATACTACCTAAGCATCTGTCTTGGTCTCACCCAGAATGTTGAGTTAGGTAACAGAGCTGAATTTTACCAAAACTTCTAGACAGTGCATAAAAACTACAGAAGCATACCAATAATCCATCTTCTCTCATCACTAATCTAATTTAGCTGCTGGAATAACAAAGTACATAGTCCTTTTTCTAAGCATGCATTATCAGAGCCAGGGCTGTAAGGACAGTATTTGGAAATCAGGTCTCTTCTGTCAATTTGAGGACAGGGAAACATCCTTTCCTCTCTATGAGGATAGGATTCCTTCTAGTAGTCTAGAGGAAGTTACACCCAACAATGACCCAAATACAGATGAATCCCAAGGTTTTCTAAAGAGGTCATCCATGGAAAAGGCAAATCGAGACCCTTAAATACTGGGGAAAATCCCAGTTCAGGATGGTGGTGTGTTGCATCACTTTTCATTCCTGTGTGGTATTTGCTGGACTCAAATCCAGGCTGCGTGCAGCAGAAGCAGATGTGTAGGGTCAAGGGTTCCTTTGACAGAGCAGATAGGAACATTTTTGCCTTTGCTCGGCTCATTCACTGATGCTGAGCCAGAAGCAAGCACAAACCACGCAGTAGACCATGGAGCTGCAACACCCCTGGGAGCACCGGGAATGGGCAAGACACTTGAGGCAAAAGAAGCACTTTGGCTCTTTGCATGATAGGACAGACAGCCATGTCTTCTGGGCTATAGCTGCTCACCCTAGGATTACATAGGTGTGCATGGGGATGCACAGGGTATGCTGCGTTTGTTCAAGTCTGCAGAACTGCCTGACCCCTTATCTGCCTCCTGATCTCTTCCCTCCAAACTGCAGACTGTACCCCAGCCACCTTATTTCCTCCCCTGTAGGACAGGGATTTGTGAAGGACTTTTGCCAAAGCTGTTGTCTATAGCATGGCTTGCAGCAGTGCTGTTGCACCGATGGCTGAAAGCCTTGGTGTACATGAGTTGCATTCAGAGTAAGCTTAGAAATGTGCAAAGTGCATGCAAACTAGTGGTGTAATGGCATGCAAACTGGTGCTTTGCCCTGATTAATTTTTTAAAAGCCCCAATTTCTCCACTGCTTCACACCATATATTGTCACTTACACTGATGGGAAGTGAATATAAATTGACACCTTTCTTATTTGGTAACATTTTGTGGTGGCTTTGCATTGGCACAGAAAACAAATACACATTGCAAAGCTGCTGGTTCCCCTGCCTGAAGACAGCTAGATGAATTTCACAGCTAACGCCTGCTTGGCAAAACAGACCTAAAAGCACAGTGAGGCCACAGGTTTCTTTACACTGCAAGGAACAAGTGATGCTCCTGAAAAACTGTGGCAAAAAAGTCATTGACCTTAACTCCTTTCCAACATCAGTTCATTTTTCTCTTAGTTTAAAGTTGAAAACAAAGTTGTAACTCATTGACTGTGGAATTCATCCCAGAAGAAATGCAAGGACCACCAACAATGTGGACCAGGTGTGAATTATAAATAGCATCAGCAAGAGGCCTTCTGTGTCCCAAGGGCATTAATCCCACAGCCTGCCATTTTCAAGCCCTCTCAGCAAGACGTTCTCTTGCTGAGGATTTCTACCACACCAAGCACTGTAATGCCCCTAAATTGAATGAAACCCCTGTATTGGTACTACAGTTGTAACAACATTGGGTTTTGTACCTACCAGTTCTTTAGTAAAAATTACAATCTGGCAGCTGTAAGGCAGCTTTAGACTTGTCCTGTAAAGTGGGACAGGGTGCCATACCCTGGAAGAGCAGATGTGTGTGGATAGCATCTTTGATCTTTCCAAAACCAGGAAATAGTTTAACCCAAAAGAAACTGAGAAAAGTAGATGGCCTTGAAGAGATACACAAAACAATAATCTTTATTTCATACACAGGCATTTCAAGTTACAATTGATTCATCTTGGGTCAGGAATGATATAAACAAGGGAGTGCAAGCATGCTTTTATGGCTCTCAATATTTTTTCAGATAAGAAAACTTTTGTTTCCTTTTTCCTGTAAAAATGGGAAGGGAGAGAAATCTTACCTTTATTTATTTATTTATTTATTCATTTATTTACAGCTCATCATTAAAATTAAGGCAGAATTAGGAGATAAGCCCTTCTGGAGTTAAGAAATGCTGGCTTGGTGGCTCAAATATTAATACAGTGCTCTGTCTCACCTTTGCTACCTCATGTCTTTCATCCCAATCAATCATCTCAACTGCAACCACTTCTGGGTAGAATCACTTTGTCATGAACCAAAACCTGCCTTTCTAAAGCAATAGTACAAAGGAAGGAAAGAGCCCTCTGGTATGTCATCTGCACTGGGTATTGCTTGAAAGTAAGTGGGATTCCACCAGAGTTCTTCCCTCCCAGCAGAGCTGAATCTGATCAGGGCTTAAGCTAATGAGATATCCCAACACATTTGAAGCCTGTCTTAATCTTACCTTTTCTCTAAGAGACCCTTCACCACAAGAAGGTGCCATTTGCTGTTTTTATTGCCTTCTAGTACCCTGATAACGTACCCCTGAAAACTCTACCAAGCCAAGGAGGGAGTTCATTTTCCTTGAGCGAGGATGCAGCAGTGAGAGGACACAGGCTCTGTCATTCAGGACCTGGGTCAGGACCTCTGGAGTGCGTGGTATGTGACACAGTTTCTGTACAACTTTGATGACATCAGTAGTTTGGTTTACTTGTTCACAGAAGCAAGGACAAAAAAACACTATGATCGCCCATCTTTCAGTGTGAGTTAAATTACTCTATAAAAACAGTTAGCAAAAGTTTTTCTAGGTCTACTTCAGCTTAAAAAGATACAGCTTTGTATAAAGTGCCATATGTTGCCTGACGAAGCTTTCCTTTCAGATTGCAGTTTATGAATTCACATAAGCCTGTGAAAAGGAGCAAAAACAAATGCCCGGATTCAATGAGTCAGAGAAGATGATTTTTTAACTCGATCTTCTCATTGCCCTTTCTTTTCATGCCAGGTGCAGTGACAGCAAAATAAATCCACTTCACAGACTCCTGTCATCTTCCAGATCTTTGGATCAGTTCTTACTCCCTCCTGGCCTCATTCATCGCTTTTGAGGATGAAGTCCTAAGCACCTGCTGTGGTCAAAACTATTTTCACATCATCTTCTGAATGCAGTGAATTCAAGCACCTGAAATCATGAGGTTAATGCCATAGTCAGACTTCAACCAAAGCTCTTTCTGCAGTCCTGAGCTGATTTTTTTGAAAATGCCATGATAGTTGCTAGTTTTTAACCCATAGAAGAATTACCAAAGGTAGTCAGTGTTCTACTTATCACGCAATACAAGAAGATGGGAGAGTTTTCCAGCAGAGCAGCAGTTTGGACGGGGGTGGCAGTACGATAGTATGAATTCCCCACTTAATCCCAGATTAGTTTTGATTTTTGTCTTGTTGTAGAAAATGGGGATGAATAACCTTGCTCTGTATTACCTACATGAAATAATAAGCTTCTGGAGGCACATCTTTTACCATGCATGGTATTCATCTAGTAGCATTAGCTGCATTGACACCTTTTATGTAAAGATTAAGAATAGTTGAAAATCAAAACCAAATGGGGCAAGCCTGAAGATCATCTAGGTGTGGATCTACAGCTAGAGTAATTCCTGTTCCTCTGCTTTCAACAGAGACGTGTAACACTGTGGCAGTGGTAGGATGGCTAACAAAAACTTCACAGAAATGGAAATTATCCAGCGGGACAGCAAAATTTCAGGAGTTTAGTACACTTTACTTGGGGACTGAGTAATTTCTGCCTTGCTCTACTGAAAGAACATCTTAAACAAAATTGTCACATTTGGGATGATGCTACAGAAATAGAGGACTGCAAATGCATGCCAGTTCTGAAGAAGCTGAGAGGCAAGAGAGAGAAGATGTAGGCTAACACACACCCATCAGTCTGACCCCTAACAGTATGTAACATTTTAGAACAAATTTTGCCTGCAAGCATACGTAAAGGCATGGGAAAATGTGACAAGAGTTTACCAAAAGTGGATAATACCTACCTCTGGTAAGAGGACTAATCTTCTAGATGAAAAAAATATTATTAGTTTGGGACTTTAAGACAGCCTTCAGTACTGTGTCCTAAAGGAAAATTGTTAGTTGTGCTGGAAAAGGGATTATCACAAGACAACAAGGTGATTACAGGGCTGGCTAATGGGGAGAAGAGCTCATGCTGCAAGAGAGACTATCAGGCTGAAAGATAGTTTGCAGTGGAGGTTCTTATGGACAATACTCATCTTAATTTCTATTAGTGCCATTTGGAAAAGACAGAAGCATGCTAATGACATTTATTAATGATTAAGGTGCATCATCAGAGGAAGACAGGAATAAGGGGATGGGGTAATAGAAATAGAATAAAACGTAGTGGTACATAGTGCAGGGTCATGTACTCACAAAACTTTTACTACAGTGGGGACTTCCATTCCACTTGCCTTTGCAACCAGGGAGGACAAAGAAAGAGAGGAACCCCATCTTAATAGTTGATGATTATAAGCAACCAATTTGCTATGACCTTGATAACATGACCCCAGGATATACCAGACATTTACAGTACAGAAAGGAGAATATTCTACTGCACAAGACATCTGGAGTAAATTATACTGTTCTGGTCACCCATCTTCAAGAAAGAAAAGCTGGAAAAGAAAAACCAGGATGATAAAAAGAATTGCAAGCCTGTCTTTAATGACAGGAGATTTTGAGCTTGGCTTGTATGACTTAGCAAAATAAATGTCAAGAGGAGATGACAGTGGGCCCTATAAATATATCAGGAATGCAAATCAGAGGGGAAGAGTTATTTTAAGCCGAAAAATAATCTGTCAAAAGAACAAGCAGGTATAAATTGGCAATAAATAATTTTAGACTATAAATTAGGAGGTCTGTAATCTTCAGAGAGAGGTTTTGGACCAATCTTTCAGAAGGAGGAAGAGACTGGCAGGTACCTAAATGACTCTGAGGTGGTTACAATATTTCTACAATAGCAGAAAACTGGTTCCTCTGACCAGAAAGCCCTTTCTGGTCCTGTAGGTCGTAGTACAATGTATTTCCTAAATGTTAATAATGCAAGTGGCAACAGCAATTAGCTATTAATCAATAATATTAATTAGTGACTGGGATGACTGGGTGTTGCTTGTGACTGGATAAAACCAGGAGGACAGATGAATCTCTTCTTTTTAAGATAAGATCCCAAAGGAAAAGCGTGTTCATCTAGGCTTGGTTTCCAGAGAAAGTTTCACCTGATTCCTGTTCATTTGGGTAACACCAATATAGTCAAGCCAGACTAACCTGTTTCATGGAGTTCCTGTGATGGTGAGATGAGAATCAGGACTAACATCTCCAAATAGGTCCAGGGTATATTAATTGTCAATATTAAGATTTAAAAATTTTAAACATTTCTTGGCAAAACTGAAACATAACTTTTCCCTCCTATAAAGCTTCACAAATGTACAACATGATTCCTGGATAGAGATCACATCAGCTCCACAGTTATTAATTTACAGGTTTCTCACTGACCTTAGCTCAGCTCTGGGAATGGTGCCAGCACAATTACAGTAACTCTGAACAGCGCAGACATAAAGCTCCTGTATTTACCCTGAAATTGTGCCAGATTTTTCTCTTGCTCAGTGGTGGAAAGATGCATTTCTTCTTTGATTGGTTTCAAATAGTTCAGGCTGGGTTGACCGTAGCAAAATTATTTCCAGCAAAAGAAGGAAAAGAAGTAAACTACCATGCAGATGTGTACATACATGATACACTTACTCCATAGATAACCTTCAGGAAGTGTGTCCCAAGAAGGGGTGTGGGGGGAAACTGAGTCAAGGTGACTTGAGCTAGTTACCTGGAAGATAAATGGCAGTTGGGAATAAAATTCAAGGGGCAGATGCTTGATTCAGTGTTGTTTTCACTGAATCATGCTACCTTCCTGGAGCACATCAAAGCCCATTGCCTTCCTTCCTGTGAAGATGGGCAGCTGGACTGCAATGACACCAGGGGGAGCTGAGTGTGCTCATCACCTTGGAAAATCAGGCCCCTGGTGATTTTCTCTGACGTTAATTGACTGTCAGACCCTGCAAGAGGGGAGTCAACACATTTCCTGACCTATGGTCTAAGACAGAATTTTCCAAACCCTAGAGTAAGTTTAATGTTGTTGCAGAGGAAATGCTGATGCAATCCACCAGCAGCTGCTGCTCTCCAACATCCTCACAAAGGTACAGTGTATATTGGAGGTGTAAGCGGGCGAGTGCATGCACGTAGGGTATTCAAAACCCCAGCCTCTTCTAAACGGCAGGCAGGACACTGTGTCTTCCCTCCAGACCGCCTACCTTCCTGTCCCCAAGAGAAACACTGCTAAGGGCTGCTCCCAAGAAAACACAGGGTACCATCCTGAAAGTAAACCCCTGAAAAAGCAGGCTTTTCTTGTGGGACCATTGAGTGTGTGATCGTATTTTCCTAGGTGCCTGATTTATGAATCCTATATCTAAAGTGTGGAAATGTGGATTCCTCCTAAGTGTGAGTGAGAATGGTAAGAGTAATGTTCTGAGCAATGTTGCAAGAGCAATATTGTGATGAGTCTAAAAGATCAGGTAATGCATGTGTTCGAAGAGGCAAATTTAATTTATGGACAGATTAGTCTGGATGATTGAATTAACAGGTTTTAATAAATTACTGCCTCTCAGTGGAGCTGTGAAAACTGACTGCATTGTGCTTCAGTCCGTTGCTTTTTAAAATCATATTAAGGGAAAGCAAACACGCTTGGTTTTGAGAGTGGAAGGGCTATTAATGTGGTCAGTTAAGATGGCTCTGCAGGTTCATGGTAACTCGTTAAACTGTGGGAAGTTAATCCCATACGTTAGCTGGTCTGCACCCTGGGTATGCACTTGGCACTGATAGCACTGCGATTTTCTGATGTCCCAGAAAATGCCTCCCCCCTAGAAATTAGTAAGTATTCTTTATTCGTACCAGGGTTGAATAGTGAAAAAGGAATATGATGATGCCATGGCAATCAGGAGATGGTGAATGAGGAAAGAATAGCACATTGCTACTCATGGAGCTGCACTGGAGGTGCACTCCTGCACCAACAGAGATGTTTGATCATGTCACCAACAAAAGTTGAACCACACCCATCGGATCCGGATTATGACAAACTTCATTCTGCCGTGCCTAATGTTTTGACCACTCTGGTCTGGAAACTGAGTCTTTTGATCTGTTTGGTTCTTGTTTTATCAAAATGCAAAATGACTTGGTGAGACCAGCCTTGTTATGCATCACAAGTCGTATTTTTTGGTCCTCAACACAGCCACTCACCCACCACTTGTGATTGCCTCAGGGAAGCTACTCCCTGTGTACAGGCTAACGGCAGGGGTGTGGAATCACCTTTGGGCATGATGGTGTTATTTGTTATCCGTCAGCCCGCAAAAAAGGTTTCAGATGCTGTCGGGAAGAGATGCCCTCAACCCCCCTCCTACTGTCACCCCGACTCCTTCAACTATGCAGTCACCTGCCACCCAAATCCCATACTGCACTTCCCGTCCCGTTCCTGTCCTTGATGCCATGCCCACCCCTGCTATCCCCACTTTGCTCCTGCTGTTTACATTTCCACTCTTCCCCCTGCAAGCATCCTCCTCTGCTTCTTCCAGCCGGGATCCCTTCCTGCCTCGGAAGGGTCCCCAACCTGATCCCTCCTCCTCGCCTGGGCAGCGGGGCGGCCGCGTCCTTTCTCAGTGTCCACAGCAGCCTGCGGCACGCCGCTGTCGCTGCTCGGGCCGCTGTCCCGGCCGCAGCTGGCAGATGGCCCCGCTGGCGGCGGAGATGGGGCGGGAAAGCGGACGGGCGCGGGAGTGGGCGGAGCCTCAGCGCCGGGGCGGAGCCGCGGGGCGGGGGGCGGAGCCGGGTGAGGTACGCGGTCGCGGCGGCGGTTGCCAGGCGACGGGCCCTTTGCGCGGCGCCCAGCCACCCCGGCCCAGCCCGGCCTGCAGGTAGGAGCCGGCCTGCCCCCGCCGCCGGCAGTCGGGCCCGTGGGGAGGGGTCGTGCTTCTCATCCGTGGGAGCGAGGGGGTGGGGGGGTTGACAGCCTGGAGGTGGCTTTGTGTGTGTGGCAGGCGTGGGAACCGGCGTAAGGAGTGGTTTCCCCTTTGTTACCCAATATTTGCATGCGTACGTTTAAGGGCCTTTAAAAAAGGCCTTTGTGGTGACCAGGTTGGCTGGTATGGTACACGTCTAATGCGTCCCAGGGCTTGAAGACCCCAAGAGTGTGCGTTGCTGTAGCAAGACCGCATCTGAAGTTCTCCGTTTATGTCAGTGTGGATAATGAATCTAGTAGGTTTAATCGTGTGTTTGAATTTTCTGCTTTGGTAGAGCTCTGAGGAGAAAAATGCTGATGAATAAATAGTTCCAGACACTTGCAAGTTGTAGAAGCATCCCCAGGTATTTCACGTTGAGAGAACAGGGCTCCTCCATAACGTCTCCTCAGCTTCTCTCAAATGACTGAAGAGACTCACCAATACCAGATTTATAGGCTTTAAGCTTTGTTCAGCTTCTTGCAGAAAGGGCTCAGGTGTGGTCCCTGTCCTACTTACGACCCCTTTGTGGTATGGAGAATGGTTTGAGGATCAACCCACTCTTAGCAAGAGACTCGCCATACTCGCCCAGTTTTTAGCAGACAGTAATTAGTCAATTGGATATCTTCCGCTATCCCTTTGGCATGTCTGTGAGGCCTGTGCTATCCTGGCTCTGCACCCATCTCCTATAGTCATTGTTTCCTGATAAAAATGTTCCTGCTCACCTATTATTTTCCATTCTGACTGCTTTTACAAAGCAAAGTTTTCTGATGAGTGATACAGTGAAAATGTATTAAATGTTGACTTCAGCCTTTTAAGACCATGCTAGCCTTATGATGATGTTTTCTGTAACACAGATTGAACTTACTGCTACAGCCTAGGAAATGGCTGTCCTTTGAGTAAATAATTGTTCAGTAAATAACTTTTTTTGCAGGTATGTAGATTCTTCTGTGCTAAATCCTTCACCTTCTCATGATCTCCTTGGGAAACTGTGTTCAGTTATACTTTCATTAAGCTCTTCTAGGCTGTACTGCTTCATGTCCTGTTACACTTTTAAGACCTGTTGAGCATGGACTTTTGTTGCGACAGTGGATAAAGTACTCTTTTATCTTTAATTGTGGAATGCTCAAGTCTCTGGGTTTGTTTTGGCTTTGTTTTCTTTTTTTCTCTTGCAGATTGTGTTCTTACTGTTGTTTTAGCAGGATATGGAGCAATCAAACAAGAAATTGCACTATGAGCATCTATGTTGTTCAGGATAAATGGAGATGAATGGCTGTGACTAGTAAATGAAAATCTCTGTAGGAGAAGGATGGGAAACGAAAGATGCAGAACAGCAGTGGCATTGGAAGAAAAGGTAAAATAATTTCAAATGTACAAAAGACTGAAAATTATTCAGAACTTGTTTTTAAATTAATCTCCCATTTAATTTCATTTCTCTGCTTTGTGTTATTTTGTCTGATTTGAATTTGCCTGAAAGAACCTGGATTAAAAATGCAGTGTTCAGGCATGTCAGATCTCAGAGTTCCTGTCATTAACAGGTTTTGTTGGGGGGTGTGGGGTTTTTCTCTGGCCTTTGTGTTCTCTCTCTTGGCTTTAACACTGAGAATTACTATGGTCCTGTAGGTCTGACCTCTCAGGAGACTGATATGTGGATACATCCACCTATGGGCAATTCATTCGTTAGTTTAATCACATGCTACAGTCAGCGCAAGAGAGAACACGCTCTGCCCATGGCCTGGGGTGCCATCAGCCTATTCTTGCACAACTCAAGGGACCTGATCCTGTATAAAAGCAGGATTCAGATTCAATGTGAGACCAGATGTGAGTTTAGCACTGGACTGGAGTGATGTTATTATTTATTATGATGATGATGCATGTGCTTATCTAACTGAGGCTCCTTAGGGGACATAGTTAAAGAAACCACATTTATTCTCTAAGTTTGAAGTAGTAACAGTTAGTGCTGCAAAAAAGTAACATTAATAGACCATAAATTTGTGATTGCTACATTTGTCACTAATGGGAATGGCTTAATATTTATTTGGGAGGAATTACGACAAGGTTATTTTTTAAATCAGAAAATTTGTGAGCTTTTCACAGAAATCAATTTAGGTATCTCTGCATAACTTTAATTTGCTAGTAAAATGGTTAGTGATTTTATACCTTCTGTAGATTCATATGTTGGCTTGAAAAACAATTGGAGGCAAAACCTATCTTATATCAGTAGGGCCACAAGTACTTGCTATAACACAAATCAAAAGACCAGATTTGCCATGGCAGATGTAATAAAGTCTAATGTATCTGTATTAAAAGGAAAAGATTGTGGACCCTGGCCAGTTCAAAGAGGCATTATCTGATTTTTTAAATTTTTTTTTTTTAAAAAGGATTTCAGAAAGCACTCATTCCTTTGTGGTGTCTCGCATCAGGAAGCAGTATTTGAAGTATAGCATAACACTGTCTGTTTATCTTACATTTTTTGCATCTTGAGTTTTAATTTCTTTTTTTAGTATTGAGTTCTAATTCTACTTTGGTTTCTCTTTTTTTTTTAATGTTACTATCATAAGTAGTGCTTGGGTATGGTTTCGTTTTATTTTAACAGAATATCCACCCAAGTTCAAAGTGATGAACATAGGTGAAAGAAACATATATAGAATGAAGTGCTTTAAGTAAATTATTGCTAGTTGGGAAAGACCATTAAACTACTGTCGTAGTTCTCTGAAAATATCATCGTGCAGCTAGTGAAAAAGATGAACAGTGTTAAAACTTCTGAGAAGAGGAATTGAAAATGGCGTAAATTCACGTAGTGTCTTTGTGGCTGTATCTTGAATCTTATCTGCAGTTCTGATCATCCTGGAGGGTAGAACTGAAATTGTTTCCATGAAGCACAACAAAGATGAGAAATGGAAAACAGACAAAATAAATGAGACTTTTCAGCTAGAAGAGGAGGTGAAAAAGGAGATGATGCAAAAGAAAGCTATAAATTAATGAATGGTATGGACAGATGGATAAATCCTCCATAATTCTAATTGCTTTTGACCTCATTTGTAATTTTGCCCTTCACAACAACCTATGCCAGTGTCTTCCACAATTTAAAGAAATACGATGCAAAAATGCACTTTCTCTTTTATTGAAACTGCTTCCTGATAAAATTCCTGTGGTTTCTTTAGTCATTGGATGACTGTTTGTCATGTCTTGAGACATGACAAATAATCGCTTCCCTATCTCTCTGGCTGTCAAACACAACACAGCTTTTGGTTTGGGAAGTTACTGAGCAGCTCATTACCAGAAATTAAAACAATATGTCAGGGGAAGGGTCGCTTTGGACTACCTCTGCTTCTGATACTGTTTTTTTAGCATCTGTTTCTGACTACAGTGGCTAGCTGGACATCTGCCTTGACCCAGCAGGACAGTTATAATGCAACCTTATTAGTAGCCTAAATTGATTTTGCAAAGTCCTTTTCAGTGCTACTTTTCTGTCCTTGCTAAAATTTTGGGAGTGTTTATTACTAAGTAAGCTCCTGCACCATCTTCCACTGTTTAATATTTTCCTGTGAGTTCAACTAGAATTTATCTCTTTTTATACAATGTACTCCATGTACGCAACACATTGGAAATCAGAAGCATCCCAGCGTTGAAAAGGACCCTTCAAATGGCTTTGCGGGCCATGGAATCTCTTGCTCCAATCAGCTTAATTACCTAGTGAAATGGACTGAAAATTGTTTGGGGACAACAGAAGACTTTGAAACTCAGAAATGCCAAATATGATGCATTTTCATCCTGCACAGAAGTTTGGATTTCAAAGAGCTCATAAATGCAATGCAACAGTAGCTGGAAAAAAAAATACCTGGTTTTACTGTCCTTTTCTTGGCTGGAATCTGGAAATGCTTCTAAATGGTGGATACTAAAAGTGCTTTGGAGACCAAAACCAGAGTTTTAGTTCTCTGCAGCTTTGGAGTGTCACTTAGTCCTGAGTCCATGGACTAGAACAGCCTCTGAATGAGCAACACTGTTGTAAGCTTGATCTGAGACTGTGCTCACCTATGCAGGGAGACACTGCATCTTTGTGTGTCTCAGAAAACTGAGCTGCACCACAATATTATTATCCTAATGAATGGCGAGAGCCTGCAAGACCTTTGGGCATGTGGGAGAAACTGGGGAAGGTGCTGAAGAGAGACCAGTATTCAGGTGACTTACCCAGATTCTTCATAATGAGGTGGAAAGACGTCAACTGATGTGAAAGGCTCTTGCCTTAAGCCCCAGATAAAGACAGCAAAGCTAGGTTAAAGGCAGTATTTGTGCCGGGTGAGAAGGTTTTACATGTGACAGGAAAAGATAATCAGGGCAACACTAAAGCAAAACTAAGTTTGCAGTGAGGGAGGGAACTTTTTTAATATTGTCCCATCTTTGCAACTATTGACACCGCCTTCTATGTAATATTTTTAAAAGTGGGTGATATTTAGAGTCTAAGCAGGACTTATTCTTATAGCTTATTCTTAGGTTTTCATCCCTTACAGAAGATTATTCTCAAACTTTTTGTGCAGTGTGACCACCAGTGGAATACAGTATAATCTATGCAAATCAGTTGACAAATTAGTTTATTCACTTACAAAAGCTTTATTCAGTAAGAAAGTACCTTTACACTGGTAACTGAATATGTCCAAAGGCCTCACCCACCAGCGCTAACTCAGGGAGATTATTGCTTGGGTGATGAATTGGCCCTGAGCTGCTTAAATCTTGATTATTTTTTTTTATTCCCCCTAAAATATTTTTTCATCTTGCTGCTTCTTACTTTTTAAACATATATATTGCAGGCTATATATTGCAGGCTACGTGCTCAGACAGTATTGTTTCTTTTTCCACATGTCAAATACACATCACAAGCAGAGAGCTCCCTGAAGGTAACTTTTCTTTTACTGCACTCAGACTTGCATACAGAGTCGTCGTAGGATGTGCAGTGCTGGTCTTGGGCACTCGGGCTGCCTGGGTGCTTTTCTTCAGCCCAGGTCCAGCAACTCAGAAATAGTATTCTGGGATTCATATTTTTAAGTCTTCTCAGTCAAATTGAAGCCAAAGAAGAAACAACTTGGACAACTTTTACTTCAATGTGAGCCTCGACCTGTGGGACTTAATGTAATGTGGCTGATGAAGAGCAGAGAGATGTTCAGCCTGGTTGTAAACCACCTCTTGCAGAGCTGTTATGAGGAAAGAATACACATTTGGGGGAGGCTGGTGAGAATGCTTTTGTTAATACTTTAAATGATACTGGCGGATGCTTTTATCTTGGGTTAGCCAGGTGATGAACTTTGTACTTGAGTCATACCCCTACTCACTGTGTGCAAAGATGTTCACATGAATGAATCTTTTCAGGATGTGGACCTGAAACTATGACATTGAGTTACATTTCCTCTTTGAGCTTGAAGAGTATG
Source organism: Anarhynchus alexandrinus (assembly GCA_008711295.1). Lineage (NCBI taxonomy): Eukaryota > Metazoa > Chordata > Aves > Charadriiformes > Charadriidae > Anarhynchus > Anarhynchus alexandrinus. The sequence goes on along the minus strand of VUYV01000233.1, from coordinate 1,108,507 downwards.
GATAAGTGCCCATGACATGAAGAGGGGTTTTCATGCCCTAAAACTTGTCTTGTTTTCCTGACTATATCTGTTGATCTTAAAAAGATACTGACTCTGCAAAACCTTGCTTTGTTTATGTCCTTCCTCGGTATTTCCAGTAACATGCAATTTAAGTAATTGCTGAATTAGGTCTTTTGAATGCAAGAAGGGTAATGGAGTGACCTCAATTGTTTGGGTTATTGTCCTTTGAAGGTTAACAGAATATCCAACAGATATCAAGATAACCTGTGGAGTATTAAACATGAGTTCAAACCTTAATTCAGCCTAGCACAATGCACTTACCTGTACATTCTGTCTTCTGAAATAAGATATCGAAGGTAAGGCCCAAAAAGAAGGATATTAAGCATTTCCTGAAAAACGACTTCATTAAGCTGGTGCTGTGGTTTAAATTAATATCTGTACCTTGGGAATAGTTGAAAAGAATAACATTATAGTTGAATATTTTTTATTTTAACAAAGCTGAAACTGTAGTGTTAGAATTGCCTCGAATCTTCTGCTCCAGTGACATCCACATTTAAAGCAGGATCTGTGTGTGTGACAAGCACAGATATGTTGGTTCCTGTGTACCTTGGCATTATCTATTCATGACAGGACCCCTGTATAAGGACAGGAGGATTTTAAATGGAGCAGCCTTGTTTCTCCCTTGTGTAACATCTGGACACTGTTGGATAAAAACTTGTGGCCATGAAAAGCCAAATACAGCTTCCTGATCCCTGGCTACCTTGCTAAAGTTAAAATGGTGAGGGACTTACTCTTATCTTCTCAACTAACTGAAGTGATCGTAATAACATTTGGCAACCTTCTGGCAGTGAAGGCATAGGCACCTTGGAGCTCTGTTTTTCCATAACCCCTGTTGTTTACCAGTTACCCCTACATCCTACCCCCATTTTGCTTTGCTTAGGCTGATTGTGGGGAGGAGCGGGTACAGACAGCAGAAGAGCCTCCTGGGACATTTTCCTGCCGCAGAAAGTTCACCTATATTGGAAAAAAAATCTAAATCTGTTGCATATTGCAGTTTCAGCTAAGGATTTAGATAATGCATGCTCATACATAACCACTATCTGTAGACTTGCACTGCAGAGAGTATCAATAAATGTTTGCAGCCAGACAGAAATTGCCACTGATCCCCTCTCACCACAGGACTCTCAAAACGAAAAACAATTGATTGGACTTTGGTTTATTGTTTCTTTGACATGTAATAGCACATATAATAGAGAGCAATCTGGTTTTCATCTTGCTACCAGGACAACATTTGACAAGCTAGCTCCAGAATTATTTAATTTAGAGGCATTTCCAGCACACATACTAAAAAATTTCTCATCACCCTACAACCTCCTCAGCAGGATCTGGGAAAGTATTATGTATCCTGCTTTTTTAATACATGCAATTTGTAGGTGTATAACGGAGAAATGGGTGGTATTTATATGGATTGCCTTTTTATTTATTACTATGTTTTTTAAGAATATGAAACACCTTTTATCTCAAGGGTGTTGGCTCAAACCCAGTCTGGGTTTGTAACATGCATTTTCTTCTCTGGGTTCTCTGGGTTTGACTTCTCTGAGTTTCATTGCTGCTTTGGACGATGGCACAGTTTGAACTCAACTCTGTGCTTGGAGGTAATACAAAGTCCATGAGGCTCCCAAGAACTTTCCCCAAGGACTGTGTGGGACATAGATCCTGAGGCTTACCTACCATGGTCATGGCAACTGTAGAGCAGGATTTATGTGTAATACCAAAAGACTGTCAAGCACTTTTATAGCTTGTAAAACCATAAATAAGGAAGGTAAACAATGAGGCAAATTGGTACACCTGCTTTACGTGCAAATTTGGGTGCTTGAACCAAGGCCTCAAATTGGCTGAACAGTTAAACAAAACCATCATTGTAAGCATGGCATTCAGTGTTGTTGAAGTCAGTGAATTTTTAATTATGTTAAATGGTATATTGATATCTTGGTATTTCAGCATTCTCATAAAAGCTTTTTTTCTTTAGTGGGGCACACAAGTGGAATATTTATGAATGTTCTTTATAGTGTTTACATGATCCCTTGATATTAAAGTAGCATTACTGAAGTAGTTGTTACCTCCTTCTGCTTAACAAAAACAAAAGATTAAAACAAGATCATTTAGTCATATACAAAAGAGAAAGATTCCCATTAATATCAGGTCAGATGTTTTATTTTTCAACTTTTTAGAAGTTGCACCTGCTAAAATAGTGGTGTGTTGCAGGATGCTTTATGTTGCATAAATGTATCAGGAACTGTTTTTGCCATTAGGGGTGGATTATTGTAACAGTAGTTTCCTGATGACTTCATAGTAAATTCCAGCTGCCCAAGCAGTTATTTTCCAGAAGAGGTTATCTGTAGTGCACTTGCACAAAATTACACTTAAAAGGGCACTCATAGTTCCCTTGGGACTTACAAACCAAACCTTTTGTCAAATCATTAGTAAACACAAAATTCTTTGTTTTCATACTGTGGCGGTGGTAACAGTATGGGCACTACTGCAATTTGTGATTCTGGATTAAACGAGAAAAAATTACATTATGCAGGGCAAGTGAAATGGAAGTCTGGAGTGCAGGTTTCCTGTCATGAAGGGATAGATAACACAATGGTTCTCAAATGTTTTTTTCTAGAGAATTTTTAGGCCGGTGACATAATGATTGCAGTACCCTACCTGAAATGGCACTCCTTCCTGTCCAGTGGAGCTTTTTGAAGGCATGGGTAGCTACAGAGCAGGAGAGGATGCTGGTTGAGAAGCTGGCCTAAAGGAGTAGAGATTCATTTTTGTGTGGGATGTTATTGTATAGAGGTATATGTCCTTCCTAGAGTAAATCTGGATTGATTACTGTTGTTTGGGGTTTTTTTTTGCTTTTAAATGGTAGCCTAATTGCTTGGACAAACTCTTTAGATAATGTCTTGAAGGCTGCATTAGAAATTATCATGCCAAGTCACACACTTCAAAGGGTGTTTCCCAGACTTAAGAAGCCATAATTAATATGGAGTCAAACATTTCTGGCAATTGCTGTATTTGAAATGCATATTAATATATATTTAATGAATAATACACGATCCTATCATTGACTCTTCAATAAATCTTGTAGCAGGAAAATCAAATCTTGGATTTTTACCAGTTTGTCAGACCCTAAGAACATCAAATAACTATTCTCTGCCAGTTTCTTTCTAGCAAATAACAGTATTCTGCAGGGATTTCAAATAACATGTTGTTCCAAGGATCATTTAATTTTAATAATGATCTTTATTAGATGTATTACTCTATATATGTTGAAAATGTCATGCAGTTTTTAAGGAACTTTCACAACATGTCTGTGAATTGAATAGTTTGTCATCATCGTGCTCACTTTGTGAGTGGCAGCAGTGGGGAAAGTTGGTAGATTAACTGTTAGTAGAATTCAAGATCTTCCATCTCGCTGCTCTGGTCATTGATTTTTCCTGCACTCACTGATTATCTGCTTTGTTATCCACACATGTAAGAGCCTGCCAAGTCAAGACCTAAGATGCAAATCCTGCAAAAACGAATACATTGATTTCTTTCGTTCTTTTATTCTTCTCAATGTTCACACACAGGACAACCCCCCCTTTTTTTTCAGCCATTTTCTCTTTCCCTGACACTCTCATCTACTTACTGATGTTGCTTTGCTCTCCCATTGAATTCATTGAAGGTTTGTGTTAGGTGCAATTAGCTTCCATCCTTGTTGGTCCCACAAAGTCTTGCAGGAATGATCTGCATTACCACTCAGCGTACAGATCCAATATATATCCAATGCTACCATCTTCTCTGTGGAGTAATCTTCAGGTTCGTGACTTCTCAAACCTCTTTAATGACAAGGAAGGCTTTCCAGTCCCTGTAAACTATCCCACTGAAGCTAACACTAGTTTGGGTCAGTGGTCGCTTGTCCTGTGCATTTGACAGAGCCATAGATTTCTCATTTGCTTTTTAGCATTTTAAATGAGTGGATGAGGTGGCTTTACTGGAGTGATTATACCTGTCTCAAAAAGTCAGGTGGACCTGATGAAAATCTGACTCCTGTATTTGTAGGGGAACAAGTTGTGCCAGGCCCCCTTCTCGCTCCTACACAGTGCTGGGTATTTCGGAGGTTTATGGATTTTTATGTAAGATTGATACGTCACCACTAGGATTCACGCCCTCTTAGCTTTTCTATATTCCTCATTTTGAGCATGTTATTTGGATCCATGTTCAGAAGAAGAGCCTTTCTTCTCTGGAGAAAGTTTTGAAGTGATGAAAGCACGTGAAAAAAGAGTAATTTTGTTTGCTGACAATAACTCAATTTGATCCCAGACAATTTGTAATGAAAATACTTTTCTTCTTGCTAATCCAATGCTACAATAATTACAAGCAGCAGATCAATAGCGGGAAGTGTTACTTCAGATATTAAGCCACAAATTGATCTCCCTGTCAAACCTTAAGAAAGAGCTGTATCAACACATATTTCAAAGATTGGAGGACATTCTCAAATGTAATAGTGATGGACTGAAGAAAGGAGAACAATAATTTGTTTTATGCAAGTGTATTAACTCTTTACAGCCTGAATCTAAACAATCCTGCTACTATCTCGTTATGTTTTGCACTCACACATTACATCAGTAATTTCTGACTATTGCTCCACTTGGCTCTGATAACATACAGGATTATCTCTGGATAATAACGATACTCACTTAAATTAGGAGGAACCACAACTTGCACATGATCCAACACAAGTCTTGTGCAACTGTCAAAGTATTCCAGCATTTATATGGTAGATATTCTAATCAAGTCAATTATTGACCAAAATCATTCTTTCTTAGGAAAATAAAGACACCACCAGAACACCTTCATATCACATAAGATTCTTGAATTTCCTTGGACAACTGATGACTGTTGCAACTCTGTGTACTGACTAAATCATACCGACCTGCTCTAAAGAAAGCAGAGGAAAAAAATCTGAGAAATTCTAGAATTCTTTGGAAAAAACCCCAGAAAATAGAAATTTATAGGTTGTAGTTTTTATTCCAAAAACTAAGACACATAGTGTTTTTGAGATCACTTTTCCCTCTTAATGGGCAGAAGTATGAAAGTTGTCCTCATACTACTATGGGCACACTGGGGTTTTAGAAGCTGCAAATGTCACTGCTCAATTCACTTTATGGTGTTTCTTTTATAAGCCAAAGATTGAAAGGAGTAATGTGTCTCTGAAGAATTTGTTCTTGAATATGTTTTTTAAGCATTGAACAATGTTGTAGCTCAGATGCTTGAGAAGTCAGCTTCTTCTCTAGGAATGCTTGCCAGGTACATGCAGTGATCTGGGAAAAATAGTTTTTGCTTTCTGTGGGTTGCCTCTCCCCTGATAAGCATCTGGAAGGAGCACTTAGAAGTGTGAGGTTTCAGTTCCTCGCTTCCTAATGCTAGGAGATGCTGCAGGAAGAAGGTTTGGTGCATTGTTAATCTTTTATTGTTCTTTTTCAGATAAGGGCTGCTGGTTTTTCTGACGGTCTTTTGAATTTCTTTTGCTAGTGCAGAGACAAAGAATTTTGACTGGATGTGAGTAGTCAGAGCAAGAAGTCTCTTTGGTGTAAACCTCTCTCACCTACTAACCATCCAGTCCTCTTGAGCAGCAATGACTAGCTGAGCAGTCAGAACTTCTTATATTTTTCCTAACAGAAATTACTCTTGCGTTTAACTGTTTATTAGTGTGAAGGGGAAGGAAGGTGGTAATTCTCAGGTCTCGGCCACCACTGAAGACTTGTTAGCCAGTTATTATTAGCTTGATTATTTAATTACTTTTCCACCACTAAGAATAAGTATTGCTTCACAGTGGAGAACAGAGGAAAACTGCAGGTGTCCCTTCAGCAGTGTGAGAAGGCTTTTCTCTAGTCTAGCCTTTTGTTGTTACAGCAATGTTTCCAGCTGTGAGACTTCTTTGCTGCCAAATAGTAGTAAATAACTGTATAAATCATAGTAATGCTTGTACCATTCCGGTACAGCTGATTGCTTTTTGACTCTAACGGGTGTACATACGCTTATTCTTATATTTCAAAGTTAATTGTTAATATTCCTGTAAAAGGAATAGCATTGGGTATTGAAGAATGGACATGTTTGAAGTGCTTCGTCTTCAAACTTTGGATTTCATTCCTCACTTGAAGCATACACAGTTTTGTTTCAATTGTATTTTAATTTTATTTTCAACAAGACTCTCTTCAGAACTAGAAGGCACTAGTCATGGCCTGCCTGACCCAGAGGGCAGTCAGTAACAGTGCAGGTATTTAGGACAGCAAATACAGACTGCTGCTCTCCATGCTACCTACAGGCAGAGCTCAAAATGCTGGAGAGAAGTGGGGACGTGTCTTGGTGCTGGCAATTGCAGCCTGGAGCTTGGCAGAGTTTTGCTGAGTGCTGTTCGCATTCCTCAAGAGGGAATAGGTAGGTAGGCTGCCCGTGTGGATGGCAAGTTCATTACCACCAGAAAGGGGTGAGTGGAGTAGTGAGAAGACTGGAAAGGACTAGTGTCCTGAGTTGTTTGTTCTCGACTACCTTCTTTGTACAGAGCCATAGGTATGCCTGGCTTTTTTGTATAACTGCAAAGGATAGTTTGCTGTAAAAGCTTACACTCAAAGCTGAATGAGATGTGGTACTAGGATAGCTCTTGAGGGTGAAGAAAAGGAAGAATATACGTTACGTGATGCATTGCTTTGGGTTCTTTCTGATTAGAGAAACCTGTATCTCCATAGGCACTTGCTGACTTGCAATGAAACTCAAAATAAATTTTGCTAAAGGGAAAATAATAAATATGGGAAAAAAATTGGACCACTTGTTATCCTTTTGTTTAAAGCATATTGAGATGGACCTGAAGAGGAATCCTGGCAGAGTTTCTTGTCCAGGCTCAGCTGCAGTCCGGGTGACTGATTTGAGCTGGCAAGGCAACCTAAATCCCAGTCCACTGATTAAAGATGACGGAGAGTTACTTATGGATGAATACCTTTCCCCCAGGAAACTGGTGAGTAGACATTCAACTTTTTAATGAAGTAAAAGAGGCAAACAGGCATATACAGAGCTGTATTAACTTGACCTTCCAGCTGCTCTTATGATAATTGCAGATTGTTGCATATCTGACAGTTAGACTTCTGCATAAAGTAGATTCTGTCTTATAGAAATTTATCAATTATTTGTCCTCCTTTCACCTTGTTTCATATAAAAAATATTCCCAGCATTAATGTTGCTGTCTTTATTGCCAGCTTTCTTGAAACAGCATGAAGAAAAGTACAGGTAGCATAATTATAATTTAAACAGATCTCATTAATGCCGTCTGAAGTACCTTGAATCATAGCATTAGAAAAAGCTTTTTACATTAACCTTGTTCTTGAGATTGGAAATCTCTAACTTTAAAAGCACAACTTTATTTTGAATTAGTGAAATCCTCTGTCCTGCTAAGAAGCCAATTAAAATATTCTGCAAGTGCTGCAAGTACTTTCTATGTATATCAAAGTGTGTGACATTTCAAAGCACATTTTGAAAGCCATGTTCCTTTTTGATTGGGGGAAATGATTTTGACATGCAGCCTGTTGAAAAAGAGTGACATGTTGAAATCTCTTGTGACGGAATATTTGGTTGCATATTGTGCTGTATTTGCTCAGGACTGATTAAGGGTGAAATCCTTTGGGACGTGTAGAAGCTGAGAAAATAACCTCACTTATCCCTGCTAAAGGGAGGGAGAGCTGAGAGGAGAAGTTACAGGGAGAAGCTCTAGCATTCTGTGTTGCAGAGCTGGGTAGAAATTAGTGAAAGACAGATGGGTCCAAGGCTGTGATTTGGATGCTCCCAGCAGGCAGGGTGGTGATCGCAGTGTCCATAATCCTCTGGGTATCCACTGCATTGGTGGAGAGACGCTAGCTGCTGCAGGGGGCATATTCCAGCTGCCACTCCCTAGCTATATACCTGTCACAGTTTTGACCATGCACTGTAGATTAGACAGCAAGTTGTTCTCAGAACTACTCTTCCCTTAGTAGCTAGGTCTTTTAGTGTTTATAAAATGTTTGGAGATGCAAAAATCACTTTCTGCAGAGTGTATATGTTAAGCTTTCTAGAGAAAAAATGATGTATGATCTTATAATCTATGTCATTCACTTTCCTTTTGCTCATGTGAACCTCTGACAACTTCCCGGTCTTTTTTAAAAATCTGGCATAGAGTTTGACCAGTCTAGTGTGTTTGTGGCCTACGATACCCTGTATAAATCCAATGGGAAGCTCTCAAATTAGTCTGTTTTCTTAGGGCATGAACCAAAGCCCATTAGAGTAACCAAAACATCTGCCCTCTGACTTCAAAAAACTCTGAATTAAACCCTTAGGAAGCTTTTCGTTGGCATAAAATTCTGTCTTTCTGAAGCTCTGCTGCTTTTAGTTCAGAGTAAATTGTAAGCAGAAAAGCGTATGTAAGGCAATGTTACCCACATCCCATTAAGTTGCAGTTCATTATTTTGTAATATTTTTTAAAATACAGATCAGAAGTTAGATTTTCCACAATTCCAGGCTATTTTTAAAAATGGGAAAACCACCTTTATTATTCATATGTATTCTATTGAACTTAATCAAGTTTTGTCTCTTTAAGATTGTGTGTATCAACATTTGTAAGGAATTTCATTTCAGAGATGGATGCATACTGTCCTACTAATTTTTCTGGACACAGTTATTTCCTGGCCCTGGAACCCAACATTTCTGTTGGCATAGCTGGGATACTTCCTGCTCAGAGGAAAAATTACATGACATTGTCAAGGAAACATTAACAATGTTTATAGCTTGTTTTAATAACGTATCCAATCTATCTATTCTTTGACCTTTATGTTGATCAAATGAAAACCACTGCTTCCATGAATTTACTTCCTCTGGATTTGCAAATGTAAAAATAGATACACTGGTCAAACATTTAACCCAAAACAAGTTTTCACGTGCATATTTTTTTAGGGAACCACATGCCATTGATAACCAGATGGTTTGAAAGGATGTTTTGCTTAAATCAATACACTTGCAATATCATCTTGGTTGTCTTTTAGTTGTGAATATTTTAGGAGTTATTGATTGTATTTGCTGAAGTGCTCTGAGAAGGAAACTAATAGATTTTTAAAATACATGCTCATTAGATTATTGTACATTCAATATGGACATAGGCCTCAGTTCTGCAGTGTTGCATAGGCAGATTTCTGGACATCTGATGAATGTTCCTGAAGAAGTTTTTTTTTCTGAGACATATACTCAGCTTTACTCTTTGCTCCTGCAGTGTTCTGTCCTGCACCAGTCCAGTTTGAGCTCGGGGAGGCTGAAAGGTCTAGCTGTGCAGCATCTGAAGAAGACTAGGCACCTTGGATTGCAGCTTGCAGCCTTGTCTCTACCTGCACATTTTACTCATTTTGTCCTTTTTCCAGGGGAACAGCACTCTATTTAGTAGTGAAAACATTGGCAGTCTACGTTAGCAGTCCACATTATTAAGGACACTCTAAAAGGTGTGATATCATCACTTTTTTTCCAGTTGCCAGGTTGTTTTCCTCCAAAGAGAGGAAAGTTTGGCTTAAACTGATTCTTATTTTCTTTTTTTTTTTTTTCCTTTTTGCCTTCTTGGACCCCATAGCACATAACTTCTACAAAACCATTGGTCCCTTGCCCATTCTTTTGCTCTCCATAGCGGATCCTCACCTCACCTCACCTCACCTCACCTCCCCTCACCTCACCTCACCTCACCTCACCTCACCTCACCTCACCTCACCTCACCTCACCTCACTTAAGTCTTATGCTTGCTCACTACAGGGTTTGTGGTCTTCTGTGGCCTCATTTCAATATAATGTTCACTTTGAAATCCTGTGTGATTCCACATCCCCATTGTGTTAATCACATCTTCTGTAGTTTCTGCTTGCTGCCATCTCTCTTGCTGTGATATCATTATATATTTGAATACTCTCCATCCAAGCTACAGGTCAAAAGCTTTTGATGCAAGGGTTGGTATTATTAGATGTTCTTTTTATTCTTTCTGCTAGTATTAATGTCAATTTTCTGTTGTACTGTTTAATCTTTGTCTATATGAATAGGCCTTCTTGCTTTTTTCCATTTGTGCCTGTCCTATAAATATTTACAGCTCCCTGCTCTGGCAGTACTTGTGTTGTACTTATGTGTTGTTGTCAGATGTTGTAGAATACCAGGGTGAACAAATTCCTGATTCTTCCTTTGTTCTGAAAGCTGGCTATTAATGGGCAATACATTGCAATTAATTTTTAACTTTATTAGGGCTGTGGCACAGATTTCTCATTGTGTGAAGAAACTGAAATTAAGGGCTCCACCTGTCTTGAATCAGATTCAGATTTTTATTTTGTTTTATTAACCCCCATCCCCTCCCTGCTGTTTGCAAAGGACTTTCCTGACTTTCACAAAAAGCATTCCACTTCTCAGAATAAACTCATTTTACAAGGTCAAATGTCTTCCAGATATTGTCACGTTATCAAAACTAATCATGTTTGTGCGTGATCTTTAGAGAAGAAAGGAAGTATTCTTCTTATATCTCTATTTATTGATCCTGCTCCAATTAATCATGTTTTCTAAACATAGGAACATGTGTTCGGAAGTGGTGTTTAGTTTTGTTGCTCAGGAGGTTAGGGTGTATTTCATATGGTATGCACTCATCCTCATGGGGAGAAGAAAATCCTTGGAGGGTCCTGGAACAACAGATTGGATTCTTGCTGAAATTACTGAATCGTTTCCTTTTTTTCTTGGCAGAAAGTTTTCCTCTCAGTTGTAAGCTAAATGGATTTGAGAAAAAAAACCTGGAGATCAAGGAAGCAAGTGCAAAATCTTGATAAACTAAGTAGAGTCAAGGAGATGGAAGTAACTGGCTGAATTTGGATCCTTCATTATAATTGTATAATCATTTAAATATAATAATTTAAAAAAAAAGGATTGAAGGGACCTCTGGAGGTCTACCAGTTCAATCTTCTGCTCAAAGCACAGCTAGCTTCAAAGTTAGATCAGGTTGTTCAAGGTAGCACATAGTAGTAAACATAATACTGTGAAGAGGAAACAATATTCCAGATCCTCATTTAGTTTCAGAGCTTTTCTTTTATATGTTCTTATCCTAACACTAATGCCTTTACTACAGTGAAGGCTTGTAGTTGTTATATTAGTGTTCATCTTGCTGCTTAGGCATCTGATGTTTTACATTCAAATTGTCACATCAGGAATCTTTATATTTATATGCATACACACATATGCATGCCTTTATATAAAAAAACCCAGATTTTCATTTGCATACAGTCACAGCTGCTCAGATAACATAAAATGGCTGATTACAGTCTTGAGTTTTGCATGTTCAGTGACACTACATTGAACAATGATTGTAGCTATTTATTATGCACCTAATTTCTAGATAGGAAAAAAAATAATATTGGGATATGACTTTTTTTATATCTATGTGAGGGAAAGCAGATCCTTAAAACAAATTTAAAGTAAAAATTGATGTAAGGATACCAACTATCCTGTCCACTGCTGACCTGCATGTTAATTCAGTGCATAGTTAAAACTGAGCTTGTTTCCTCCTACAGAAGTTATACAGGCTATTTCTGGGAGACCAGCAAACCTCCCATATAGTTTCTGGTGCCTCACATGCCCTTTGAAGTTTGCAATAGTTAGAAGATCTCCCAGCAACTTGCAGCATCAGACCCTTAATACTGGTTTAAAAAGAGAAGGTTTCAGTACTGTGAATCCTCGGCATGGGTCAGGGGAGAGCTGAACCGGGGATGGCAAGACTAGGCAAGGGCCTATCCATGTAGATCTGTAGGCGTGACTTGGAGGCTTTGGCACAAGAATAAAGGCATTTTACTAATGCATCCACCACCACTTAAATTTCATAATTATTGTGCTCCTCTACACTTTTCATAAAAGCCAAGAAGTTCTCTCTTTATCACAGATCGAACACCTAGCTAATCTCTTTGTCTGAGCTAAGAGAAGAATGTATTTGCATGTATATGCAGAAAGTAGTGAAATACAGCTAAATATTGTAATTATGGTCATATGCAGCATGTAGCCATTTTGAAAGGAAGATTGCATGTGGGACCACAGGGAAGTTCTGTTCCATCTCATTGAGAAACCCTTGACTTAAAATCACTCAACAACACAAACCTTGTTAACATTCTAGTAATTTTCTTCTTAGAAGAAGTATTTTGTCATACTTGTAGCAACACTGATTTTTTAATGCAGGGAGAGATTACACTTTAGTTGGGAATTTGAAATAAAATCCCTGCAAAAAGCAATGAACACATGAATGGACATGAATCTAGTATTTGCATACAGGTGTAGTATTAAAAGAAAATAAGCTCACCACTCAGGAATTCCTGTCTTAGCCAAATTAACCAGGATCAGCAAAATAAACGCACAGCTGGAAATGCTTCTCTGACAGCTGCACGCAACATGCTCTTCAGCAGCATATCTACTTTTCTTAGAGTATGTGAAAAATCTGGGGAAGAGAGAAGAAATCAGTTGTATACACCAGCTTTAATTGAACAGATATTATTTGCCAATTAAGGAATTTACAGAAAGCTGCAAGTGGGACTTGAACTGGATTTCCCAGCATCCCCAGGTTGCCAGTTGGGAAGGTCTGCAAGCACTGGAGTATTTTTCACTTGCAGTTTTTTACAGAATACATATTGGCTCTTCTTGTCAGTCAGAGGAAAATCTTTCCAAACTAGTGCACACTCTCCAGTTAGATATTGGCCAGACATTTTTGTATTTTGTATGACATTTGTATGATGACATTTTGTATGATGGGAATGGTTTGTGAGCCATCATGGAGTTGCTTCTTAAAATGCTGGCTAAATTATTTACCAATAGCTTCTGCATGATCTCATGGAAAATAATTTTTCTCCTATTTTGAAGGAGGTGCAAAAATATAAAGCAAACTTTCTCCGTCTTTGTTTACTTATTATTTATTCATCTTCAAAGAATTCTGCAGTGCTTTACCATGGAAATTTATCCTTTCAAATAAACAAATTTAGGGTGGAGTATAACACTTGCTGCCCAGAATCCAGCTGTCAGGCTACCTTCTTGAACATCATGTGCCAGAAAGATTTTGATGTTTGATTCTTCAGAAAACAACCTCCTTCTCTTTATGACCGATACCTACCTCGCTGGGCAGTAGATGGGTGGCAAGCAGAATCCTCTCTAGACAACAGTAATCAGCCTGGAATTATAGTTAGTTTTTTCAAGATATCTTTTTGATGTAAAATAACTCTGAGTATATCCAACTCTGGCTAGAACAGATCCTTGGTCCCTTTTTGTCTGCCCTACGTTGAGGCTGAGCAGCTGTAAGCAGCCAAAGAAGTCCCTAGATGGCACAGCACCTTCATGTCTGTAAGTATTCCTGGGGCACAGGCAGAAACCGTCTGTCCCTGGCTCTTAAAACAACCCTTTGAGCTGTGGGCAGGCAGTCATTACCTGAAGCCACAGTGGGACGCTAAGGCAGGAGCCTGTCCTAGACCTGGCATGGCCCTAGGAACAAAGACATGCAGAGCATCTTAGCATCACTTCTACCCGCGTGGTGCCAGACATCTCTCTATCCAAGCTGATGATCCCTTCAGTGTGTTTGGCCACGATTTTTTTTTTTCTTTTGCTACCCAATATCAGCAAAATTCTTCCTAAATATCCCGCCTTTCAAATTTTGGTGAAGGTTTCCATGCTTTGAAATTAAACAACGACATAAAAGGGAGATCCTGCTAAATATGTGTCATCTTTATTTTAAATGTTTCCACATCCTTGCCTAAATCTCCCCCGTCCTGGTGCCAGAATTTTATCTGTGTCATGAGATGTATCACACTTCCAGCTGCACCACTATGCCAAAAAAGGTGTCTGGGGAGTAGGAGTGTCCTAACTATCTTCCACAGGAACCATCCACCACGTAACATTCTCTTGAACTGCCGCCCTGGCCTTCTGCTTGCTAACTAGCTTGCAGTCAACACCTGGGGTCTCTGTGCTTCTAGTGCCTTTAAATGAGCTCGTATATTCAACCTGAGAGCGTTTCTCGTTTCCTTCATGTAGTACAATAGCTTTTGCATCCCATGGCCAAACAGTTTCAAACTCTCCAAGCATCTCCTTGGCATCAGCAGATGGAAGGACAGCAATGTTCAGAGACTATTGGAAAAGCAGGACGGGGAAGTGGGGACTGAGAACACATGGAGTCTGTCATATCTGGTTAGCACATGCTTCAAGGCAGCTATCTATAGTTCAAAGAGCTGGTGATGGCAGCCAATAACCCTTTCCAGCACTGGAGCCACAACTCTGCTGGTTGCAGTACAAAATATGGATGTGCTGAGCAGCTCATCTCTCAGGGGAAAAAGTACAAGTGGTGGATCTGAAAGAGGAAAAGGAGGGCAAAGAAGCACACTGGTAATGCCTGGTGTGAGGAAAAGTAATAGGGAATCCTAGAAGAGGAGACAATATAACTTTATGCAGCTTTTATGCTTGGATTTTGAAAGAGAACAAGCAACAGAACTGTGAAAGGGAGCTGTCTAGAATACAACAGGGGGAAGGACAGCGTGCAGGGAACTTGCAGACAGCAAAGGAGAAAGGCAAAGGCTCCTTGTGGTGCCAGGATCTTCCACTATTCTACTGACAAAGTGTATGACCCTAAGCTTATTACTGGTTCCGAGACCTCTTCCGATTCTGTCTTCTAACGATATAGGCTCTTAAGACTATTTTGTGGGGAGAGGGGGGATATTTTTCAGAAGAAGCTTCCTTTAATGACAGTAAGCTTGTGTCCAAGTCCAACAATCTGAGTGCATGGTTGTGTGCCAGAATGTCAGCTAGCTCTCATTTCTTACATACTCTCATGCTATATGACAGATGGTGTCATTTGCTGAAAAGGATTACTGCAGAATGTGTCTTGCAGTGAGGGAACTTGTGTTTACTTGGGGGGAGGAAGACATCTGTAGTTGGTAAGATTGCCTGCTTTGCAGGAGCAAAACTGTTTTAGTGGTAGTTGCATCTGGGGATAGAAAGCAAATTTCTGGATGCCATTGGGCACTCCCAAGTTTTCACCTTAGACCTTTGTTTCTCATACTCTAGCAGGGAGGGAACAAAGTCTGGAAGCTTTCTTAGGCTCAGCCTGATTAAAATTACAGTTTAAAAAAATAAGATTAAAAATATTTTTAAACACAATATTTTAAAGACAATTCAAAAGCAGTTGAAGATTTTGGATAATTCTGTTTCTTAGGAGTCCAAGTCAATACCTTACAAGGAGAGCCAGGTTTTCAAGGAGGTATGCTCAGCCTTTTCAGGAAACCATGCCCTTTTATACTGTCATCTTAGTTACACTCAGACTATGTTTGGTCCTTTGTAAGAGGATATAGAACCATCAGAGTGAATGAAGTTGCAGTCGCTTGTGCGCAATAGAAATTTTACTTGGAGCAGGAATGTCGCAACTGCCCCTTTTCCCTGCAAAATGAACTGGATGTTCTTGTGGTTATTTTTTCTTCCCAAAACTCATAAACAGAGGTGATCCTACACATTCCCTTCTAATGAATAATTTCCCCCTTATTAAACAAACTAAAGAATGTTGTAACTTTTTAATAGTAAGAAAACTTGTCTCCTGTACAAGGAGGTTGTTGAATGACTTCCTGCCTTCCTCTTAAATAGAAGGGCAAAAGGCAGGTGACAATACTTCTTTCAGCCCATGCTGTTGATTGCATCATTGAGGAGGAAACACTGATGCCAGGATCAGCCATTTCTTTGAAGTGGACATTTTTAGCCCCACATCCTAACTCTTTTCACACAGAAAGGTGAAAATTTAGCAGTTGTATCTCTATGCATAGCATCAGCTCTTTCAGGCAGTTCATGTTCCGCAAAAGCCTTGTTTCTCATCTCTCAAGGAGTGTTTCAGACTCCTCCATGAACCACTAACCCATCGGGAAGAAAGGATACAGTTCCCTCTTAGTCTGTTTTGTTGAATTCGTGCATGGAAGCATGAATGGAATTCATGCATGGAAGCATGGTGCACTAAGCACCCAAAGCTGATGTGGTGGGAGGTGGTGGGACACATAGCCTGGATGAGGGAATCTGGGGAGAGAGGAGCTGGGTCACAGCAGGAAAGAACAGGGGATGAGAGCAATGGCAACATGAGATTGCTTCAGCGGCTTGTGGAATTGCAGCCTGGAGTCTTATGACTTCACAGCTTTACTGTAGTTTTCACTGGCTGTCCTAGAGCTTACCTCCCCCCTCTGCATATAGCTTCAACTTGTTTCTGTCCTCCTGCTTACCTTTGCCAAGGCAAAATCTACATGTATGTATCAACACAGACTTTAGGATATTAGGAAAGATCCCATGATACCCTTCCCAGGAAAGATCCTGCATTCATACACAAACCCTTGCTTAATGCAGTGGTTGATCCTATTACTAAGATTTTGCAAAAATAATGAAAGATTTTGGAAGCTTCTGTTTGAATTGCCTAGGTCTATTCAAAGGAATTTGTAATTCTTGTAATTAGTGTTGTCTTCTTTCGGAAAAGGGAGCTTCTTGAGCTAAAATCATGTTTCCTTTTCATAGTTTTGGGTTAAAAGGCTAGACAGTGTGTTTGTTGAGTTTTACTGCCTACTGCCTTTTTGATTACAGGTGACACTTAAGGGTAATGTTTCCTATCTGCTGAAGATTAGTACAAGACGTGCAAATCTTAAAGCATGGACATACTGTTTAAGTGAAGTTAATCGGCATGTAGGTCTCTGTTGTTGATTTGCAGCTTGAACGTGACTCTCAGCCTTGACTCTTTAAGCAATGTAGAAGTTATGTGAGACTAGAATAATTTGGAGCTACGAGGAAGAAAGATCTTTGAATACTGAATTTATTTCAATGTGATTGCACATCTAACCATTTTGACCTGGAGTATATGTTGACAAAGCACTGGTTGAAAACCTTTCTACATGTTTTTGCTTCTGTGTCATCTGGTTTATTGCATGAGAGTACACATATATCTCTGCTTATCTTTACAGAAAGTTTTGACAGGGGTAGATGATCTGCAGCGAGTGAAGGCCCTAGAGGTGCAAGTAGACACAAGAGAGAACAGCTTGGGAAACTTTGGTAAGAAAACACTTTATTTTCTGCTCACCATCTCAAATTTGCCTTTATCGTGTCTTGAAGCCTAACTGGGGACTCAGAAACCAACAGCCAGTGTAAAGTACTGTCCTACTCAAGAGCTCTTGAAACATGATCTCCATGGTACCTCTCACTGCTTGATCTCTGTTTTCTTCTGTGGGGCTCTAAATAGGACTGAAAAATATGGCAATGGGATGAGTGACACCACTTCTGTCTAAAGCCAATTAGTCTGAACAAATTCCACTTGAATGACATGCCTCTAGGCCCTACATGAGCATTTAATGATTACTTTGCCTTCTAGAGTACTTGGTGCTACTCTAGTGAAACAGTAGCCAAAGTTCAGTTTCTCGACACTGTAAGATTCTCCTGTGACTGAGAAATCGCTACTGGTATCAGGCTGGTCATGCTGCCAGCATCTTGTACTGCTTCATCGAGCTGTGCTGGGTGATGTGCTTGAGGAAGGTCCTGTAGATACGTCATTTTGATGAGCCCCAAACAACCCTAATGCTTGTGTCCATGTTATCGTCACTGCACTGGGGAAGTAAGGAAGTGCCAAAGAAATTCCCTCTGTAGCAGAGTTACCACTGAGAATGTGAAACCTTCTTCTCTTTCAGTACTGGCAGTCATTTTCTGTCATATGGATTCCCATCACAATCAAGTCCATCTTCTGCTACATTGAAGCTGAGTAACTACTGCAGGGTAATATTTTCTGTGCCAAAAGGAGTGATGTCCCCAAAAGTGTGTGCTGCTGTTTTCAGCCAAGCAGTTCATTTTCATGTGCAAATGACGATAATGTAACGGCCGCTTAGCTTTAGTGGGTCTTTTAATGTCAATTTCTTAAGAATGGTTAAGCAAGTACAGTGACGGGGGCTTTTGTCTTGAATTATATAGCCACTTTGTATTGGTTATTCTGTTTATTTCATAAATAGGTCTCTTTCTGATAGGGACTTGATAATTTAAGGTAAATCACATCAGTTTCTTTCAGAGATCATGATCTATTCAGTCATGTTTCCTCCAGTTGATAAGAAAATCTCATTATGCTATTTCCACATTGCTGGAAAGTGGTGCTCCCATTCCTATGCCATTTTACATTAGCTGTGGCAAGATAGCAAAATATTTCACCTTTTTCACTCTGTACTTCCCTTTCCTTTCCATTACTGGAATAAAAAACTTTCTTTCCGCTCCTCATGGTTAGGCTTTTGCAACTTTCACAGAATACAGAGCACTATTCCCATGTTGCAAACAATTTCCATCCTGTTTATGTCCCACCGTTTGCACCGAGATTTGGCCCTTGAGGGCTATAAAAACTAGCAGCTGCAGGTCCCCACTGCTTTTGAGAATAACAGAATATCAAGACCATCCTGAATTTCCTTCTCTCTTTTTTTTTTGAAGTGCATTTCTGAATTTCCCCCCCTCCATGGAAATCTCTTTGCAAATGTCAGCAGGTGGTTAGGGCAGAAAGTTTGCCACTTAATGCTTTCAGTGATCATCAGTTCCTCGCAGTTTTTTTCCACATGACAGCTGATTTTTCAGCACATGGAGTAAGGCCTAAATTTTTAGGGGTATCGCAAGGCATTTTGCACCTTCAATGTGAATGGTGTAAGCAAGGCTGCTGTTGAAGGTGTTGAGCTCATTGCATGCTCCTCGCTGGCTGCTTGCCCCTGAAACTGTGCACTGCTGACCTGCTCTGTGGTCAGAGGGGTCTGGATAAATAGCCTGAAGGAAGGAGTAAGATAAGAACCAGACCAGCTGGAATAATGGAAGTTTCAGTGTGACAGGAGGCAAAGCTTTTCCACCATTAGGACAGTTGTGCAATAGGAGTATCCAGGGAGGTTTGGAGTCTCGATCCTTGGAGGTTTTCAAGACCCACGTGGGTGAAGCCCTGAGCACCCTGGTCTGATCTCACAGAAGACCTGACTCTGAGCAGAAGGCTGCGCTCGAGACATCCGGCTGTCCCCTGCAGTCTGGACTGCTCTGCAATTTGGTGTTTCTGTTTGCATTCCAAACCTGGCTAATTAGCTTTCTTTATAGCCATATTAAATCACTTAACCTTGCTTTCACTGCATTCCTGAGTTGCAGAAGGTGGGTAAGAGCATCTTTATCATCAAGGAATTATTTGTTTGGATGATCAGTTTGCATTCCATAAACAATATTGTTTTAACTGATTTTATGTGTAAAGATAAACTGGGCTGTGCAAGCTCATAAATGGCCAGGTAAAAGAGTTGCAGGTTACTAACTCTGGGTCACCTGGAACCTTGCAGCACTTGAATCCAAATTTACACCACATTTTCCACTTGAGAAATGTTTCAATGTCCACAGCCATACACAGGCTGTAACACAAGCACTGAGGACCTGCATCTCCTTTAGCAAGATTTCCAGAGTGATTTAAAACATGTTGCTTGAGTTTTTCTTATGAGCGTTCCACTTTGGGATGTGCTAAACATTAAAGTGCCATCCTGCTAATCTTTCCCAGTTTGTCGGGTCAGCCTCTATACAATGGTGTGACACGATGGGGAGGAACAATTACATTTCTTAGGGACAGGGTGTGGGCTAAAACACGAAAAGACCAATATTAAAATATTTTCACATGGTCAGTTTCAAAATTAAGGAAAGACTTCATGCCAGAGCTTGAATCTGAGTGTTAGCAAGGCTCAGGATAATTGCTGAAATCTCTAGCTTTCTGTTTTCAGTGCACCTTCCTGAATGACAGGCGAAACACTGAACCACCCTGGCGAGTCTTGTAAACAGCTTTGCAGATCTTGGGCTTGACTTCTGTGCTCTTCAGCTGCATGTAGGCTTCAGTTCATACTCAAACAGATGGACTATTTCCTTTTCATTAGCTTATCCCTTCGGTTTTGATTGTTGACAGATCTGGGACTGCATTCGTGACAGGCCCATAGAAATTCCTGTTGAAAGTAATGGTGGGATAGAGTCATTTAAGACACCACATAGTTCTCTTATTTCTAAGTGATTTTAATAGCTACAAATCAAGTTACCCACAGTGCTGTTCGCTGATACTTATTGAATTGTTGCCTGCTGGTGGCCAGGCTAAGTTGATTACATGTCTGGAGACTCCTGCTTCTCTTGCACGTGTGTTATTAAGGATAAGCTCTGCTAAAGGTTCAGAAGTAGGCATGCATTATTTTTCACACAGGGTCATCGTCTCTTTTTCCTCTTGCTCTGTTTGTTGGTATTCCTGATGCAAAGCTGGGAGATGTTTGTCTGTAGCCAGCGTTGCAGTGACCGGTGCTTGCGCGGTCAGGAAACCAGTGCGAAGGCTGGAGGCATGAGTCCAGCATTTGTGTCCCTGCCCACAGCTGCTCTTTGTTTAGCTTGTACTGACAGGTCTCGCTGAGAAGGTGCCACAGCACCCGCAGCAGCAGGGCTTGGGCAGGCTCTCCAGGAGTCACAAGTATGTACCGGGGCAGCAAGCTTATGTTAAACCCTGCACTGATGTGTTTTTTTGTGAGGTTCTCATCTCAGGTAGCTAGACTGCAGCTAGCTTGGGTTTGCCTGCAAGTGCTGCGGTCTTATGTCCAATTGCATTGCCCAATTCACCCCAGAAATGTGCAAAAAATGCACATTTAGAACATGTGTGGAAATAACATCAAGGTGATGTATCTTACTTAATCAAATACAGCTTAAGTGAATTAAATAGCCTGTTTAATTTATGTATCAGGTTGCTCTTGCTAGAAGAGTGCAACCTGTGTTCACATGCCCGTTTTGTACTGTAGGATCACCAAAACACATAGGTTGCCTGATGCCAATGCAAGTATTTGTCAATAATTTTTTTGTGTGTATGTTTTTCACTAGTCTATCTTCCAGAAGGCTTCAAGAAGTCAAGCCATGATTATTTTTTGTTAACAACAGAAAAACGAGATATATGATGCTACCTAAAGAATATGTCATAATGTAAACGTCAAGTGTTATAAATATGTGTTGTAGCTTGTAGAATATAATAAAACCAGCATCTTGCCTGTTTTCTCCTTACTCCTAGTCAATTATCTAAATGTCATGTGCTGTACCAAGGCAGCTCAGAAAGACATCTGCATTGCTACCCTGCTTGTGAAGAGCAGCACTTAAGGCAATGTGGTTGAGTGTGCATGTATCACTTTTATTCACCTACCTTAAACTTTGATTTCTTTCTGCTCTTCATTTAGTTTTGTTCCACTGGGATAGTACAGTAGAATAGTTTAACACTAGTACATTGTTGGTGGTTAGTAATTTCAGAGCCACATAACAAAAAGGGTATTTAGTGAAAGGGAATTGTAGACAGATGAGATAACATTGCTCACCATTCTGAATTCTCAGCCTTGTACTGCAGTGATCAGCATTTTTCTGGACCACCCTCATTTTTAGAAATCGAAATTATACAGTATGAAGGCAGTTTCAGGATGAGGTATATAATGTTTGTACTTTTGACATTAATATTAGAAGTTAATATTGTTGATATCTTAGAGTATTTTTATGTTAATATAAGAATAAATTGCATCCTTGCTCTCAGGAAAGATGCCATGAGGGTTAAAATTAAGACGATTATAAGTATGTTGGTACATTTGGATAGATCTCCTATTTTGTCATCTTCATTTTACAATTTTCTCTTCTTAACTTAATCTTCCAGTATCTAATCTATATTTAAGGTATTGGGACTATAAATCCCACAAAAATCAAATGGACAATTAATTCATAGCACCAAAGAACAATTACATACCTAATATAAAACTTAAAGGAGGGAAGAACCTGCAGAACTGTAGAAATATATTGCAAAAGTCTTGTTGGCAGAGTTTTGCACCACTGCACATAGTATACTTTTACTTCAGCCTAGTAAATAGCACATTAGAGCTTAACACTCTACAAGTTCTCAGGGATAGATTGTGCCAAAATACAATAAAATGTCTGAGATGGAGGATTGGATTACAATCGTGAAATAGCCAGATGTGAAAATTGTATCGTCAGCCTGTCACTCTGCCTCTTTGAATCCTTTAATAGTTGTTTTTTTTCCTGAACCAACCCTAAATGCATTCGGTGGAAAGCTTTTTCTTGAGCAAGTGTCTCCATTTCTCTTGAGAAAGTCCTCTTGACTTCTCATTCAAATCTTCTGCTTAATACTAGTTTTTAAAACCCATTTGCTTTGTAATGCTTTGCAATAGCCTTTGCTTGGTAACCCTTTAACTTCTCTGGTTGAATCCATGGCAAGGCTATTACCTGCTGCTGTGCTGGAACTGGAGAGGCTACTTCATCCTTCCTATTCTTTCCTTTAAAACTTTGGGGGAAGTCATTTCATCTCTCTGTGCTTCAGGTTTCTTATCAGAAACATGATAATAATTTTTTTTAATCTAGATTTTGATTTTTTTCTGTGGGGGTTTTCTTAGTGCATGGATTATATCTGAGGAAGCCTTGCTCAGTAGCTAGTATGACTGCTGTGAATAATTAACAGAGATCCTAATATCTCCTTTGTCAGGATTCCAAATTATTTTGTTGCCATACTTTGTAAAACATGTTTGACATGAGAAAGTATGCACTGCAGGATGAGGAGGGTTTGTTATAATTTGTACTACAATTTTTATGGATTATGGAAAATGATGAAAAAATAAGGCTAAGAAATTGCACAGTGTGGTTTGAATTTGTAATATTTTCTAAAGAGCTTTGCAAAGACATGAAGTTAAATATTTGCACTATAGCATGAAGATCAATATGCAGATTATAATCACTCCCAAGTAACATTAGATATAGATAATGTTTTAGATAAGGTTTTCATAGATATGAAACTTGTACAATTGAATAGTAAACAATGGATCACATCAAGAAATTAAAAGAAGGCAATGCTTAGCAAAACGTAAGTAGTCCTCTGAACTATAAAAGATGATGCGACATAGGAAATTATGCTTTTGTTGTTTGACTTGAAATTAAATGAATTTGAAGAAATGTTACTTAGCTGTGTATCCAATAAGTCCATCACTACTTGCCATTAAATAAGGAGAAAAAGAATTCTGGGGAGAGAAGCAAGAGCATTATGTAGAAATCAGAGGTCATGGAATGCTATACTCTAAAGCATCCTTTACCTCTTCAGAGTATGACTCAGTTAATAGTCAATAAGGATTGGGAATCAGACCAAAGAAAACAGTCACCCATCAAGCCAGTTTCTGTTGTGGTCTGTCTGGAAAGGTGGTCTATCAGAATTGTCAGAGAGGCGTTCCAAAAATTATAATTGGGTAGTCATGTAGACAATAATGTAGATGCTGCAAAAATGCAAAGGGTAAAATATTTTTTTAGTAGAATAATCTCATTAATTTTCTTAGAAGAGGTCCAGCACAGATCTGGAAGAAACAGGGAAGAAATGCATGTAAAATTAGATGCTTCAGTTGTCAGAAGCTTCCTTTACTCTACTGCTAGGTCTGCAAAGTGATTCTTTATTCTGTTTCCATAGGTGCCTATCTACCTAATCTGAGAGAACTGAAGTTGAACAATAGCTTGCTTGTGTCTGTGAGGTAAGAAATGAATGATAACTGAAATAAACATAAAGAATAACAGCCCTCAATTTTATTTAAGTGATAAAATCTTCATTTGTGCTGCTTTCATTTCTTCCATTTCCCCATGCCGTGATAATGGATTAGATCATGAATATATGCTCTGCAACCATGTAAGTTTAAGGACAGGACCTGAGCTGGAATAAATCACTGTAGCTGCAATGATGCCAATGAATTAGCCTCAGTCCACCAGCAGAGAAGTTCCTGCTGTGCTGAAGTCCGTGGAAATTTGGTGCAAATTTGAAAGGAGCTAGAAATTTGCCTCTTATCTATGTCTAGGCACTTGGATTTCAGAGTGTTTCAGCCTTTGGGCTTTTACTTTGCACAGTAGCCTGTTCTATACAGGTCAGACCAGTTCCTCAGCTGATCAAAATCACTTTGGCTTTATTGAAGTCAATGAAGTTGGGTTTATGAGAGCTGCTCTGAAGGCTGCATGTCCCTGGTTTGCTGAGCTCTGTGAAAGCATCACACATTTTCTCCCTGAGAACTGGGGAGTTGGCAGATTGGGAAGGTAGAAGTGAAAATCGTCGCAATGAGGAGGCAGAGCTGTCTTTTCTCTCCTGTGCTGTTATCTGTATTACCCTTGATAATTAATGCATGATGGAAAAGTATGGTTCATATCAGTAAAGGGCTGTGTAAAAGGCCATCTTTATGTTAAACAGGGCTGCTTTCTGGCTTTGTATGGATATCTGCTCAATTTGTGGGGAAAAAAATAGTGATTTTGCTAATTCTTGTTAAGGAGAACATGTTCCCTGATGGGAAACGCCAATAAGTTCTTCTCGGTCACATGCATTGTCACTAAAGTAGCTAATGAACTTCAGTTGTCACACTTTGATCTTATTTTCCCTTGTTTGGGTGATGAGATGAAGTATTTGCAGTCTAAATTTTTATTTCCATCTTCTAGTCCATAACGTGGAAAAGTGGTGATTCTACATTGCTGCAATTATTTTAATGGCAACCAACCACTGTCCTAAGCATGAAATGTCTCCATTATTGCAATGGAGGAGTAAGTAGTGAGTGAAAAAAATATATATTTTTGACAATATCAAAACACATTTTATTATATTAAAAAGAAAAAAAGAAATGGTCAAAAATCCATATTCTCTTAAAATGTGTCAATGGAAATGTTTGGACCAGTTCTGTCGGTATTGAACACAGGATGCAGTTCAGGAAAACTGAAGTGTTTAGCTTATTTGACTTATGGCTTTAGTAGGATTTTGCACATCCCTTTGTATTTTGAGACTCTAACTTCTGTCATGAAAAGTTTTGGCAAACCATTTTCTGTGACATGGCATCCTTGTGGTCCTTGATTCTGGTAACATTTGGTCTCAAGTAGAGTTTTGATTTCATCAACTGTAACATAAATATGTTTTGGCTTGGATATCAAGTCTAATATTGTGGTGCTTCCCAGGCACACAAACCCCAGGAGAAGCTACCTGCTCCTCCTTTAAATAAATGTGCTTTCTGCGTGCCAGTTAAATGTGATTGTTGGGGAATAGGTGAAGGAAGAAGAAAACTCTGTTAGCTCTCCCAGACCAGAACTTGGTCAGTATAGTACAGCAGTAGCCTTCCTTTATTAATTCCCATCTTTGACAATCTGTCATTGATAAATGCAGATCACTTAAGGGCACAGCCCATGCAAGCACAGCCTGGGTATTTGAGCTTTATTTTTGGATGTCTGTATCATGTCAATGTAATGTCCATTAAAGCAGCATTGCTGTCCAGCAGTAGTGATGTCTGCTGTAGCTAATGTAACATAGCTGCTTCCATTCTAACAGGCTGTTGCCATTTACTAAAAAATGTTTAGAAATCTTATTTCTGAATTAAACTTGGTGATGTTTGAATTCTGTCCCAAAAGTGATTATTTTGTTGTATTTGACCAAACCCTTGCAACTGAGGTTTTTGAGGATGATAGAAAAAAATGTTCTTCCTTCTCACTAAAAGTAATTCCCACAGACTTTCTCAGCCGTAAGTTCAGAATCATTGTGGTTGTAATTTCAAAATGAGCAGCAGATAACAGGAAATGTCTTGTAAGGACAGACTGGAAGATTGGTTTGTTTACTGAAAAGAAGGTAAGGACAGAAAAGCAGGCAAAAGATAGAGGATGTTTCATATATATACTTGGGCTGTTAAAAGCATTCTTTTCATGTTATATTATGTGAAATGTATTATGGTGAATCATTATGAACAAAAGACTGTCAGTGTGTATGCATGAGTGGGTATAAGATGGAAAACTTGCTTTTTGTCACTTTATTTTTGTTTCATTCTGTCTTGCTGAGTAGAATTTCCTAATTATTTTAGGATTAAATGGAATTAAAACATCATTTTCAGTTTGAAAATGGGGGAAGAATTCTCTTATAGTAAACTGTGTATAGGAAGATGTCAAAATAAGGATTTATGATCCTGATTTAGTTGCTGATTTTTTTTTGAAATGTTTACTTCTGTCACACTCACATAGGAACTTAAGTTGTGAGGATGCTGAGGTGTGCGTTGCCATTTGCTGTTTGATAAAAATCAGAGGAGGGATGTTTTGGCAGTGAGGAGTCAAGGTACTTGTGTATTACAATTTTCTATGGGAGAGCAAGGCTGGCTAGGTCAGTGAGTTTGGATATTGGCTTTTCCTGAAGGAGTTCCGATTCCTTTCATGAGGAATGTGGTTGAGCTACTTTAGTTGTAAATTCATGGTCCCTCCCCAGCCCTCCTAAAGCTTGTGTTACTTTTGAATACTTGAAACTTTGAAAAGCTATATATAAGTGCAGGATATCACAGAATCACAGAATCACAGAATTTTCAGAGTTGGAAGGGACCTCTAGAGATCATCTAGTCCAACTCCCCTGCTAAAGCAGGATTGCCTAGAGCACATTACTCAGGACTGCATCCAGGCGGGTCTTGAAAATCTCCAGAGAAGGGGACTCCACAACCTCCCTGGGCAGCCTGTTCCAGTGCTCTGTCACCCTAACTGTAAAGAAGTTTTTCCGTGTGTTGGAACGGAACTTCCTATGTTCCAACTTGTGCCCATTGCCCCTCGTCCTGTCACTGGGAACCACCGAGAAGAGTCTGGCTCCATCCTCCTTCAACCCACCTTTTAGATATTTGTAAGCAGTAATAAGGTCTCCCCTCAGCCTTCTCTTCTCCAGGCTAAAGAGTCCCAGCGATCTCAGCCTTTCCTCATAAGGGAGATGCTCCAATCCCTCAATCATCTTGGTTGCCCTACGCTGGACTCTCTCCAGCAGTATAATTATCAACTATTTAATTTAATCCATAAGGAAAATATATCCAAGTTTATTTGCAGATAATCTGTTGTAGCAGCTGAAAGGGAATTTCTTTTTTGGCTGTTTCTGGGTTTTAGTTTTCTACTGGCCCTTTGCTAAAGGGGGACAGCTCTGGAAAATCCAGTTTACTGTGGGAAGACATCAGTTCAGATCGTTGTTAATTTTCTAAATCACACTAATTTTATGAGGTCCTTGATTGGTGACCTTTGCCCATCTGCTGGCAGCTAAGAAATTCTAAATTTATGAACTGATAATTGAGGATGAAACATGGACCCCATTCTGAAGAGTGCCTATTAAAAACTGCCTCTTTTTTTGGTGATGACACATGGTCCTCGTCTTTGTAATGCTTCCAGTAAAAGAACTATATTTCAAGGCCAATTAATTACTACTTCTGGCATGTAGGTGATGTATTTTTTATCAGATTGCTTTTATTCTCAATTCAGGGATGAATGAAAAGATCTGTGGAAAAATGTTAGATAGGTATCTTTATGAAAGGACTTCTAAATCAGATAGGGGAATCTCAGAAACTGGTTCCCATAAGTTTATAGCAGAAGCTGTTTCACCAGCTGAAGTTCATTTCCTCCCATTCAGCTCTATGCATTGTAGCCAGCAGAAGACTGGTATGCTCCCAGGGCTACTTAAGCAACTGCTTGTAACAGAGAGAGGTTATTATAATTTAAGTGAGATGAAATGCAGAGACTGCAGAACGTGAGCATAAAAGTAAGTATGAAGGATGTAGGAAAAGGAAAGCAGATTTCCTTCATCCAGATAGAGTTAACATTTCTTTGCTGTAGTACTTAAATTGCATGCAGTTCTCAAATTGCTCCTGTCCTATTACAGAAGAGTCCCCCAGAACCAGAGGACAGTAATGCTGGTCCATTTGGGTCAGTAAAGTTGTCATGGGAGAGTGGAAATGAGATAGCTGTCCTGAAGGTTCAAACGAGCAAGGTGCAGAGTCCATTCAAATTCAACAATTCTCATGCTTTTATGAGTCTTAGGATTGATTTTTTAATTACTATTATTATTTTTAATGCCAACTCCTGGGGACAAGACTGGCTACACAGGAATCTCTATATTCACTTTTTGAAAAGTTTCAAGCCTTCTTGACTGTGAAAAAATAACTGAAAATGTGAGCCAAGTGATTTGAGAAAGGATTTTGCTGATCATTTCATAACTTTAAGAAAGCAGAGCCAAACTAATTCTTTCTTAATTGAGGGCAAGGGCTTTAAACTGATGTTTTAAAATATTTTTGAGACCTGAATCAGAATCTTGAATGTAGCAATAACACTCTTTGGTACCTATCTAACAGTTTAAGCAAATGCTCACCTCTTAAAGTCACAAGAAGCTTGTCTTCAGTGGAAGTGCTCGCAAGCTGAAAATTGAACATTAGTCCAAGTGCTTTGCTGGATCTGGACCAAGTTACACCATCTTCTATAAGACTGAGACATGACGCTGATCAGCCCAAAATTTGATGTATTGCTGATAGTGTGTGTCTTGGCACCCACTATTTGCTGGATCATTTTCTCTCAAACAGAAGAGATTTAGGGGTATGAGTTCCCCTAAATTTGTTTTTTCCTTGTCACTTTTACTCATTCCTTTCCTTGATCTTTTTTTTTTCAGTTTGCTTTTTCTTCTGCCTGTCATTTCTAATTTTTTGCAATTACTGTATTACTATGTCTGATGCATGTAACATAGATACTACATGTAAATGCAATGTTTTGTGCAATAAGGATCAGTGTTGCTTTTATGATAGATAAAATCCAAAAATATATTCGAAAATAAATTCTGTTACTTAGTTTGCATTAAAGATACAAATGTTTGTTAACAGATGATTTATTTGTACTACAGTAGTTGCTTACAGTGTTTAATGAGGGATCAGAGTGCTTTTGCTCTAGGTTGTACTTACACATGCATTCAGAAAACCACTGCTCTGATTTGGTCTGAGTGAATCTCTTCATGTCCTTATTTCGGTGTGCAGAGCATCACTGTTTGTTTTGACATTTGCTTTTCTGGATAGGGAAAGCATTTTATTTCAAATGCAAGCTAGTTTCTTTAGGAAGTGTTTCTGTTGCTTCTTTTGTGTAGCCAGCCTGAAAGGCCTTCAGCAGTTAAGGCTGCTATGAAGTCTATCTTAAGAACATGTTCTTTGATGACTTTGAGAGCTTGCCAGGAGCAAGGAAAGCATTTGAGTTGAGTCTTAATCTTTGTATTAGTAAGTCTTCTCGATATTAATGCGTGAAGATCCCTGGGAATATTACAAACCTTGGGAAAAATGCTGTGACCGCAGGTTTTATTTAGCATTGACAGTTTTAAGGACATTCATATTATTGATAAAAAGTAATGATTTGGGGACAGAAATGCAGCTACTTTTCGTCGAGTGGATTATTTTCAGTAAAGCACGATCAGCCTGTCTGCATTAGGCCCTAGGGAAATCTGATTGCTTCAACCTTTTATCAGTTCTGGGTAGAGCTCTCTGAGATGCCTAGCTCTCCCTTTACTAGGGAGGCAATGTAATGCTTCTATCTTTTCTTGTAAACCAAGGTCAGGTGCCCAAAGTAAAGACTGTGAACATCTTTATGACCTTAGATATCAGGGATTCTGACGGGCTGATTCACCAGCAAGGGAAGCTGAACTTGTTTTCTGTACAAATGCAGCGTTGTGGTTCTGGAGCTCAAGCTCCGTTCTGCAGCAAGCACGGAGGACTTCAAAACAAGTTTGTGGCCTTGCAGTGTCTTCAGCAGTACATTTTATGCAGCCTTCCCTAGCTGAAGCTCCTCTGCCACCTATTTCAGGCTGTCAGGTACAGAGCATACATGTAAGGAACAGCGTTATGAGGCAGGTCCTACCATTGCAGCTCCAGGTTTAAAAGTTTCCTGGTCGTAACAGGGTCAGTGGGGAGGGTCTAGTGCATTCATATAATCTTAGAGCAGAGAGAATCTTCTCTCATTGTCACCTAAGCAGTTCCACATAGGTAGGTTTCTTCCCCCAAGGGCACTGCTATCATGTTTCTAATTTGTGGTTCAATCTGCGATACAATACAGGGCATGAAAACCATAAGAGGATCATCAAAGACCACAACCCTTTCTGCAGCATAAACATGGCTAGTGAAATAGTAAAGTAAATAGGTAATAGATAACACGTGCAGCAAGTCTGCCAGTAAACACATGCAAGGTAAGGTAAGCCCAACATTGAATAAATAATTGTCCCCCTTCTCTGCCCACCAACTGAATAGACACACCCCTTTGAGTGCATTTGGTAAAAAGTGGCCTTTTCTTTCAGGGTGTCGTCTCATGCCATGCACCTACCCAAAATGAGAGTTCAGCTTCTCTTTACTGCTGCCTCAGCTATTACCTTGCTAATGTAGCTCTGTTGAATATTTGAGCAGTAAATACCTCTACTGGAGCCTGGGCTTGTTGACATGAAGCCCTCAAATTTTTTCCATGTACAATTTTCTCTGGGGTCCAGTTTCACTTGGTGTTGTCTGGGCAGGAGGTGCAGCTTATCTCAAAGCGAGCACTCCATGAGCTGTGGATGTGCTGACAGTCCAGTGTGTTCCAGGGAGTTGGGGACTAGAGGGGAGATGGTGGACACCTCTCAGCTTTTCCCTTCTTGTGAGAAGGTCTGAGGATAGGGGCGTCCTGCCTTCCTTCTCTAACATTTGAGAGTAGACTGTTTGGTCCCATGGGAAGAATCCAGCCCTTACTCTTTTAAGGTCAGTGAGCAGAAACAAGTGCCTGCATCTGCACCTGCAAAAGCCCCATCTCTGGCTCTCACCTTCTGTACACCATTTCTCCTTTCCTTTGCTTCAACAAGAAAGCACATAGATAAAAGGTTTTATTATTTCCAAAGGGAACCTCTGAAATTCTGTATTAGTTGGTGTTTTGATCTTACAAATGCTGTTTGCTTACAAGTAGTCATTACTTAAGATGCACTGATTGCTTTTAGTGAATGAGGAACCCTTTAGGGGTCCCCCAGCTCACCTGATTGCAGTCTCTGTGATTACAGGGGCAGCTTTACTCTTTGAACCAACTGGAGATAGCAATGGCAATGACTAGCAGCTTTGTGGCTGACTAGGCTTTGGCTAGACTAGGCTGTGGCAAAACCAGGCATTGTGGCTGAGCCACTGGACCAGGACTTCAAAAATACAACTCAGTTCCTGGCTTAGCAGTTTCTACAGCATCCTGGGTTAGCTGTAGAAACAGCTGTTAGCTGATTGGAAATTCACTGTATTTCCAATCTCAGTTGTTTACTTTATATATTACTCCAGGGCAGACACAGTTTTTTGAATGAGTTATGTACAAGGCTTTGCCTAATGGGATCATGATCTCGCTTACATGCTCTGGATGGCTGCTATAACACGATAAATAAAAGTGTTGGTAATAACTAGCTGATTTCTGCCAGCAAATAAGTACTTACATGCCTGGCTATTAGGGTTTGCAGCTGCTCTGTTTCAGCTGTCAATGTCAGGGATTGCTTATGAAAATTTACACCTAAATGTTCATTTTAGTCAGTGATGAGAAAGAATGATTATAATCACCATCTGAGAAAACCCAAAGAACTGGGTTGGGAAGCAGTAGTAATTAGCCCATTGCCAGTGGAGCTATCCAGCTGTGGAAGGGTTGTCTTCATGGAAATAGGTAGGAAAATAATCTTAGCATTAATTTAGTGGGTTCGTAGGTTGTTTCTATCCTACAACAGAGTTGCTTGTCTGCAACTTGTTTGTTTTTTTTATTGAAAATAATTTTATTCAGTGGGAAATTGTTCTTGGAATGCAAGGTAAGTGCTGATTTTAAAAACGGGAGGGAGTCGGGTTGGGGGGGAAATTAAGCTATGTGGTTGTATTCATCAGTTGGTAATTGCCAAGCAATATGAATAAGCAATGAATAGAATTTCTGTGTACGATCGGGTTTTATAATCTAATTTCTATAAAATATTCTTCACCCAGGATTTTATTTAGTTGTTCTTATTTTCTGTGGACACATTACTGCACACAAAGGACCTGTGGCTATTTTTCCCCTAAAATACATGCACACTTCTTTTTCTCTAGATTTATTTCTGATTTGCTGTTTGGCAAACTTTTATCCTTCTATCCTGAGATCTTTACAGGGTGCATCAGGTCTCTCAGGGTGCATCAATACCTGCAAAAAGAAATACACAAATGCCTTTGTGTTTTAGGAGGTGAAGTTTGCAATTCCATCAGCAGGTATAATGCATGCATATTCTTCACCCTTTGCCTTAGCCTGCACTGTGTGTTCTTCTTGTGGAGGTAAGAACCAGAACACAAAGGTCTGAGAATGAAACCTACCACCCACTTTTGGTAACAGAAGTTTTAAGGAGGATTCTGTGTTTGAAAGATCATTTATGGCATCTCCTGGTTAGAACTTCATCAGCCTCACAGTCCTACCACTCCACTTTCTACTACTTCATCCCAGCATAGGCAAGAACTTACAGAGGCTTGGTTTACTCTGCTTATTGTTGTTTAGTTTATCATCTTGCCCTTATTTATAATTATAATAATTATGCCTGTTAAGGTCTCACAGACTTTTTTTTTTTAAGTTCTTGCTCTCAGCATCCCAAGGTAAACCCAGTTTTAAAACATATGAGAACTTTTTAAATTGAAGAAAAAAGAAGTTTTATTGCCACATGTTAATTTTTGACCCTAGAAATAGTAAGAATCAGTAGCATAAATTTTATCCCTTATAAAGTAAACACATGAAAATATGGTTGCTAAATCATACTGGAGGATTTTAAAAATATTTGAAAATATGCTTATTTGTATAATGATTCTTATTTTGTCACTCTTATGTGTTTAAACAGTACAGCCACCATTGTCGAAAGGACCTTCTGTAAAGTTCATCTATCTGAATAAGCAAATTCTGTATATATTGAGTATTTGCTTTAATCTGCAATATGCAATGATTCTTCCCACTAAGGTAAAAGTGCCTGTTTCTTCTGAGTGGACTGGGGTTTTTTATTTTCAAGATCTCATTATTTTTTATTAAATAACTTAGGTTAACTGGTATTTACTTCTAAACTCACAATGCATTATAATAAGGGGGAGTCATCTTTCTCTAGATTATACACTCGTTAATATTAAATACCATTCATAGCCACATTCACTGAAGTTTTTTTCTTTTTCCATTCCCAAGCTAACTTAATGGTGCAGAAGAAACGTTAGTCTCAACACAATTTGAAAGAAAACTGTATATCTATATATTTGTGTCTTGTGAAATGCAGTTATTTCAGTTCCTATCTTCTGTACTTAACAGTGATACCAGGTTGTTTGTACAATGTTTTTGAGTTAGCTTATGCAAAAATTGGTAGGTCTATCAATTTGGAAATCTTTATTTTCACTGGAGAGATATAGGGAACCACTGACATTCATAGTGTGAGTGTCCACTTTTGAATAAGGTGGCAGGTAGTGGGTTACACGGCTGTTTTGGGGAATATTTTCCTTACTTCACAGCCAAAAGCCAGACAGCTCAAGTTAATAAAATTGTTTTTCTCAAGATCAATATAGTTCATAGCCAATGAAGGGTTTTATCCCAATTCATGAACTAGTTGGAAGTCTACATGGTATGCATTTCTCTTGCACAAAGACTGTGTACCATTGCGGTGAGACTTTTGGTAGCCTGTAAAGGAACCATTGCAATTAGTTATTCCTGCAAAGCAACCATTGCAAATTAGTCTATAAAGGAACTGTTACTTGTTGGTGGCAACTACCATTGCCTCCAAAGGTAGGTCAAGATGTGTGGGAGAATTTTTTGTGAGGTCCTCTGAAATTGTTTTGGCAGGCCTTTTGAGACTTGTGTTGGCAGGAGGGCACTGGAGAGCTAGAACAATTAGTCTACTAATGTGATGAAGTCTTTCCATTGATCAGTGGAACTGATCAGTGACATTTCTGGCAGCTAAGAGCCCTTGTGAGGGTTTGCACTTCCGCCCTAAGGCTTATCTCTATAACTGAGGACACATTACAAAATCTACTGCTAGATCCTCCTGGAGTGGGAATTTGTTCAAAAGAAGTCAAGGATAGAGTGTGGAATTTGCTATAGAACCAGTTAGCACACCTGCACCAGATTTGGGATGTCTGTTGGTGTACTGTGAAATAAATGCTGACATTCTGTCTTGTAGTAACACCCTCAGTATGGAAATCTATAAGGTCTCATCTGCCTCAGTAGTCAGGTTGATGGGCTCTGAGGTCCCCCAAGCTTCTCTTCTGCACCTTGTTTGCTTGTTGTGAGAGAGCATCTGGACACCAGTACAAGCAGAGAACATCTCCCTTGAAGCTATCATTTAAGGAAGAAGTCTTGACTCGAGGCATATGGAGACAAGTCTATCATGCCAAATCTGGGGTGAAAATTAGAGGCTGAGAGAGAAAAGAAATTTGGAGGTAATCAACTGGCATTTGCTAGCCATTCACAGGCCTAAGTTGTATCTGTGTCTGTTCCTGCAAGCTTCTGTATTTCTTCTGTTTTCTTATTGAATGCACAGATAAAAAAAGAAAGGAAGGGAAAGGTACAAAGAAGGAATGACCATCAGCCATAGGAGAAAATTGTTACTGTCATACAAATGTGTCAGATATAAAGAATCTCAAGAACCTGCATTCCTGCCACTGTACATTCAGACCAAATCACTTTAAATTCTAATTTAATCTCTAGGTTTTCATATCAGCCCATTTCTGCAGTATCTCAAGTTTGGTTTTTTTTTTTTCCAGTGGAAACTCCATAACCATTAACATGACAAAAGTTGAATAACAACTCGCAGCTGATCCAATTCTTTAGTTCTGTCTGGTCAGTTAATCTAGAATTCCAGTTTTTCTGGTACTCGGAAAAGGGGTTTGGGGGACTTTTTTTTTGTGGTGTGTGTCTTAACACCACTGAATCTGTCAGCCAATTTGGATCTTTTACAGAATATTCCTTCTGCTTACCCTGAAGCATTCGAAGTTTCAAGTGTTGATTTTGAAGGATGAGATCTATATTAAATCAAAGTTGCAATATATCTGTCTTACTCTGCCAAAGCTCAGACATACTGTGAAACAGGCACACAACATGTGGGAGACTGAAAAGTTATTCATGCAGGAAATTTTAAAGCACTGTGGGATTCATTCCTTCAATGTAAATAACTCATTCTGTAACCACAGTTTCATTATCCTTAATTTTTTTTCTATGTAAACTTTCAACAATGAGAACGAACAATTGCCAAAGCTATAGGAACTGTCATTAGCTCTGGGGCTAAATTTAGGGCCAATGGGTATGTGGGTGTGAGAGTTTTATTTACTGTGTGTCTCAACTTTATCCCATTTGAAAATTCACTTGCTCTTGTGGAAGATGTAATGTACCCAGTGAGATGCAGAACGTGTTTGGTTCCTACAGCATCTGAGGGGCACAGCTTCTGCTGAGGGTGAGAGCTGAAGTAGGGTGGAAAAAAGAAGATCAAGGGCAGGTCTTGGCCCACAGAACCACACCTTGGCAGCCCCTATTCCTTTCAAATTGTGGGAGCTATTGTTGCTGAGTTAAAGCAACTGATCTTTCATTGTTAAAATGCTACCAGTAACTAAGCTGACAAGCAGTTTTAATGATCAAAAGGAAATTAACACAGAATTATGTTATCCTTCCCATGCACACTGTGTATTCTTGTCAGGGAATTGCTGTTCCTGACTCTGGGTACATCAACATTGATCAAGCCCATTGTTCTGCTCTAGGTTTTTTGACAGCAACTGAAAATGAGACCACTTGAAACTAATGCTGCATTTCATGTGTATTAAGTTTAACACAATCAAAGAATCATAGAATAGTTTGGATTGGAGGGGACCTTTAAAGGTCATCTAGTCCAACCGCCTTCCAATGGGCAGGGACAACTTCAACAACAACAGGTTGCTCAGAACCCCGTCCAACCTGACCTTGAATGTTTCCAGGTATGGAGCATCCACCACCACTCTGGGCAACCCCCTCCAGTGTTTCACCACCCTCATCATAAAAAATTTCTTCCTTATATCTAGTCTGACTCTACCCTCTTTTAGCTTAAAACTATTACTCCTAGTCCTATCGCAACAGGCCCTGCTAAAAAGTCTGTCCTCATCTTTCTTATAAGCCCCCTTTAAGTACTGAAAGGCCACAATAAGGTCTCCCCAGAGTCTTTTCTTCTCCAGGCTGAATAACCCCAACTCTATCAGCCTGTCCTCATAGGAGAGGTGTTCCAGCCCTCTTATCAGTTTTGTGCCCCTCCTCTGGACCCACATCCATGTCTTTCCTGTGCTGAGGGCTCCAGAGCTGGATGCAGTACTCCAGGTGGGGTCTCACCAGAGCAGAGTAGAGGGGCAGAATCACCTCCCTCGACCTGCTGGCCACAGGCAGAAGTAAGTGTCTGGGTTAACTTAGGCACAATTATGACCAGTTACAGAAGCATGCGTATCAGCACTCAATTTCATTTACAAATGCCTCTCTCCTCATGGTCTCAGCAAGCACTTTTGGTTTAAATGGGGTATAATCTGACATGGAAAATAAAGTGCTTGCAAGTAGTGTAGCACTTAGTGTAATATTGAGGTTGCTACAGTGAGTTCAATGAGGCAATGAGAAGCAACAATGATGAGTGAAGATGTAAGTCCAGAATGGCCCAGAGATGTATCTCATTAGGGTTGAGTTCTTCCTCTGTTGTCATCTGTCTCCAGATGCCATCCTTGCCTGCTGGCACCAGAGGGGATATCTTGGAATCACTGAAAGCAGGGGGAGGTTTGGCACTGATGTGGAGCAGGGATTTTTATGCAGTGTCTCTGGTTAAAGCATTGGTCACGGATGTGTCCATGGCAGAGCTTAAGTACTCTGGCTCCAGTCCTGGACAACAACCAAACTGCCTTGAACGGTTCATGTTTTTGACTCCTGTAGCCAGGTAGTCTCCTGTCCTTGTTTTCAGGCTTTTGCTTTAGAGAAAGTGCTGGCCAGACTGTGGCTCCTTGATAATTGCAATTAGCTTTAGCAAGCCCACGAAAGCTGCAGCAGTTAGGCGTAACAAAACTGAGAAGGCAGAGTTGAGGGCTGGACAAAGTGTTCAACCCTGAATGCTCTCCCTGATTTACCCCTTGTGCAGCACCAGGGGAGCTGCATTTCCTCCCCTGTGATCCATTTTGCTGTCAGCAAAGTGTGCAGCAGAGATCCACAGGTAAAAAAAGCAATATAATAGACCTTTGCCCCTTTCCAAACTTGAAACTTAAAACAAAAGCAACCAACCAAGCAAAAAAAAAAAAACCACCCTGGAATAAAATAGTGAAATCCTTCTGTTGGGAGAAATATTGCCAGTAGCATCAGCACTGCAGCCCGTTGGAAAACAGCTTCTTATTCATGCGAAGGTTGCCTCAAAAAGATGGGACAACAGAGACACCCTACTGCAAAGACCTTTGGCAACAATAACTTTTCATTCACACAGAGATTCTTCATTTACATGTAAAAGGGAGTTATGAGAACAGAATTTCATAGACACAGTTTTTATTTAAAAAGACCTTTGGTAAATGCATGCTTTCTGTTCAGCCTAAAACACGCTTGCCTTCCTCTGATGTGTTTAAGCTTATGAGTTGAGAATTACCTGGAAAAGTCTCTTTTTGCTTAGATTTTGAAGTCTCCAACAACGTGTCTCAGCATGGTTAGGAACCCTTCATGTGAAAAAGTTGCACAGTTCAGAGGGAAGAAGGAGGCCAGAATATTTGCTGCATTTCAGCCTAAAAGCGGTCGTCTGGCAGCAAAAAGTGGGACATGATCCTTGTTATCTTACACCTTGCGCAGTGGTTCACACTTGCACAAGGGAGCATAAGGTGCTAAAGGCAACCTGCATGCCATGGCTGTGTGAGGTGCAAGACAGAAGAGACCCAAGCCAATGCTTTTCAGCATATTGCTACTTGAATTTGGGAGAGTAAGTACAAAACCAACCAAGGCTGCAATACTGCAAAGTCAGTCAGGTCTGCACATTCGTATGACATTTGTTCAACTGTGAAAGGACACTGCAAGGACATAAGGACATGGCCTCAGCATTGCTTGCAGAGTTGGGGGCTGTGTCACGGATTTGATCAAGTACGAGCAACGCATGCATACACTCAGTTTTACGATTTTGAATACTTTACAGCTATTTGAGAGTACAATGAAACTATTATGTAAGCTTCCTACTAGTACATATGTTACTAATTTAAGTAACATTCAGGCTTTAAAAGTTTTTGCTTCTGATGTCAGAATTATCTGTACAACCAAACCATTGTGTGCTGACATATGGACTGGATCATTGTTATCATAGTGCGGCTTGATAAATTCAACTTGATTTCTGTAGATCAGAGAGGAGGGTGGTTTTTTTCCTTTATTTTGAAAGACTGTAGTTTCATCATTCTTTAAAGTCTAAATCTCTCCAATTACAAGTGCATTCATTTTCAGAGCAACATTTAAAAATAAATAATATCCACATCAATGGCTGTTTTATATGTATTGCTACTGAAGATTTATTCAACAGATGCATGTGTGCTTTGAGATACTTTTTGCAAGTTCAGTGGATTTAGTGTTTTATTTCCAGGTGAATGATTTGAAACCAGCTTCCAAAAGAAACAGTGGTTTTCAAGCTGATGAATGTGTTCAGGGTTGTGCTGTTGTGTTTACTGGGTAGCTTAAGCTCAGTGGAGCTATTCAAGATTTATTGTGGTGAAACCAAGAGCAGGATTTGGCTTTCTAGGTCTGGTCTCCATCCAGTAAAATTTTGGCTGGAGCGAATCAATCCCTGAAGAACAAGGATGTTGGATTAATGGAAGAACACATTATTATTTCTCAGACTTATTATTAGGTGTTGTAAGCCAAACTGTTCCTTGCCTCTGTGCTCTCCCCCCAGCCTGGGGGAGTGCTGACAAGATGGGAGCATCAAATTTCATGGGAAAAAATGGTCATGCATAAGTGGGGAGGGTATTGCCAAGACCCTCACAGAAACACAGACCTGTTTGATGAGTTCCCATCCTTGCAGGAGTGTCTGGAGATAGTTGGAACTCAGGTATCAAACCCTTCTGTTTATTAATATTAATTTTTAAAAATCAATTATAAATGCAAGTTTGTGGGTTCAAGGTGAGACTAGGGGAGTCTATGTTGGTTTCTTGATACTTTTGGATACTAAAAATGTGATTTGGTATTCAGTATGTGTTCTGCAGGCAAGTGCGTAGATGTGTGTATGGAGTAATTACTCTGGAGGACACTTCTTTGGCAAACTCAGAGGCTGTAATCCTCTGTTTATCACAACCAAAGATATGATGTACACATTCTCACCCCATGTTCTGTCTCTCTGCTTGAAACCTGACCTGCATGAACTGTAGCAGAAGTGAGCAGGATATTTAATTGCTTTGCCTATTAATTCCTTGCCCTTTCTGTAAAGTTCCCAGCTTCCATGTCACTCGGGATGGGACACTTGTCCACTGGAATTGAATTATCCATTGTGTATATTAATGGGAGTTACATTTCCTCTACAGTGTCCTCTGGTTCCTTCTATATGCTCTTTGTTTGCACATCAGTGGGGCAACCCTGTGCTGCGTCATACGACCAACTGCCACCAGCTTTGTACAATGTCTCATCTTTTTCCTATTTCAGCCGTCAAACTCTAAAGCATATTCTCTACCTTATTTTTGGAATAGATGCTGTCATTTTATGTACATTTATGTCATACAGGATGGTTCTGGTCTCTGACATGTGCCTCATTAATTTTAGTCTCAGTCAGTGATTATTTTGGGGGGTGGGGGTTTTTTTACACTGCACGTATAGTGGATTTTCTCTCCTACTACCCTGGTAAATTTTTATTAAGAGTTTATTATTATATTAAAATAATTCACCCTGGTAAATTATTATCAGAGTGCAGATTCTCATTAATTCAATTTCTTGTTAAAAAGTCACAAGATGCACCTCCCTGGTTTGGGCTGATCTGACCCTCTGCACTTAACATAAATGAAAACATACTGGTGTGCACACTTGCATGCACATGGCGGTCATGTGTGCTCACACAACTCCTCGCTTTGCTCTGACCCCATCCAAGGTGGACATGCCAGATGCAGTAGAGCTGGAGGCACTCCCATCTCTTGCGAGCTCTTAAGTTCTCTTCTCACCAGCCAGAGTATTTCAGAAGTATTTTCAGAAATGCAGGTGCATGCAGTTGTCAGGAGCAGCTTGCTGTGAGTTACATTGCTGTTTCACCTGACAGCAGCCGTGGTCTCAGGGGCAATTATCTCTGTAGTAATTAATGAGGGAGTTTCCTCTGATGCCGCAGCATGATTCATGCAGGTTCCAAAAGATTAGTTTGTTAGTTACCGAATAGAATATTTGCAGATGTACTTTGCTGTGATAACATCTCTGACTGGAGATGACTCGTTAGGGACGCAAGAACAAAGATCTGCAAGGCCAAAATGTGACTGCATGACTCAGAATTTTAGGCTCCTCCAGCAGCTAGCACGACCCCAGAGTCAGCAAGGGGAACTTTGTTCTGGCTTTAACTTGCAGTGAAGTTCTGCGGTCAGGGCTGGGCAGAGGAAGAAGTCCTTTTGCCACTTCTCCTCACTGCTGCTTGTTTACAGTAGCAGGGAAGAAGGGGCAGCAGTAACTTGCTCCCTATAAGAGCTGGAGTGCTTTTCTTGGTGGGCAGGGGGTGAAGATACCTTGGCTTGCTAGCTTGGTTTCCTGAAATAGAGTATAGAGAGCAAAAGTGGGCCAAGTGATACCAAACACCTAGTGCAACAAAGTTTGTGCTTTCTTAGTATCTTGTGTCATGGGTTAAAGGTGAGCTTGGGACAGCCAACTTTAGCCTCATAAGAAACCAGTTCCTATTAGCTTCCATGTTTTTTTTCTTTTCTGAAGTGTCTGTATAAGCATTTTTTAATAATGAGACCCTGTTATTAAACACTGGGTTGCATTGCAAACATGCAGCAGTTTGATCTTTTGCAAGTACCCAAGACATGGGATATACAACCTAACTCCTTTGGCTGGAATACTAATACTAATCAACTTTGATTAGTATTAACCTTAAACATGCTACTCCTGACTTGGGCCAAAGTTAGCTGTAGGAAAGTCAGAGCTGCAACCCGTGAATGAAACTGGAATGGATTTGAGACTATACACTTGGCAGTGTAAATTGTGAAGAGTAAGGTAATTAGGTTTTAGAACTCATTTAAATTAGTGTATTCTTCTGATGGTGTCTGCAGCAGGAGAATGCTTGAAGATTCGTTAGCTAATAATTCATAGTGAATATGTGCTGTGCGTGACTTAGCAGAGGATGCGAGTAGGGACTGACCCTGTCTGTGTGCACTGGGTTTAGCCATAGCCAGCACTGGAACTGAAAACAGTAACACACAGAGGGAAATATGATTTAACTTTGGGAACCTTTGACCTTCTTCAAAATTTGTGAAGCAATCAAGGTTTTAGCAGTAGAGGGGACAGCTTTGTTTTCTTGGGGCCTTGTGTAAAAACTGCTTGGGAATTAATCCATTGCTTTGTTTTAGCATCCTTTACATTGACAGAAGATGTTAGGAACAAGCATATTACCGAAGGCTCCTTCTGTGGCAAAAGACCCTCAGTTAGGAAGTACAAGACAAAGAAAAAATAAAAATAAAATTCATTAATCATACATTACTATATCATATGTAAAGTAATCAGGTTAGGGTTGTCTTAAGTTTTGCTGGCCAAATAAACAGAGCATCTCTCAGAAGCACTTGTTTCAAGGATACAAAAATGAGACCACTTTCCTTTACCTATGTTCAGTGGTTTACAGAAAAGATAATTTTGCACCAAAATTAGCCTGAAATTTGAAAAACTCATCAGTGCTTGAAGTGGGTCATGAATTGAGCAATGTAATTCCTCCACATTACTCTTAATGCCATATTTGTGTTTGTGGATGTGTTGGCCTTGGTTGATGAAAGTTTCTGCTTTTTTAATTTAATTTCATTTCTTTCTTATTATAGGCACACAGCTTGCAAATCTAGTAATAAATTTCTGTAAATGTTACTTTGGGAGGCATCTGTTCCTTAAGGAAGCCTTAGAACCAGTATTTGTGTTATTTATGAAATATGCACAATGTAAAAAGTCCCTGGAAAATATTCTGCAAGGCTGGGTATGTGATGACATACAGGGACATTACGATCCTTACTTGGAAAGAAGTGTGACAAACTTCCATCTTTTTAGGGGCTTATCTGGGCACAGGTACAGTGACACAATGGCAAGTGTTCCTGATAGCTAAGGGGCAAGGTAAAGTAAGTTTGCAGCAAGTTCACAGAAGGAACCATGTTGTTTATACATGAAGGGAATTTCTTTGTGTGTGTGTCTTTCTTTATCCTTTATCCTTGGGTCTCTGTACTAGACAGCAACGTCCTGTGTCAGTACGGGCAAGCTGCCTAGATGCACAAAACTCAGTGGAGGAGTTGTGGTTTATGTCAGTTAAGTGTTTTCTCCTGTAAGGAAGAGTAGCCTTAGACAGGAAGAGATGTGTCGTTTGGCTGAGATTTTTCTTATTTGCTTTGTTTTGGCCATTAGATCAGCTGCACTGTTTGTACTTCAAAGGCTATAAACCGTTATATAAACACATTGTGTGGTGTATCCATCTTGAGCTTACTTAAATCTGTGACAAACCACAAGCATCCTGGGAAGAGGTGATCAGAGGCACAGCCCTTGCAGTGGTAGAGGATGGATGAAGTGAGATAGGTCTGAATGACGCCGGTGAAAAAAACATTCCACAGAAGGCAGAGGGGTGAAAATCCCCGATTTCACCCTAGAAACTCCTATTCAACCCTGTATTTGGCAAATCGCAGGAGAGGCATCGGGGGATATTCTTCCATGCATCCATCCTTTATTCAGCCTTATGCAGTCTCCTTTCTCCTGACATGGCCCTTCCCAAGTGTTCAGATGCTGGAGAAACAACAAAAACACAGACAAGAATATGTCTATCCCCACTTGTAAAAGCACTCCTTCCTGACCTGTCGGATTAGCTGGCTGTGTAGTATCCCTGAAGCAGGCAATTTGACTGTTGGGGTTTTTGCTG
Source organism: Anarhynchus alexandrinus (assembly GCA_008711295.1). Taxonomy (NCBI): domain Eukaryota; kingdom Metazoa; phylum Chordata; class Aves; order Charadriiformes; family Charadriidae; genus Anarhynchus; species Anarhynchus alexandrinus. The sequence continues at coordinate 1,065,525 of VUYV01000233.1, read as the reverse complement.
CAAAGCTGCATCAAAGCTGCATCAAAGCTGCAAGAGGTTCTCAGAGGGCAATGCAAAGCTGCTCTTTTTCCCTGTGGTCCATACAGAGAAGACATGAGTAAGGGAATTGTTCCCTTTATTCCAAGATCGGAAGGGACCCTGTGACCATATTATTTTATCTTCTGCAATTTTCCCTAGACAGTGCATTAAAGTATATATTATTTGTTATAATGTATATTATCAAAATGGATATTATAAAAGATAGCTATTCTGCAATTTTGAAGTCCAAAAATCTCTATTTAAGAACTATTTTAGCTATTTGGATGTGGTCCTGGGCAACTGGTCCTGCTTGAGCCTGGAAGTTGGACAAGATGACCTTCAGGGTTCCCTTCCAACCTCAACCATTGCTGTTATTTTGGGAATTCCATGCTAGTCTCTACCTCCTCTGATAAACTGTCCTCATAGTTAGTTCCCCGCTGTTTAGTTCTTTATTATTCAGATAGTCTGATTTCATGGCTACAATAGAGAATTCTGAGCTTTTGCTTTGTTTGGGATTTGATATTGTATTTTGTATTTTATTGAGTGTTGTATTTTGTTTATATTTGAGTAGTGCCTTTTTTCAACTTAATGTTACCAAAGATGAAAGGTGGTTAAGCCCCCAATTTGATTTGCCAGCACTTTTGCATTTTGCATTATTGTGCATTATTTGCATTATTGTGCACTGTTGCAATGTTAGTGGCACATTACACATGCATGAGTATGTGCTTTTCTGAGTTAGGACCCAAAAGTTTTGAATTCATACAAATGATCCCTTATTTATATTTTGCTAAACCTAAAGGCTAGGAAAATAGGATGGAAAGGATTATAATTTTCTGCTGATTCAAAAAATGTTGTTTAGCAAGAGTGCTATTCCTTTCAACTGCAAAATCAGAAGAAAGGTAGCACCATGAGAGGGTAGAGTGAGATGACTATGCAATAAGCTCAGATATGTTAATTTGGGTTTGTGTGTAGAACAAATGATGCCAGCATAAGCAAACCTACATAATTCTTAGCAATTACCTGTGATTTATGACAGAATTACCATCATGTAGCTCTTGGAAGAATCTTAATCAAACTGAACTGGAGTGACATGTCATACAAGAACAAAGATGTCTGTGAGACAGAGAGGTAGAGAGGAGTATAATTTTATTCTCCACCTTTGAAGGTGAACATTTTTAATGACATTTCTTGTAAACAATGTGAGATTTGAAGGAAGTAGCAGTGGCCTAGTCTTAGGAAAAAGAAATCAAGTCTTAAGTTCCTTCGTCCATTCAAATAGAACTTGAATTGTTTCTTTTATAAGGGATCTTGGAACCACGTTGTCCCATCTCCACATCCTGTGGATGGCTCACTGTGGGCTCTCAGATTTAGATGGGATCTCTTCCTGCAACTCTCTAAAAGTAAGTAGAGATGTGTCCTGCCAAATTACAATCTCAAAACTATCTTCAGTTGATACTCTTTATTTGTAGTCTTTGTTCTCTTCTCACCTTTTGTTTTTCTAAAGGACTTCGGTTGGATGCCTTGAATTGCCTGTGTTAGTTTAAAAGATGCTACAATATTTTTCTTTAAATGAGGTGTAACATTCAGGTCTGATCCTGAAGATGCCTAATGCAGCGTAGGGTTCATTGCCATATTAGACTTAGTTATTTAAAGCGGCAACAGCCACACTTGAAAAATGTTCTCTTCCATGCTAATTTCATCTTGTGCTACGTAATATTTCAAATATTAGAAAACATTTTGCAAAGCTTGAGTGTTACTTGTGCAAGCCTGTCGTTTACATATTTATTCTGTTTACTTCTGCTGAGGAACTCTACATAGCTTATAACAATATCTCTGAGCTGAGCCAGCTGACCTGGTTGGATCACCTTGAGGTTTTGGACCTGGAAGGGAACAATATTGAGGACATCAACCAGATGGAATACCTGGGACTTTGTTGCAAGCTGAGCCGCCTGACAGTGGAGGGCAACCTTATTTGTCTGAAGCCAAATGCAGAAGCTGCAGAGGTGAAGACTTGGTTTACACATATTGTGTTAATTTTTGGCAGTGCTTTTTTAGTTTGAGTTGGAAATGAGAAATATTTCTCCATCTTCCTATTGTATCATTCTGAGTGATGACACGGGATGCATTTCCCATCTTTAATGTCCTCTCGTGGGTGCTGTCTCCAAGATGAGCACAAATGAAATATAAGGAGTGCTAGTAAAGACTCAGGAAGTTTCCTTACCTATGAGAAGGGATTAAACTAGAAATCAGCTGTTCTGTCTTCTCCCAGCTTGCAGTGCAAACAGGCATCTTAAAGGAAGACTCAAGAAGAGCATGGACTCCAGCTGTATGGATCTTTCTACCTGTAGGGATCTTGCAGCCGGTTAGAAAGTAGTCAATATATTTCTTACAAGATATGCCAATTGCAATGTTTCAATTAGATATCTGTCTCTGGGCTTTTGAATTTCTTTTGGAGGCTCTCCGGTCCAACAGCAAGTGCTCCAAGACCACCATGCTCAAAAGGTGAACCCTCAGAAAAATGATGCTTGAGATAACTGGGAAAAGCTGTAGCATAACTGTAGGAACTGCTTGTTGTCCTTTCCCCTGAAAGCAAAAGCTGAAGATACAAAATACAGTGATTTACCTCTTACGTACTGAAATGATGAAATCTTTTCTGCGGAGGTATTTTGTTGAGGGCATGAGATCCTTTGTGTCACCAAGATGAAAACACAGTAATACATCATCTGCTTTGGGTTTCAGGGCAACAAGAAAAGTAAGGGAGATCTAATTCTATATGAACAGTCTCAGAGCTGTATTACTCTCTTTCACTTTCCCCTGCTTCAAAAAAAAAGCATTGTTGGGATATAAAACAAGCATCTTGGCATGTACTGAGAAGGTAACTGCAGGAAAATCAGAGTTTTAAAAACTTGGTTAAATAAGACTGTTCCTCATTTTGGTCATATAATGTCTAACACATATCATCAGATGACAGTTTATGGCCAGCGTACGCTATATTGTCATCCAGGTCTTTTGGAAGGTCACAGGCCTACCACATAGGTACGTAATACACAGCACTCGCTAAGGATGGCACAATCCCCAGTGGAAGCATAAAGAGCTGGTAACACAGGGGTTAGAAAGCAGAGTGGGAATTGGTGCTGTGACTCCACTGTGCCATGATCCATAGCTTCGCTGTGTGTTTCAAAGTGATCGTGCCCATGCCATTAATTGGCATAAAAGGTTGGGGTTTGTATTTGTCCTGGATTTAGACTTGAAAAATGAGGCGCTATCACTAAAACTCAATCACGTACTAGACATGTGCGTATTTTAAATCTTCAGACTTTTTAGATACATGAGTTATTAGCATTTTTCAGATGTAATTTTTGGCTTGATCTTATCTTTCAGTAAAAGGAGCCGCAGAAGGTAGTGCTTTAGCTATCATAATTTTCCTCTCTGGAATCCAAAAGAAAATATTATATACTTGCCTTTCTGTTTTGAACTGGTAAAAGTATACTTCAGAGACCACACTTGTAAATATTTGTAACCAAAATGATTTCTCCGTCAACATTTCTCCCTTATTGAAGATGCAATCATGAGAGGAAAAAACATATTCCTATAGTAAGGAAGCACTGCTTGCTTCTGGTGGACAAAGCATGCCTACTTACTCTTTTTACTCCCACGGAGACAAATACAACTTCTGACACTTCCTTATCATAGCTTCCTACCACGAAAATGGTGTAGTATATCCTAACAGCATAGAAAGTCTGTTTCTACTACCTTGTCATTCCTGCTCAACGAAAGTGGTATTTTTGGAGGACGTAGTTTTCACTTGGCATCATCATTCCTTAAATGTACTTGTAATGGAGAAATGTCAGATTGCCCTTGGCTTGTTTAGCTGAGGAAATCAGTCCTTGGCATGCTGCTGTGTGTCGTCACCTAGCGGGAGTTCAAAGAGGAGTGGTACGTAGCAGTGTGCCCTACTGCCTTCATGCTGAATGGCTGTCTTTACTCCTGTGCAAGTAGTTGCATTCAAATGCCAGCCCAAATTCGTTGAGGGAGTCTGCACAAGGGTATGTTTTACACTGAACTGTAGCAGAGGCAGACTGCAAGTTCACTGTAGTCTCCCATCCAGTCTCCGTGTTGGGAAGCTGCTCAGCCCTGGGGTGGTTACAAAGCTGGCCCTGCCCTCGGCTGCTGAGAGCTTCTCCATGGGCTTTGTCACTTTCTTGGTTTCAACTGATGTTGTTTGCATTTCTTCAGGGTATAGAAAAGCCACCTGAAATACAGAGAATAATAGATGTGGGCTTATTTTTGTGTGCACTAGATGGCCAGCTCTAATTCCTCAAGCTCCTTCTTGTAGTTTGGCCATTGCTGCAGCTCTGTAAAAGCTCTCCTATTTATTTACTTTTAATCTACAGAACGGTCCAGCTAAATTTACTGCTCTTTCTTCAGATGGCCTGTTTGCTCTCTGTAATTTGATTTTCAGATGAGGTCATCTTCCCCTGTTATCTAAACCAAGAGCAACAACCTGATGATAAATTCTGCAGCCTCTGTTGCAGTAATGTAACATGAGCGTAACATGATGCTTCTCTCCAACAGGACATGGCTGGAAATTGGCTGAAGCCCAGGCACTGTTCAGAGTACACGTGGTACAGGGTAGCATGGCAATTGGCTGACTCATTTTCTAAATTAAGATTAAAGACTAAGTTAGAGAAATTTAGTGTCTGCCTCTTAACAACAACAAATACAAGCTTTATTTGGTGAGTTCCCTCTGCCAGCCTCCGTGCTGCATCATGCAGCGGGAGGAATCATACAGCCAGCCAGGTCCCACAAAAGATTTCTGTTTGTGACAACTCCATGTTGAATGAGGACTTGGCTTTGTGCAGTTTTCTAATATTGCATGCAATGTCTTGAAAAGCATAGCATTTTTCTGGACAAAGCAATTGATTTGTAGGTAGCTGCTCATTCATATTCTGCCACTATCAGTGCATTCTTGCTTTATACTTTCTTTAAGTAGAAGAGATCGCCATCACAGTTTGCTGCCTTTTGTAATCTGACACTATTTTAACCAAAAATATTTCCATTGCAAAGCAGCACGACCCAGTCAGCCCTGAGGTATTGCTAAGTTTTACCAAAGGTGCTACATGAAGGTGTCTTTCTACCACTGGAATCCACCAAAACATCTCAATTCGCAGTGTGCTCTGAGCCCAGTTCTAACTGTTCTTGATTGGGCTTGCTGCTCAGATGTCCCCAGGCATTGGCTTGTGCTCATGAATCATTTTATAACATGTCAGCTCCACCCATGCATGCAGAAGGGGGCTGCACCTGTACTTTCCCCCATGGCGATCATATTGAGTTCATGTGCATTGGGAGCAATTGCATTGTTTTTTCAGCACACAGAAAAGAAATCCAAGTGCAGACCATTTTAGCCTTCTGTGCACCTGCTGTTGGCATGAGACCTCTTGAAGACAAAAACATAGTTTGAAGTAAGCTGTCACTTCTAACAATGTGTAAAATCACACCCCAAACTCCTGAAGACTGCCCCAGAAAATCAGTGCAGTTCATTCACTGTAGCTGTTTTACGGGTGTGCCTGAAAACACGATCCATGGAAATGCTTTCTTTTTCCATGAGCAGGTGTAGCGACACTCATAACATGTTTTCAAGTCTTCCTATCATCTGAGTGTTGATGCAACAACCAGACAATCACAAAAGCAGGGAGAGAGGCTGGCTGAATGCTGAGGGTCCCCAGGCTTTCCATGGGCATCAGTGGCCTTCTACGCTTTTGTACATTATACATAATATAACAAAGACAAATGCCAGAGTCATCAGTGGGTAAACAGTAAAGGAGCCTTTGGGTGGGGGGCATGTATTTGCACTGCTCAGGACATGTTCATGATCAATTTGAGTAGAAATCGTGTGAGGAGAAAGGACAGTGAAATGAAACTCTGGACTGTATTTATTTCCATTGAATGAGGTAAATAGGTTTGCCTCGTAGAAGGCATTTCAAGTGATATGGCAATCATAGAAATTGAACACTGCTGTGCTGCTGATGGAAGTCCACAGTCTGTTAAATAAACTGTTCAAGTGACCACTTTCTCAATTTTTCCAGGAACCGGATTATAATTACAGAGCTGAAGTAAAAAAACTCATTCCCCACTTGGAGTATTTGGATGAAATACCAGCAAGCCAGACTGCTCTCCTTCCTTCCAAGAAGATGCATGAGGATTGGCTAATCATCAAGGAATCCATCAAGGAAGGTGGTTTAACTAGAGACATTTCATGGTTAGGTATGTCAGGTTTCCTATTGGGGTTCATTTTTCAGGTTATGGTGTGTGAAAAAGACAGATGAAGAGCAAGCTGGCCTCTTCAAAGCCAATGTTTAATTATAACAAAGGGATGAAGGATGTTGTCTTCTTCACTTGGGAAGTGAGGAAGCTGGAATTGAGCACCTGTCGTGGTTTAGCCTCAGCTGGCAACAAAGAACCACACGGCTGCTCGCTCAACCCCCCACAGCTGTGGGGGAGAATTGGAAGAAAAAGGCGAAATTCATGGGTTGAGATCAAAGCAGTTTAACAGAACAGCAAAGGAAAGAGGAAAACAACAACAATAACACTGATAGAGGAATCTACAAACTTGATTACTGTACCACTGCTTACCAACTGGACCCGGGAAGCCCCCAGCCCACCTCCCAAGCCTCGATTCCTGCCCCCTCCCCTGGCCAGCTCCCTGCTATAGACAGGGCATGGCTCACATGGTATGGAATACCTGTGTCCCCTGCTGGATCCTTGGGAAAATTAACCCTATCCCCACCGGAACCAGGACAGCACCATGCAGATTTAAATGAAAGCTGTCCTAAGCTGGGCATCAAGATCGGAAAAATACAGGTGACTTCTAGAGCATCAAGCAAATCCAGCAGTAGCTGGGAGTTTGTACTTAGCGTTCATTCTACATGACGGGAAGAAGTGAAGCTTGGAAAGGAATGTTTCAATAACAGCTGTTCACAGCCCTTTCTGCAGTAGCAGTCAATCCCATGTAGCGTGGATGTAGCAGGATTTCCTACTCCAATTTAATAATAGAAAAGGCAATTTGGTCACCACCTCTCAATGGTAGCAACATCCTAGCAACTGAGATTGTATAGTCTTGTAAGAGATGTGTTCCATTTTCTTTGGCTCTGTGACTAAGCCCCTTACATTCATTAGTAGAGAGTAAATGGTTTGAAAGTAAATCTGTTGTCCCCTCTCCTGTAGCCTTGGTTATAGTTCAAATGCCCGTGCTTTTATGTATCATGCTACATGCACTTTACCATGTACCATTAAATATTACAAAGTATTTCCTGTAACTGCTCCTGTTGCTTCCCATTAGTGTGGGCAATGCAGTTGGCTTCCCAGGCACCCCAGTTGTGGTTTGCCTGCCAACTGTACTCCATTAAAAATTTAGTTTGTTTTGGAATAGCTACATACACTTGTCATTTATTCAGTCCCTGTGGGTCCAAATAATTAGTTGTAATAGTAGTTATGGTAGGAAAAAAATCCATTAAAATCTGATCCCTTAGTGATCCTGCTTTGGCAACATCAGCTATGGTTCAGAAAACTAGTTAACACAGTGAACTGACAGAAACAGTAGGGACGGAGCACAAAATTGTGAATTTGTATTGTTTCCTAGTGTAACCAGACTTATATTCTTGCCTTTGGCTCTAAACTGATGAGCTCATATGGTCAGGTTCAGACATCTGCATATTTTTTTTCTTTCCTATAGCAATGTTGACTCAAGTACTTTTCATGCACTGTGTATTTCATGGGTTTGTATTAACAACTATGCCCAAAATATTTTAAAGGTCCCTAACACTCAGCTCTTAAGGAAATGGCCATGTTATTACAGAGCTGATTGCTCCACTGTGGAGCTGGTAGATGTTCAACACTTTACAAAGCGCACTATTTATCTAGGTACTGAAATGAAATTTGCTCTCCTATGGGTTGTTGACTGCACATGCTGCTCTTACAGCTGTGCTTTGCTCCCAGGACAGCCGACAGTTGGGCAGGTGAGAGGACAAGGCTCTGTCTGCCTTCGCTAGCTTTTGTATAATCCACCCTGCCCTGTAGTATTACAAAAACCCAGTTTTATCCTTTCTTTCTGTGGTAGAGAAGTATCTATCTCTGAGGCAGTACTGGAAAAATCTGTCACTGCCATTCCCAGATTTCTGTAGCTCCTGGTACGTGATTTGCCCTGATTGACTAATAGCTCTGGTAAGGTGGTTGTCACCATCTGCGTTGTGCCTGGGCATTTAAGCAATATATTTTAAGACTGGGGGCTTGCACTATACCTGTGGCAAGACTGCAGTGGTTCCCCCGCAGGCAGATGGGCAGCTTACACTTACCCTAAGCGTGCAGGCAGGGGAAGTAGCAGAGCCCTGGACACATCCAGGCTCACTCGTGGGGCAGTCAGAGGTGGGTGGCGAGCACAGAGTGGTTCCTGACCCCAGCAGCCAGTCTCTGGTGTCCAGGAGCAGGAGGTAGGTGGGAAGGGACTTTGGTTTGCCAAAGGTTCTGCCATCTGCAGAGGACAGCTACAGGGGACTGCGTGCACCACCAGGAAGCCCTCTGTCTCCAGGCTTGACTCATACCAGCATGTTTCTTGTAGCTGCAATGACATGTTTTTCTGTCCCCTACAGCTCCAGGTGTGCAGCAGCAGTCACCATATTTACAGTTTATGGTGATGGTGTGGTTTGAAGGTTTGCATGACTGTGCTTACACTAGCAAAACCTCTCTCTTAGATCCATATCTTCGGGCAGTAGCAAGGCAGACTGGATGCAGCCCAAGACCCCCAACAACTTCCAGACCTGGAACTGCACAGTGGCCTGCTAATGCTGGGAGATCTAGCAATGCCTGCCTCCTGTATGGTGGCTGTCCTCTTCCAGATCCCACTGTTTCTAAAGAGCTGTTCACAGTAGATGACTCCAGTGATTTGACACATGGTAATGTATATTTTTTAATCCTGTTCTTTCCCACACCTCCACCTCCTTCCGAATGTTACTATTACTGATAAAAGCCTGGGTGCTTTGAATACCACCCACCCTTGCTGCTGCTAGATCAGATTCAGCATATGTTTTCTTCCATGGGATTCACCTGCTCTAGCATGGGCTTTCCTTTGTTTCTCTCTGCAGCAGAAGGTGCAAGTCATCTGGGCTTCCCCTTCCTCAGCTCCTTACCCCCATGCATTATGTGCTGTTGTCCCTCTTGACAGCCCCATAGTCCAATGGTGCTCCCTTGCTGAAGTTGTCTTTCACACCCCGTCAAAAGCTGTCCTGCTCAGTCCTTTAAATTACACATCAGCCTAGCTGGGGTTCACTTAAGTCACATCTGGGCACATCTTGTTCAGTCATAGGAATGTGGTCCAAGGGAGTCCCCTAGAAAGGTGTGGTGATGCACATTCACTCCCCATTGGATCATGTGCTCAAACTACGTGTACTGCAGTCTCCTACTGCAGCAGCATTGATGCTGATGATGAGCGCTTTCTTTTGGGTATCTAGGGGTGGGTTCCTTGGCAAAAGTCACTTCCTTGACTCCACATACCTGATCTACAGGCTAGCCCAAAACACAGGTGTACCACTGCCCTTCATGCCCTGGCCACCAGGAAGTACTGCCAAGTTAGCAGCTCCTGGCAACAACTGGATGGAAAGGGAGTTCACTGCTGGTACAATATTTGGCACTTCCCAAGACATCCTTCCCTGGATCGTGGAAAGATCTTGATGGTGCAACTCCACTGGCACATAGAGTGCAGGTTAGATAGGAAGATCGTGTTTGTTTTCCTAGCATTGTGAGCTGCTTCTCTCAGGTGCCAGTCCCACCTCAGTTCCTTGCTGGAGGTAGGACTCAGGATGATGAATTAGATGCAGTGAGAACAGCTGGGTGCACATTTGGAGAAGTATGTGGAAACCGATTACAGCTTGCCAGGGAATGAGACCATAATTTCACGTGCACTTTTAAGTAGCTAGCCCTACTGATAGAGACAGTTTCACCCAATGTTCACTGCTTCTTCCTGCCCCTTTGCTGCCTTGTGTCTTGTTTTGGCAAGAGCATCTGCGTAGTCACGTGGGAAACCTAATTCTGATCGAGATCCAGCTAAAAAGTAACCCAGCAAAACAAACAAAAAAAAAAACCCTGAAAGCATATTTAGTTTTAATCTGGATCTGTTCCCTGATCTGACTCACCATGTCGCCACACAAATGATTGCACCAGCACAGTGGAGGAGGCAGACCAGGAGCAGGAGAAAGATTCTAGTAGAAACAGAGAAGCTACCTCTTAGCAGCAGTGCCAGGCCATGCCAGCTGACACAGTGAACCTGCGCCATGAAATATTACATATTCCTGTCTATGCAAAATGATGTTGACTGATTTCAAAGACAGCACCATTTGTTAAACGCTGGAGTAAAATACTTTCTTTTTTTCTTAGGATTCAGTCAAGTTATATGTGGGAACCCTACCAAGGCCCTGCGTGCAAGGAGGCAAAAGCTAGGTGTATGTTTTTCTTGTATATTTCATATTCCTGCCTGATGACCCCCATAAATCCTGGGATAAACTGAATTCCCACTGTGGCTTGTGGCAGCTCACTCTCTTCTGTAACCCAAAAGCCCCGCAACATGCAATTGGCCTTGAGGAGGATGGAGAGTCTCTTGCCCTGATGTTACAAAGGTGCCCATGTGCTAGCAGCAATTAACCATCAGCTGTAAATGCACATGTGAAAATCACGTATCGGCTGCTGGCGGCACATTTCCTATCATCCTGCCCGAGCAAAAAGCGCAAGGCAGGATTGCAAAATTCGATGGTATTTCTACAACAGCTATTAAGCAAAATATTTTTTTCAGCAGTGCTTCTTTGATGTTGGCATAAATAGTCAGATCACTAGTGCTGCAAGGTGGTTCCTATTGACTAAACAAATACGAAGCCAACCTTTGTTCTTCTTGGCAGTGGGGTGGTACCCCAGCCCTGCGGGTCGGCCTGCTTGTTTTGGCAGTAACTTAGTGAGAGGATACTCATGTGTGTAAAGAGGTGCAGTCTGGCTCGTCATGGTTAGCTTTTGTGGGCCCTGAGGTTGAACACGGCACGGATGCACGTGCATATGTTTAAGCAGGCTGTGCTAAATCAGGGAAACGGCATGCACAGGACACCTGCATTGCTGCGCTGTCGGCAGCGCACTTAATGCTGACAACAGATACTAAAGAACCACTGGAAAATATGTGTCCTTCCTTTGTCTCTCTGCTGCCACTGCCTGAGCACTGGGAAGCTTTTCTGAAACAGATCTGAAAATTTGGGTGAATTACTGTGTGTTATAAACTAGGATATGGAAGGGGACGGTGGTCATATGCCGAATGATGCAGTTTCTGCAGTACTGGTCTTAATATGCTTATTGGTATAGATGCTACAGGCTTATATGCCAGTGAGGTATAAATCAATATTTTTGTTACTGCCACCCTGAGTTCCTCAAGCTGTAACAGTGCACGCCACTGAGGTGTGGAGCTTCTTAAAACTGAAGAGCAAGAAAGTGGTGAGGAGTGATCTGAAAACTCAACAGTAACAGTGGACTTTGATGCCTTCTAAAATCCACAATCTAGAAATGGAGCTGGGGAGAGCTCCTGAGGTTATCAAGATAACTTCTGTCATTTTTGCAGCCACCTGCAGTGAGCCCTTTTAAACTGTGCAGTCTGAGGGCTGAAAACCTTTACGCCTCTGGAAGAGGAGGAGATCTGCACCAGGAAGATATATTCTCTGAACTAAGAGTACAGAGAGAGCAGCACAAGCGGTGAGACCAAGGGAGAAATCTTGTACAATAAAACAGGCATTCTGTTACTGCTGCAATAATAAAATAAACTCTTTGGCCACCTGGTGGCGGTTTCAGGGGACAGTCTTGGCCTCCTGCATTCCTGTCCCTGTGGTGGCAATCAGTCCTCCCCGCTGGAGCATCTGCGGGGTGGGTAAGGGAGAAGAAACCTGGGGGAAGCTCTGACCTCTCTCTAGAGCAGGCTGAAGACCGGCATAGGCAGAGTGGGCTCACTTCCTTAGCAAGAGCAAGGAAATTACTTTTAATAACTGGTAAGACATTCTTGGCCCTGACAGTGTCTACCTTCAGACAGTAAAAGAAGTGAAAGTGGATGAGGTTTTCTGCAAGCAACATTAGCCTAACCAAATGAAAAGCTGAAAGGAAAATAATGCCATACTGAGATTCCCCCATCTCATAGACAGATAATGGTGGTTTTGGAAGTAAAAATGGCTTTATTTCTCTGAGCTTACTTCACTGTCTAGTATTTTAAATCTGTCCCACTTTGCTTTATTAACTTTAGGACATTTTCAGATAATCAGATACAGGCAGATTAGACAGCTGATCCATTTAGAATGATTTTCTATATCTCCAGGAAAGTGGGAAATCACAGTGGGTGACTAAATCCACTGCCTGAGTGTTTGCCTGTATGGCCATGACAAGCTGCACTTGGCTGGCTGCATATTCACAACTCCAAGGCTAACTAAAGGTGTGATACTTGATGTTGTCCAGGTGCCTGCAAACAGGTCAGCGAGAAAAAGCTGCCCAAGCACTGAAGGTAACTCTTAGTAATGAGAAAGAGGGTGAAGACTGCAGCCTGACTGACAACTTTGAAGATGAGTTGAAGGAGACCTGTGATGAGGACCTCATTGAAAGGATTTCACTCGATTCTTCTTGCCACTCCTTTCTCTCTCAGTCTTCTTCAGGTACTGGACCTAAACCTCTGGGGAAGGATTAGCATCGGGGAAGTGACACATGCTACTAACCATTTGTAGATAGGTGTATTAGTAACTGCAGTGTTTTATGAGCTCTGGCTTCTGTGCTCTAGAGCAGCAATTTGGAAATATCATTGCAGAACCAGACTCTAAGTAATCCATTCCAGTTTTTAAGCAGGACAGGGTGGCCAGCTGTGTTGACCATTAGTTGATGTATTTCATCATGAATCTGTAGAATCAAGAGAAACAAAGCTGATCTTTCACCAGCTTCGCATCAGGTCTAGAGGAAGGACATGCCACTGTCTTTTACCTTGTGTCATTAATTTATGTCAGTGCCAGGTGAGTCTAAAATACTGTCGTTCTGTTGTGGTCTAAGCTGAATTCACCACTGGGGACATGGGGCATCCCAGACCTCAAACCAGGACACGTTCCAACTGAGCTATATTTTACCACAGTTGGCACTGATAGAAATAATGGCTGAGCTAATGATTAAGGTTTAACTGGGCAACTGGGAATTCTGGAAAGGTATGCAACCAAAGTGATGCATTCAGTAAAGAGTTCAAAAATGAAACATGCTCTTCTACTCAAGAAGAAAGCCAAAGGCCTCTCTGGAATTGCATTTACATGAATGAAAGCAGAATTCCCGCTCTTCACTACTTGTTGAATATCATATTTAAGAATATTAGAAACATTAATAATGGTTATTCCAAATACATATCAGCTAGAGGAGCTTACAAAATTACAACTTTAATCTATTTCTATTGTTAATAATCACTTTTTTTTTGCCTCAAAAAATATTAACATGCGTTTTCATTTTACATTTCATTCAAGGGAAAAAATTCATCTATTAAAATTTGGAAAAAATATAATATATTTTGGAAAAAAACAGAAGTATCATTAAACTATTTAAAGCCTCTCTGTATTAACAGTAATATAAAAAATATCCCCTTAACAAGAACAGAAACTGCTTGGAAAAATCTAAAGGAATGGCCTATTGTCCAGTGACCACAGAAGTCTTAGATTATGATCTCATTGTCTCATTAGATTAAATCTGATTTTTTTTAGATTTAATATTATTTCTTTAGATTGAGTATGTTTTATTATGATCTCATCATCTTTGTAGATTGAGTAGACAACGCCCCAAACATCTCACAGTGTACCAGAGTCATGCCCTATAGGACTATGAAAGTGAGTGGTTGGGCATAGATCTACTCATCTTGTAAACAAATCTGCTAGGATTTGGTTACAAGATTGATGGAGTGGTTTGAAATCTAGTATTACCTAAGGGGGAGGGGGCAGATGACCCAGGTCCCAAATCACAAGCAGCTGGCCATAAAAACCAAAATGCACATAATCACAAACACAGTAGCCTTTGCCCACTGTCACTAGTAGACATACATGTTTTGCAGAGCAAATACCTGATAAAACTTTACCAACTGATAGACTTCATTCTGCAAGGCAGTTAAAAATATACTTGATCTTTGTGACTTGAGACTGTGTCAGGATTTGGAGAGGTATTTAAATGCCTCAACACTTAATTTCAGATGTGTGTCCTACCCAATATGATTTTCGCACAGAAGAACTTGTTGCTGGAAACAATCCTTCTGACCAGGAAAGGACAAGTCATCTGAGCAAAACTGCTCTTATGTAAAAGTGTTTGCAGCATCAGATCCATATAATCTGCACTCTTTGGAAGTTGTTGAGTGTTATTTTGGGCTCTTGAGTCAGGCAAACCAGTCTTTCAGAGTGTCTTTACTTAAAATCAAATAAAAAACTCTATGAAATTTAGACATTTTTAAAGCATAATAGTATGATAGAAACTGTTCAGTGAAAATTTTATATCAGCTTTATGTAGTTACCTAACAAGTACAATATATCCCCATCAGTTAGGAGCTATAAAGCTGAACTTTCTGGGCCTGGGTTTTGGTGACACATTCTTTAGATTGTGTTCCTGCCCTGGATCCTGCACATCAGGCACTTAGGTACAGTTGGTTCTTTTAATAGACAAGAGCAATTGGATCCCTGCTATGTATAGAATAGTTTTAAGTATATATGCATGCACGTAGGTCAGCAACAAGATTTTTCCTTCCATAATTTGAAGGCTAATATAAAGATCTTATTTTTACACCTCTGCCTCTGATTAAAAAAAAAGTGGATCCACTCATCTGTGATTATTCCTGTGCCTTGAATTTGAGATCACTGAATGGGGTCCTCAGGTATTTAAAACAAGTCAGTGCAAACACTGGCCAGGAATGATACAGGTATGATCCTGCCTGAGAACAGGAGCATCGGTGAGCTGGTCTGTCCCTCTTGAGCTATGCACAGCTCATGAGCAGTTCCAGTGCTTGGCACATCACCAGCCGTACTGACAGGGAGGCTGCTGAGTAACCCAAACCTCCAACTATCAGAGGAAGCAATTCACCAAGGCCAGCATCGCTGTGTGTCCTGGGACACATCTGCCCACCCAGCATTCTCCAAAACTTTTCACTTACTTACTGGGTCGGTCATTTAGGAGTAAGATGAACTGGTAAATCACTGCGCTTCCCTCCCTGTTTCAGGTTCATCACAGGCTCAGGGTGCAGGGTTTACCAACCTGAACCATTGTCTAATTCCGTCCCCTCCAAAAAGCCCTTCACCTGCATCTGTAATGGGTGTTGCAGCAAGACCCAGGAAAATGAGAAACTACAGGGTAAGATGCCTAAAAATACCCAGCCAAGAGGAGGACAGGCAGTGGACACAGCAATGCCAGTCAAGGGTTCATCAAGAAACTTCAGCCCAGCCTCTGGGCAAAGAACTTGCTCTCGTGAGCCAGCACAGCGTGCCAGCTGCCTCTGGATGCCGAGGGCAGCGCCAGCCTGCTTGGAGCATCAGTCGCCAAAGTCCTATTTCAGGACCAGCAACTGTTGGTTCAACAAGCATCAGGTATGCATGCTGCCAGCAGCACTGCCTGTGGCATGGCTGGGAAAACAGAAGGGCCTTCACGGCAGGAAAATGCAGACTTCTGTGTTGTCTCTGGAGTCTGTTCTGTAAAAAGGACTCCTTTTATTTGTGCTGACATTTACCTTTGTCCATCTAATGCTAAATGAAACATTTTCTCATGTTCTTATAGCTTGAGTATTTGAAATTTTGTATTTTCTTGAATAATAGTCCAGAATTTTCCTGTGTTCGTACTGCTCCATTCTCTTGTTCTCCATGCAGGGCTGATGCCCATGTCTGTTGCAGAGCTCTTGTAGCGGCGCTCATTCAAGACTCTCTGTGGGTAAACCCTAGGACAAGTTCTTGACATCCCACTTCATTTTTTTTTCCCTTGAAAATGTTAGCAAGAGCTTTGGAAAATAAAGTAGACATTAGAGAAGTGTCCCATTCACCAACATGTGGTTATTTCTGAATCCACTTACTGTAAGATTAGCATTGTGTTGCTTCTTTGAAGAAATAAAACTGAGGAGTTATGACATGACACCTTGATTTTGAAGTTAACGTGGTCATTATAGAGCAGTATAGGCAGAGAGTGCATGCCTTGTGTGGGAAACTGGTGTGCCTTGTGCTGGTCCCAGGTCTGGCAGCTTTTGGTTCAGTTTTCAAAGCTGGAGACAACAAAGCTGGTGGGGAGAATGCAGATATACAGACCCAGAGTGCAATTTCACCTCAGTGTTTCTCTTTTCTTCAGGCCCATCATGGATGAGAGCACTCCTGAAGAGATCAACCATCACCAGCCAGCTGTCTACTCATCCACAAAAGCCTCGGAGAGGTTTTGTGTTGATGAATGCTGCTCGGCGCCTGACTGCCAGGGCCACGCTGCAGTCATTGCCAGACAGACCCACTGCCTCAGCAACATCTCAGAACGAAAGTCCCTGGTCCTAGAAGATACCCAGGTGGCAGCATGTGTTGGAGCCATGTACACAGCACAGTCTTGAAGGATCGATGCTATCTTTCAGCTTCTTCTGCAAGCTAAATGTGGAGCTGTGCAAGTAGAGCAGTTCAAACAAATGACATGATTTGCCTCAATTAAGTCTACAGCTGGTCCAGAAATGCTTTCTTTAAAGAGCACCCGCTGATCAACAGAAGAGCTAATCAACCTCTTATTACAGAAAAACGTGGTTATTTTTGCAGGCTTCATGCACTAAAACAGAACAAGTCCTAACGTGTTTCCTCTCATCCACACCATGCCCTGCTCTGTGAGTCAGGCAGGGACACTGAACCAAGCAGAGCATGGAGCCTGCAGTTTATGGAGTGGGCTGGAGGACGTGAGGGACATAGGGCATTCCATCTCACGCTCAGCCGCCTGACCTAGCAGCAACCCCGCAATGTATCTTTTGCAGTCCTGGATGTTTAACTTGCAAGGGACAAAGCAAGGGCTTGAGAGGAAGTGTTGGTCAGAGCGGGTTGTAAGGGAGGCGTACATTGCCCAGGGGAGAGCCCAGGAAGGCTGGGTGGTTTCAGAGCTTATGCCCCCACCAGAGCTCACCCCATTCACAGGCACCCGAGGTTCTTGTTGCCCACATCACTATGGGAGTGAATGCCGACCAAGTGGCTCATCCTAATATTAATGTGTGTGTTTGCTCCATAGCTACCTGGAAGGATTTCTCTCACTTCCTATGGACAGACATTTCATACCGGAATTTCATTAGCAGAGCTGACCTCTGTAAGCAGGTGTCAGAGCATCCCCTGTGCGTGCCTTTAGAGTTGGGTGTCTCACCTCTCGTTTTTTTAGATGAAATAAACTTTCCAGTTTCATATGATTGAATGATTTTAAGCAATGCTGCAGCAAAGACAAGGCAGGGAAGTAAGGGAATAATCTATTGTTTTTTCAATAGGGCATTTGCTTTATTTACGGTTGAGATTCAAAACGTGGTTTAGTTACTGCAGACTGTGAGACGCTGATCCAAATGACTGTGCCTTACAACTTTATTGCAGGCTGAAACCGAGTGTCATCACGTTTTTTTCCTGTTTAAATTTCTATGTTAGATATATATTTGTAAATCAGTTGATAAAACAGTAGTTACATGATGAGTTAATGAATTGATTTATGTGTTCTTTCTACTGGCCATCTTAATGTAGAGGAGCAAAATAATAGAGAAAGGCCAAAACTTCATCTCATCATGGTGGTACTTGCACCACTTTCTCCTACAGAAGTCTGGAGCTTGAAGCTAGTTTTCCCAGTTTTGGTGAGTCCTAGAGGAAATCATCCAACAAAAAACATTAAAAACTATGAGGCATGTGATTCTGTGCAATACTATGGATGCAGGCAGGATTTCCTGTCAGATGTTGCCCAGCAACAGTGCCTGTGTCGTTAAATGGGTTCCTAAAATTGACTTTTTGCCAGTGTTGCTGACCATGACCATTACAAAAAAAAAAAATAATCTGACCTTGTAAAAGAAAGAAGAAAATGGCAGCATAGTTTTCAGAAATGCTCTGTGCCCTCTCCGCCTGCTTGAAGTCTGCAGCCCATGTTAGCAGGCAGCACTGGGGACAATCAGGCCCTTCTCTATAGCCCGGGTCGTATCAGTGGGTGATGAGTAGGACTGTCTTCTTCAAGTATTCAGATCCTCCTTCTCAATTTGCATCTTTGATTTCAAAGGGGTGGATGGAAAAAAAAAGCATAAGTGAGTTTTTGTGCGTGGAAACTGCGGCAGCTAGATGGGTCTGCACATGTGCATCTGCAGATGCAAAACTCTGGGTACAAGTCTAGAAAGTACTCTCAAAAGTGCCTGTGAGCTTGTCTCGCGGCAAACACAACTTGGCTCTCTACATGTGTGGGGCAAGGAGCCTCTCTGTGGTGGCAGAGAGGGCTTGGAGAAATGGCCAGAAAAAAAAGCTCTGCTCTCATGTGTGGGAAGTAAGGGTCACTGAGGGCTTCATCAAAACAATTTAATTCAGGGTTTCCTGTCTTAACGTCCCTTCAGGTACCCCAGTGATAATTCTCAGGGGTGCTGGCAGTGTGTGACCTTCAGAACAGCCACCCCACCTCTTACTAACCAATTCTGCCCCACTGGTGGCCTAACCAAGGCAGTTGCATGCCGTACAGCAGCGTGGCATGGGTGTACAGAGACAGGAGAAGGTGTCCACTCTACCTATCAATCACTGCATCGGCTGGTGACTCGTTACCTTCTCAGGTGCATATCAGTAGTGATTGGTACGTAAGACAGGCTTGAAGCCATGTGCTTTTGTGTCCTGACAGTGCCACTGTGGGGATTTGGTGTCCAGAGCTGACTTGAAGGCCTGAGGAGTGAGGCAGCTGGCATGAGCTCTGTGGCTAGTGGCACTGTGCTGCAGCAGAAAGGGGCAATGCCAAGAGCTGGGGGCCCTGGTGCACTTGCAGGGCAGCATCTTGATGCCACTCTCCTCATTTGAACCTCTGGGTTATGTTCAGGAAAGCAAAACCTCTGCTTTCAGATGGACCTTGTGAGCAGCATGCCCCATGCTTATCTGGGAGGCGTGCTCAGTCTTGAGCTGCACCGCTGACCGTGTGCCACACTGGTCACACGCTGCACAGGGCAGGAGGCTGGAGAAGGGTGTTCCCATGCTCAGCAAAGTGACAATGCTTAGCTTTTGGGCATTGCTTTCCCGAGGTGGATTTCCAGCTGTGTTACCCAGCAGGGCAGAGACTGGTTTTGGGCATACAAAGAGGAAGGCAAAGTGACTTGGCAACTGAGCAGTAGCACCAGTAGGAATCTGACTTCCCTCCATCATGCACACATCTTGTTAATATGGCTTTGACACAGGGAGTGGAGGAAGACTGATTAGTTCTCAGCACAGGAAAGCTTAACAGGTAGCAGAGCCAAGCATTGGTGGACAGCTCTGTCTGTCGAAGGCATGAGTTTTTTGCTTGCCACCTTCATTGCATCCTTTCTGGGCGATCTGACCTGCTGAGTGGTATGTGCAAGAGTATGTGCTCTGAAGCTAAATGCGTAATGAGACCCAGCGCCCAGCTGTCATGCATGGAGCAGCAGGGAGGCTTGTTAAGAGAGCAAGCTTGCCATCACAGCACGACCTAATGGGAAAGAAGGGCTGGTACTCTCCTCTCTGCCAGTAGTGGGTGCACCTCAAGGTTTCCCAGAGCTGCCATGCTGTTGTCTGTTGCAATTTCCAGGACAAGCAAAATAAACAGAGCTGTTGCAGATCAGATCTGCACAGCTGTAACAGATCCACAGAGGAAAATATTGCTCTGGTTTTAGCTTCTGCTCATCCACCTTCCACCTTTTTCATCTAAAAAATGTAAAAGCCAACCAGGGCTTTAATGGGCTAATGAGGAAATGTTAGGCATGATGGGCTACCTGTGAATTCGATTCTCTTGGCACAAAAGGGAAATATATGAGGAGTTTCATCATGGGTTTTCTTGTTGCTGTTTCCTCTGTTAAAATCCTGTGTTGGTCCCATGAATATGGACAAAGTCATTTAATGAATGAGCTTATTCCCATCCCTGACTCTGCAGACTCTATTAATATTTATCTTGGTAGGATCCTTGCTTCCAGTTGGATGCGACCAGTTTTGGATGTACATTATGGGGGTCCATCCCCTCATTCTTGTAACGGGCCGGGAGCTGCTGATGCCTTTAAGTATCTTGCTGCCTTAATGGGATTTGCTGCCAGCTGCCAAATTGATATCTAGTGTGTAAGCAGGAGAGAGGGGTGAGAGCTGCTCCCCCCTCAACTATTAATAAATCAGGACCACAGGGAAGAGTTTTCTGCCAGGAGCTAAGTCTCATCAGTGCATGCTGCTGAGGGAGGGAGTGGTTAGCTGGGGGCAGCTGCCCTGCAGGGAGCAGGGCTAGGAGCAAAGGGACTTGGCCCAAAGCGACAATGCCGCAGTGTCAGCAGGAGCATGGTCTATCCAGGAGGCCTCTCAGCATCACTTAGCTGGTGTCCCATGACCAGCTCTGCTGGAGTAGCTGGTGCTACCCTGCATACTGAAAGGCTCTGCTCAGCTGGAGCTATAAAAAATAATGGGAGAAAGAAGCAGGGAGCTGTGTGCCAGCCAGCCAGTTACTTCAAGTCTAAAAATCCTTCCTCCTCCTGAAGGGATCATGTCTAGGATGACATACCACCCAAACAAATGGGCCCTGACAAGCGAAGGCATCTTCTGCTCAGACTTGGATTGCGTTCTGCACCTCCTGGGTCTGCAGAACCTGGCCTGTTGCGGGGACCTTAGTGGCACATTTGGGCACAGGCCAAAGGGGATGCTAGCCCTGTCCGGTGTCCCCATCACAGCTGTGTGCACAGCCCACTTCTTGCGCAGGGCTCATGGCTGTCATGCTTGTTACCGAGGCTGTTACTCTCATGGAAGTCTTGGGGTTGCTTTGCACTTGGAACAAATTCATGTTCTTTGCTAGATGAAGAGGAGATACTTTCTTTGGCTGCCAAGGAGGAGAAAGCCTGGGAGACATTCAGGAGGGAAAGTCTCGTACACACCTCCTCTTCAAATACATACAAACAACAGGTCAGCTCAGGATCATTTCCTACATGGTTTCTTGGCTTGCCACCATGTTCAGAACCTGACATGCTTGGGCTCATTTCCATAAG
Source organism: Anarhynchus alexandrinus (assembly GCA_008711295.1). Classification (NCBI taxonomy): domain Eukaryota; kingdom Metazoa; phylum Chordata; class Aves; order Charadriiformes; family Charadriidae; genus Anarhynchus; species Anarhynchus alexandrinus. The sequence goes on along the minus strand of VUYV01000233.1, from coordinate 1,044,266 downwards.
CAGTGTCTGCACCCATGTTAGGACACAGACACTTCCGGGGTGTGATTAGTCAGATGGTTCATGCTCTAGTAATGCCAGTCTCTCCATTGATAAAACAGGGTTTGAGGCAGCTTAGATGTCTGCTTGGTGCCATCCAATGCCAGGTGAGATGAATCCTGCCCTGCAATAGTTTTCTCAGTATACCAGAATATCGTGGCCATGTTTCTATTGTTGACAGCATCTTGCTCCTCTAAAGTTCCCCTGGGAGATACTGGAAATGTCCTGGTTGAGCCAAAGTACCAGCCTTGACGAGTGGAGACGGTATGGGAGCGTGTGACTGCTGGGGCAGCACGCCTAGTGTCAGTGTACATGGCTCCTTGAGCAGGCCTGCGAAGCTTTTGGACATACGAGGGAGGTGCAGGCAGAGGGGCAGATAGGGCAGGGTGACTGCAGGACAGCAAGGAGGGCTTGGCCAGACTAAATTCAAGGTGCCACTGCAGACTGTGAGCTGATGCTGCAGGCGGAGAGCTGGCCTGCTGCAGGTGCATCCAGGAGGGTAGGTCTGCTGCCTGGTCCCCAAAAGAGGGGATGTCTGTCATCTCTGTCCCCAAAGAGGAAGATGTTGGCTGGACTTTTAGAAACCTGTCCAGCTAGCTGGGAGGTGGTCCAGGTAGTGGAGATCCTGTCTGAGAGGTCTCCTGCTGTCACTAGAAGAAAGACAACCTTGCCGTGACAGCCTTGATCAAGCCTTAGAGGCAGTGGAGTAATTTTTCAGTTCTGCACTGGTTTCCTACTGGTTTCCAAGGACAAATCATGTCATCTGAGAGGAGGTGTAGCATGGTCTTACACAGGCAACAAGAGCAGGGTCTTGCTCTGATCTGTCCCTCAAACAAGGCATCCACCACTGACTGGCACGTCCTCTTTCTATTGCCATCAGAAACCTCATTGCACCTGCGCATCTCCATCCGGAGCTCAGTGTGATCGTGCTAAAATTAAGGGAGTCATTGAGATAATTTTTTAAGTATGCCAGGAGAAGACGGCCTTGCAACGAGGTCGTCCCACATGGCACAGCATAAACCAGAAAAATAAAATATCGGATTCCTGGATGGAGAGATGCACTATCATTTATAAATGTAAAACCTGTGCCTGAGGAAGAGAGTGACTGCACATGCAACCAGGAAAGCTGCCGCTTTGGCTGAATTTGAATAGCAGGAGGAACATCTTGAAATGGACGCTAGAGGGAAGAAGAGAGTCTCACAAGTGTAACTTTCAAAAATAAAAAGACTCAGAAACCAAACCCAAACAGCTCCGGAGCATTTGAGAGGCGTTCAGCACACAGTGGACTCAATGTTTTCTTTTTTACCTTCTCCAGCATCCAGTGTGCTGGCCTCATGTGATGCCCCCAAAGGCACTATGCTGATAGTGGCTTGCTGTATCACATATGACTTTGATTTATTTGGAAATATTTCCTTAGGAAACCTGCGATGGCCACAAAATGTAATGGAGAACATCCCAGACCCCTGCCTTGGCACTGGAAAGCTGTGGTGGTATAGAGCATCAGTGGTGCTATAGGGCACCTGATGATGCTATGTGCAATCCCAGCATGTCTTAAAGAGATGATCTTTGTCACAGGCCATAGCAAGCCATAGCTGCAAGCTGCAAACAGGCTCTAGACCATGCAAGGCTCAAGTTTCAGCTTCTTCTCCCTTGCTGACCAGGGACCTCTCATCTCTGGAGCAGGCAGAGCTTCCTTCCCCAGCACCACTGCACAGATCTCTGCTGCCAGATCTACCAGTCTGGAACCAGTCCTCTCCCAGCCTGGCTGTGTTACAGCTCTCTGGCACTTCTCTCCAATTTATCTCCACCCTTGTCTCTTCCATCCTTCTTCCCTTGCCCTATTCCTGGTTCTCACACAGCTCAGCCCACGGCCTGCAAGCAGTTGCTGGCATTCTGGTACCTCTTGGGCAGGACCTCACTGGAAGAGCAGTGCAAGCTGGGCAGGGTTTGCATTTGTTCCTGCTCTTCTCTCTTCCATGGCTTTCCACCTGCAGGGATCTTGGTCCTCCTTCTGATGGCAGAACAGCACTGGGAGATCCTGGAGGGTTGCAAGGGACTTCACAGCAGCAATGAGGGCTGGTTCCCAGGGCTCAACATCTGCCGCCACCTGGCCCATGTCACCACTGTCCCAGCCCTTTCCCATGCGTGGAGCCTGGCAAAATCAACACCCAAATTCTTACTGCTGCTCTGTGGGCAGGATCAGGCCCTTCTTCCCCAACAGTGAGCACCAACCCAGTCCTTTCTCCACCCCTGGGCCACCTTGCTGCCGCAGTCTCCTGTCACCAGCATCGTCCACACCCCAGGGAGCATCTAGAGCCGTGACAGGGGCCTGAAGGCAAGTACCACAGTACCTGCTCTCTCCCCACCAGCCAAAACACATCAGCTCCAGCTATGCTGCCTGTGAGGATGGTGCTGAGCGTGTGCTATCTCCTGGTCATGCCCTGGTCTGATCAAGCCTACCATAAACCAGGGCTGTGCCGGGGCATGCACTAACCGAGAGTACAGGCAATCATGGCTGCACCATATGACATGTAAAGGAGCTATATTGTCAGGTTCAGGGAAAGAGAAAGCAAAGGGGAACTGCTGTGGGAGCAAGAGATGGAAATCTTTGGCAGATCTGCTCCAGGAGGAAGGCGCTCAACAAGAAGAGGAAGAAGCACAGTGCAGTGGGCAGCGTAGGGGGGAGATGGACAGGCCCACAGCAGCAGTCATGTTGGGACCACCAACACCATCCTGCCACAGGAAGAAGCACATGCTGCTGGATCAGATGTGGACCTAGTAACAAGTCAGGGGAGGTGGATGGATCCCCTTCCAAGGCAACAGCCCCCTCAAGAGTGGAGGGGTTAGAGCAGATCATGGTGTTTCCAGACCACCCAAATGAATCTTGCTAATGTTGCAAGCGGGTTATCCACACAAGACCTGGGTGCTCCGATGGTTGCAGCAGAAGCAGGTGTCTGTTGAATCCCCAGCTCAGCAGCCAGCCTGCCCATCTCAGCTCTCAGGCACTCGTGGCTGATGCTGCAGGAGCACTACGTTCTGTGTCAGGCAGTGCTGTGCAGTTCCCCCTCCTAGGGTGATGCATCCACATGTCCAGGTTCTGGAGCATGGGGCACATGGGATGCCTGCGTGGGAATGGAACCCCCCGAGCAGGAGGGGGCTGTGCTGCCAACACAGATGGGCAGGGATGGAAAGGGGCTGTGGTGTCATGCTGGCATTTGGGAAGGTGGCCAAAAGTGCAAGAGGGCAACTTTGTGTGTGTGTGTGTGTGTGTGTGTGTGACTGTGCATGTGTATGTGTCTGCTCTCTGCCAGGTACTGAGACCTGATGGGGACACCTCTGGCATCACTTTCACTTTCACCCTCCTCTGAGCCAAGAGCGGAGGGCATGGGAGGTCAAACCAGGGCCGCAGGGGTGATTCAGGCTGCAGGAGGTCTTAGCCAGCAAGACCCTGGTCACTCAGACTCAGCCACTGCCAATCCAGGGCTAACATGAAAATAGCGAAGAGCTGCAAGCGCGCTCCTCCTCCATTTGCAGCTCTTGGCAGGATTTCTGTCCCCTGCTGGATGCTGGATCCAGCACAGTTTCCCAGGGAGTCTCTGGCAGCAAGGCTGTGAGAATCCTTTCATTCGAGACGACCCAAGATGTGTCCTACCCCAGGGCACAGCCCCCATCTGCCCTGCTACAGCCCTTCCCTGCCCCTGTGTCACCACAGACGGAGGACACGATGACCAAGCAGCTCTGCAAAACTCAGCCTCGCTGCTTTCCTCTCTTTTGAGGTGTCAGTGCAGTGGGGAGCACCTCCGGGTTCAGTTGTGTTGTCAGGTCACCTCCACACCATAAGCAATCAAGCAGCGTTTCAGCCTTGCAGGAATGCAGCAGGAGCCTGTGGAGGTGTGTTACCCAGGCAAGCCCTGAGGTGCACAGGGCAGGGGGACAACCCTTCTGGCAGGGGCAGTGGTTTACAAAACATCAGGCCAGATTCCCAGCTCGTGCAAACTGGCCAGCTTATATGCACTAGCTGCAGAGCGGGTCCTTCACCCTCCAAGCACTGCGCCTGTCTTGGCAAAGATCCTGGGATGCTGGCAGGGTTTGACTCTTTATTTAATGGGCACTGGGGCTGTTGCCTGCCACATGCAATTTATTTCTGTTCTGGATCACGGAGCTTGAACCGTCTTTCCTGTTTCCAGTCCGTCTGCCGCGGCTTTCTTTCCAGCATCACTGGCTGTTCAGCAGCTGCCTGTGCTGCGTATCCAAGTGGGGTACCAGAGCTGAAGGGTATCTCCCAGGCTCCCATGGGATACCAGCAGGTGCTCAGCACCCATCTACATCCGTGTCCTGCCCACCTCCGGGAGGCATTGCTCAAAGCTCTTGGCTTCAGTCTGGGAGCGGTGTGCTTTGGTCCTGGCACATCGACCCAATGGGTCCAGGGTTGCCCATCTCCTGCTCAGGCAAACGTCGGTGCTTTTCACTGAAGCCTCCACTTTTTGTGATGGGATCAAGTTGGCTTGTGATGAGAGACTCAGAGACACAGCGATGTTGGTGTAGGTGAGCAGGCAGGTGCCGATTCACCTGCTCTGAGGATATTCATGATGCTGTCAGGGAGAAGGCAGCAGTAGTCTAAAAATAAATACAGCTCAAAAGCAGGAGAGAGGTGAATATAAGGGAGCATAAGAATATATCTGCAGAGTAAATCCTAACCTCCTAGCCCCTTGCCCCTGGTCCTGAGTCATCTGCAATTGTAGCCAGTAGCAGATGCCCAGGGAAAAGCTATCAGAGGATAGGAACAGGACAAGTAACATTTCCTGCTTGTCTTGCCCCATCTCTGCGGCCACATGCCTGTTGCACAGGACAAGCAAACGTCAAAGTGGGCCCAAAATGCTCTCCCAGCCTCCAGCAATCTGTAGCTCAATGGCTGTGAATTTAATCAGTGAATTTAAATCTTTGCATTTAATACACAGCAGATATGGTTGGATTTTTCTCCGTTAAGTCTCCTAGGCTTTTTTTTTTGGGTGGGGAACATCCCTTCACCGCTTCTTGTCCCCACACCGCAGCCTGAAGGTGGGATGCAGCTGGCACAACTGCCAATGGCTCCATGTTTCCAAAGATGACTTGTCATATATATATGTGTTTTCAATAACAAAAGCCCAGAATAATAACAGCCATGGGGGGATACAATGTTTGTTTTCCAAGTGGCATGGAAATTAAAAGAGGCTCTCATTGCTCCTTGTTCACAGACTGTTAATCACCTCCGAATTTGCTTGCTGTCCCCTGAGCTGCCACACATCACCTCTCCCCTTCTCCGTGGCTTCCCCAAAGCAGGCTGTCCATGCGGGGCCCATCCCTGAGGCTTTCCCTTTCATCTCTGCTTTGGTTTTCTGGGGCTCATTGGCACATCCTGAAGCTGAGTGCAGGTGTTTCCTCCAGCTCTGCAGTCTCCTGCCTTGTCTTGCAGGGGCCGGTGTGAGCAGTGATGCTTCATGCTGCCAGTCCTGTCTCCCTGTGCAGCACCAGACACGGCTGCCAGCATCTCTAGATGAGAAATTTGGGTGCTCTTCTCCAAACTGTGGCGTGCAGGCACTTGATGCTCCAGTGTTACCACCTGCCGCCCACGGCCCCGCTGCCTCACTCATGCACGGAAGCTGACGGCTCCTGCCAAATTGCAGAGCGAGCAGCAGAATCATGCATGGGAGAGGGGACCACGGGGCAGTACACCAGGCTCTGTCCCTCTGTAACGTCCCAGCCAGCGTCATCCTCTCCCTGGCATACCCATGCCCCTGCGCAGTTAGTGGGCACTGTGTGAGATAGGTGAGCACCTGGTGCTGTGGATGCAAATATTTGCACCCAAATTCCTGCCGGGGCTGTGGAGGGGAAAAGCTGTCCCAGCCGTGTCCCCCGATGCCCTTGTCACCTGGCAGGCACCCGCTGCAGTGCCAAGTGCTGCTCTTCCCCACGGCTCAGCCCTGCAAGCAGCCCGCCTTTTCCTTATTTGTTTCTCTCCCCTTGAGAGCTATTCTTTCCCTCCCATATGCTGTAATAATTACAAGTGATAACTTAACAGCTGCTCTGCTATTCTGGGCTCGGCAGAGCCACGCGCCTCCGCCTTCCCGCCCTCCCACGACTCTGGGTCAGCGTCTTGGCTCCGGCAATCAGGGATACCTGCAATTTCTGCCAGTCGGGAGGATCTGGACCCTTTTCCCCTCCATCACCATCTGTCTCCCGTCCGCCTGCCCCAACGTTGCCAAGGGGGATAGAACTGCAACATCCATCTGTTACCATGGAGAAAGCTGAGCCAGCGATGGGACATGCCCTGAATCCAGGTGAAGGCCAGCAGAGAGGAGGCGAAAGGGATTTTCTTGTATATTTATTATCACGTGTCTGGTGTCACTCATGGGGTTTGCTGCAGATTGCAACCACCATCCTTACTCACAATGGACAGTACCTCCTAAGCCCTTTCCCTGGAAGGGGTGGTGGCCTTAGACCTGGTGTGGCAGACGCCACCATCACAGCTGGTGGACCAAGTCCGCATCCCTCAGATGAATGCAGTGCTGTTCTGCCTCCCGTGCAACAGTGGTGGTGCAAAAGTGATTACATTTTAAAAAGCTTCTTGGGTTCAACGACTTTGGTAGCAGTGTAGCACTGCAGGCTGCAACCAACTGAGCTTACAATGGTGCAGAGATGGAGAGCAGAGCAGAGCCGAGAGGGCCAAATGCGGCTCTTTGGTGGTGAGCAATGGTAGTTGCAAAACCGGACTCACGTAATTAAAGGTTGCATCTTGTTGCGTCTTGTGTTGACCTGGGCTGACCCCAGAGAGGCCTTTGCTAAAGAGATAAGGGAAGAGCAAGGAGGCTGCCCGTGGCCTAGAGGTCCTCTTCACTGTCTTGTGTTGCATGCTGCTCCAGCTGTGTTGACACGTGCACACAGCCCATAGCCCCACTGGGCATGCTGGGCCACCATCTGCACTGCACCATGCTGCAGCCTGCCCTGGCAGGCTCCCAAGGAGATAATAGCACCCCACGCAGCATCCCTGGGGTCCAGGGCAGCACCCAGCCCCCTGTCTTTGGGTGTAAAGATTTTCTTCCTTTAAAAGAGATTTTTGCCTGCAGTTTATCCGATTGCTGAAAGTCCAGCATGTAAATATGTCAGGATGAGGTGTTTCTGCCTGCTCCCCACCAAGGGAAGAGCTGCGTCTCCAAGCATCCCAGTCTATCCCCAGAGGCCAGAAGCACAACTCCAGCACAGATGAAGCTTCCCAGGAATGTGTCAAGACAGCCCGATCCATGGCGATGGTAGTGAGACATAAGAGTCTGCTCCGTGCCGGCTCATCCAGACCACGAAAGGCTGCGCTCCGCTTCCCAAGCAGTGCAAATCCAACACTGCCTGCGTGCTCCCATGCTGTCCCATACCAGCTACTTCCCATCTTTCAAAGGCAGCATTCCCAGCACTGCTGGTTGCACGGGGCTGAGGACAGCAACGAAGCCCCATGGCAACCTGAGGCAAGTGTCTGTGGCACACTTACTGTGTCTCTTATTGAGACAGCAAGATGCTGGGGATTAAAGACAGGATTTTACTTAAGAATGGGATTTGCCAGAGACACCAGCCCACAGTGGTCCTGGCTCTTCTCACCCTGCACAAACACCTCATCTCCACATGGAGGTGTGTACCAAACAGCAGGTGACATCTTCCCCTGCCACCAGCCATCCTGTCCTTGCAGGCAGCAGATCCCGCGGGATGCCTGGGGCAGGTCTCTCTAAGGGATGGAGGTAGATACTTTTTCTTGTGGTCCTCCCAAAGTTACATCTGGCAATAAAAAGTGGGAGTGTGCAAGGAGGAGGGTCTTGCCAGGAATTTCACTTTCCAGGCTGGGAATGCTGCTGCTGGTACCACTTCGATGCAGTGGTGAGTAAGGTCAGGGTTTGTGGCTGGGGCTTTTGGGCACACAAGAGGCTTTTCATACAGCAGGGTGATCACAAAAATCACATCCCTCTGATTTTGGGTCAGCAGCCACGATGCTCTGCCTTGAATTGCTCTCCACCCAGAGGGCACTTGGAAGAGGTGACATGGTGCTTATCTGAGCTGGCTTTGACGCTTGTCAGTTCTGCAGGACCAACAAGCACAGGCTTCAGTGCCAGCACTGGTGGCACTGGGACACGCTGGAGGACCGCTCACCGAGGAAAGCAACACGTGCCTCGCTTACACCTCCCACGCAGGAGTAGGCAGCCCCGGGAAGAGGCGGCTTGAAAAGCCTGTGCCATCTCGTACAGGCGAGCTGGCAGCTCCATCTGGCTCCACTTTGGTAGAGCTCTCTGAGGAGCTGCCAAGGGCGGCTGGAGGGGTCTGTGGGTGGTGTGCCAGGAGCAGGTGAGGAGGAGGGGAAGGAGAAGGAGAAGGAGGAGGAGGAGGAGGGGTGGGATACATGTGCCCAGCACTGCCAAGTTTCTCTTGGAGGGTGCTAACTCTTCATTAAAGCAACCGCTCTGTCCCATGAGTGGGATGGTGGGTTTAGGGGCCCATTTATGGTGTGTTGCTGGTGCTTAGCTGGAGGGGAAGGTGCTATAGGGGCTGCAGCTGGCCTGTAAGCAGTGACCTGGGGACATGCTGAGCTTAGTGCCCAGGAGCTTCAGCCCACAAGCACTCCAATCCGCCATGTGCGTTTGCATACGGTAAAGTCTCTTTGCAGTTCTGCTCATTTTCACGGGTCTCACACTTTGCTTTTACTCTCCCAGAAGGCCGTGAAATTTTTTTCTTGAAGCTAGTGATGTAATAGCAGAGTCCTCATTGAAACAGGGCAGCTGGATTATTTGTTAGGGTAAAAACACATGGGGTTAGCATTGTATCCCTCGCCTCTCTGAGCCCAGGTTAATTTGCAGCAAAATTACAGTCCTTATCTCCATCCAAGTTTTGCAGCAGGGTAACTGTAGCCATTTGGTTATTGGTTTCTTCATTTCAATCTCTTTGATCATGTGCCACAATTAATCTGATCTCTAGGAGGCGAGATGAGTAGGAGTCAGAAGTGAAATTGTAATCGTCTGTGCCTTTGCCATGCAGGAATGGAATAATTTTGTAGTCTCGTCTCCACGCTGGTAGCTCTAGGAAAAGTCTCCAACACTTTAGCAGCTGACAACGCCATGCAAGGCTAAGGGACACTGTTATAAATGGAAATACTTGGACCCAGGGACCATCACTGTTCATTGTTCACTCGTTTTTGCAGGGTGCATGCTATAGCAAACAGGCTGGCGTCACTGAGCTCTGGACACAAAGTCCGTGATAAGCTCCCTACAGCCTCACCAGTGCTTGCTTTCACCTGCCATATTGCAATACCAGGCAGCTATTCCCTAGTGTTTTTTCATTGCCTGACTCAAAGGAAACATGAGTTTTTAGTGGGCTGGGAGGAAGGGGGCGAATGGAAGTGGCATGGAGAGGTGACACTGCGCTGCCCAGCCCTGCCCTGGCTCTCATGGCACTTTTTTCTTGCCAGATCCCACCAGTGCAGTGCTGGTACTGGTTTTTGCTATCCTGACAGCTAGGATAGACATGTTTCCCCTCATCTACCCCAGACCACCCTTGCCCCCAACCGCAGAGCATTCTGCCTGTTCTGCCTGCACAAACCTGAGTCTCCGTCACAGCCCTTTCCGTATTTGAAACATCTCCTCAGCCTTCCCTTTCCTAGACAAAACAATGCCAATTCCTTTACCGATCCCTCCCTGACCACTTTTCTCCCCATCTGATTGCGCAGCTCTCTTCGAGGGTTTCTTACTTCTCTTGAAAAGCGTTACTAGCACAGAGCAGAGGGGAACTGTTCTACACCATCCAACACGGCATGATTAACCCATACCATTGATTATGATCAAAAGCACCTTTTCTATAGAAATTGTCTCCATCGTCCACTTGTCCAAGTGATTATCCCATCTCACCTCACCCTCACTTCTGTTGAATTATGTTTGGGGATGAGGGGGTGTTCCAGATTCTTTCTCTGATTTCTCAAGACCATTCTGAATCATAATCCCTTTCTCAGGTGTGCTGATGATTCCTCCCATTTGCTGTTATCTCCAAACTGAATACCTGAATGAGTTAAAAATTTTGGGCCCTCTCTCTTTTGACCTGAGCAACCAGTAAATATGCTCTACACGCTCCTTGTATAGTGTTTTTCATCTCTACAATCATACCCCAGACTTAACTATGAGAATGTTTTATCCATAACAAAGCCTAAAGTCTTGTTAACATCAAAATATGTTGTCTCCTGCTTTTTCCTTCTCCACAAAGCTGGTTGCCCCACTGCAGGAGGTGGTTGGATGAGTTTGACACAGCTCACCCACGACAAATCCCAGTTTGTGATGGCAGGGGATAGTTTACACTTGCTCTGCTCGCCAGAGCAAAAGCAAGAACTGGGCAGAAGACACAAGAAATGGGGGCTGCTCTCCATCTGATGTTTCACTGTATGGTCTTGGTTGCATTGGAGAGAAGCCCAGTGTGTCATGTCTGGTCTGACTGGTCTTGCTAATGGTGCATGATAATAAGGAGATGTGCTGTGGATTGCACCTCCTTGCAGTCTCCTGTGTACTTCACTGCAACACCAGCACCTTCCTGCCAGACAGAACTGGTGTGTGATCTCAAAAATAAGCATATCCCAGGGGAAGAGTTAAGAGGAAGGCGATCCTCTGTTTGGCTGTCCCTCTGGATTTGTCCCCTAGTCTCTATGTGGCACCTCTTGCCAGATGCTAGCCATCACCACTGGTTATCAATAACCCTCGTGTCCCCCTCCCCCTTAGAGGCTGGCGTTTTGGGGGAAAAGATGGCACATTTCCTCTTGGTAGTTTCCAGGTGCTCAACCCTAGTTGTCAGCCTCCTCAGAGTTTCCCACATGGATCAGACCCACTTTGCAAAACAGTTTTAGAAGGAAGCCCAGTGAAAAGCAATTTAGGCTGAGAAGCCTAAATGAGCTCTCTTTAAAAGACCTTCAGAGGAGGACTGGCAGAAAGGCCCTGGCTCTCAGCTGGGACTCCTGTCTGGCACCAGAAGAAAAATAAGAGAAGAGGAGGAGGCTATTAATGCAGGTTTATGGGCAGAGCTGTGGTTCACAAGTCCCTGCAACCCCATATGTGGCCCAGGCTGGGCTCAGCTCTTCTCCTGGCTGTCACCTACCCTCAGCCTGCCCAAGGCCTCGTGCAAGGAGCTGGGGCTGGTCCTCACTGCTCTTGTGTCCACCTCTGCTGTGGGGCAATGGGCTGGAGCAGAGCCATGCTTCCTCCTCTCTGGCACTGTGGGACACGGATGCTGATTGCCTCATTCCTGTTTCTGGCTTGGCTGGGGGGCCCAAATACCCCAAATTGATGCTGGTTTCAGAGAAGAAGCTTTATTGCCTTACGAGTGATGATGGGCAACTAGCCAGTGCTCAGCAAGGTGAAATTTTGGTGTCCATATCTGCTGTGTGCAGGGTAAACTACAGCACTGGCACATGCAAAACCTTAATATGCACATAGGAATTTCTGAGCAAGCTTTGACAACTGATCCCCGTGGGTCTGGGTCCCCACAGGGATGCAGGGTGGGCTCTCTCCCCGCACACCCTTAGGAAGTAAGTGATTCCCTTCCTAAGCCCCATCAGAGGACAACAGCCACCAGCGAGTTGGAAAGACGTTGAGACTGGAGGGTCGAGGGCTGTTTCTCCACTCAAGCAGTTGTACTTCTGTTTGCAGCACTGGGGCTGAGGAAAAGGCTTGGATGTGTTATCACTGTCCCCAAGTCCCCCTCACAGACCCTGAGGATTTCTTGGCTGCCCAGGGAAACTCCCAGATGTTTCTGTTCTGGTGTAATTATGACAGGCAACATAAAATCAGCTGAGAGCTGTATTGGCAGTCTCATTTGGAACATAATGGACTAATGGTCCCTTCAGTTTAATTAAGGATTTTTCCAATGAACTATAAATGAACCTGAATTAAGAGTGTTTATTTCAAATGGGAGTGTATACAAAAAGACTTAATGCTGTTCCACTAATCTAAATTTGCACTATTAATTATTTTTAATTCATTTTCCAAGAGTGCACACAACATTTTTATTGGCATAAATACCAGTCAGACATGTGGCAGGTGTTTTGAAAGTGAAATATTTTTGTCTTTTAGGGGGTGCAACTCTTGATATGAATACATCTTTTAAGCACCTTGTGCCGGTATCTCCTTCCCAGGCAAGAATAAGCTTTGCCAATGTAAAGGATGCTGCTTTAATTTTACAGGGAGATATATATATATGCAAAAAACCCAACTGGGAAAGTTGTTCCACTTTAATTACTCCAACAGCTCTAAACCAATGCAACTTCTGAATGCTAACAAGGCTTGAAGCAGTGGCCCGAAAGTGACAGCAGAAATATCTGTGGTGGTTTGTGATCTGTTTTTCCTCCCATCCCTTCCTCTCTCCCTCCTCTCCAAGCTGCTCAGTACTCTCTGACTGCTCGGGATTGATGCACCCATAGCAGAGATGGTGGGAAGGGTTGGGGAACCTCTTCTTGTCCCCGCGGCACACTCAACTGGCTTTAACTTGGACCACCATGGTCCCCTCTGAAGTTCCCCCATTGCCCAGCTGGATCTCTTTAGAAAACAGCACCCACAAATCACTTTTCCGTGCAGGAGAAGCACCCCTGGATCCCCCCATCCAGTGCAGCTGCTGGGTCACGGCTTCAAAAGGAACATAATTGTATTCATCAAAATCTGCATTGCAAAAAAGATCTTTAAGGTACCGTCTTTTGCTCTGCCATCCTGAACGCCACTGTTGAGAGTGGGTGGTTTTGGGTGCAGGCCAGGGCAGTCCTCAGCCCCCTGCACAGCGGGACCTGGGGAAACAACCCACTTGTGTTTGAGTTGTGGTACTACCCAGATGATCAAACAGAAACCACTGCTCCACCGGGGATGTCACCATCTCAGCACACACCACGAGGGTGACAAGGTGATGACCTTTGCTTTGGAGAAGAGATACCAGAGCCCGGACCTCAGTTACGCTTCTGCAATACAAGGAAACCCGAGGGTGGCTGAGTCAGTCTGTGAACAACCCGCCTGGCATCATCCAAGAAATCAGCTGCAGAGTCAGGAGCTGAAGCCTGCTTTTCTGCGTGCAGCTCAGGTGCTTGCAGACACTTGCAGGTGCGTAGGAGTGAGCTCATCCTGGGAAAGAGAGACCGGTGGACTTTAGATGGGAGAAGAGCCATGGCTTGCCGTTGCTCCCACGTCCTGCTGGCTCAGGGCAAAGCAGCGTCCAAGCTGGCTTTCAAACCCAAGGCGGCTCCTCTGTCAGAAAGGGAAAGAGGCCGGGAAGAAAGGAGAACTGCCTTTTTAAAAACGTTTGCTCTAGGTAACCCCCCTGCCTCAGGGTCTTGGGGCTGAAAGGCAGAGAAAAAGGCCTTGTTGACCTGATGTTAACCTTCAGCTGTCAACCCTTCAGCTCCCTGGTCCTCACATGCTGCTGCTTAATCTGTGAGGGAAAAAGTACAAAGCCTGCCCAGAGCCTGTGCCATCTCATTAACATCTGGCCTAAGCGAGATGTGTGTTCTGCGCTATGGGTGCAGCAGCTACAGTTTAAATAGGGCTTTCTTCTGCCACTGCCTTCCTGGGATGTCCTGGTGGTGTAGGGTTTATTACAGCTTCTGCAGCACCATGCTTTATTGCTGGGGTCCCTGAGCTGATCACCAGCTTGTGAAAAGTAAACCAGGCAGAAACATTGGCATTTTTTGGCTTTGTGAAAACTTGAAAAGATCTCTCTGTGACGTTGCATGGTTCTTCTTCTGGCCAAGATGAGGTGGTTCCCAATAGGCACAAGACACAAACATGGGTTTGGCTCGTGCCTGGCACCTCTTCTTGGGGTTGGTGATCCCACGAGGCCATAAAACGTCAGACTGCAGTGTCTTGCTTGCCATCATGTCCCTCATCATATGTATCCAGAGGAAGGGAAGGTCAGAGGGACGGTCAAGGAAGACATCATACAGGAGGGATAAGGAGCACATGGGAGTCTTGAGCTTCAGCCTGCCGTCTTCTGCCCCCATGCCTGTGCAGACTTCACTTCATTAAACATTAAGCTCTGCAGTTGCCTGAGCTAGCAAATATTACATATGGTTCAGCACACATGAAATTGGCAGGGGGACCCACTGCCCCAGGGGTTGGCATGGGGCTGGCAAAGGTTTCCTCTTCCCAGCTGGGAGCTGGTGCTGGTGAGAGTGTGTTCCTGTCTGACAAGCAGGTGGGAGGAGGGAGATGAGTGACTTTGTGCTGTCTGACATGAGCAGTGTGCTTTTCGTGGGGGAGAAACATGGCCATAGGCTGAATAGGGTTGTGTGAGCTTGGAGATGAAGCTTCAACCCTATAAGAGATGGATGATCCTCTGTAGGCTTGGCGGGATTCTTCAGTGGAAGGACCTCTGCTTCTGCTAGGTGTAACCCTTTAACAATAAGTCTGTTGAGGCTGCAGCTTGGTTTCTTTGATGTAGACTTGCAGTTGAGGACATGCACTACAGGGAGAAATCACTCATTGACGGGATTTCCTGGTGATAAGCTGTATCCTGGGACAGCTCTGATCCTGGGACACCTAATGGGGCAAGACTGGAATCCACGTGGCTGCTTAGTCATGAGTAAGGAGAAAATCCCGTGCTAGGTCAGATCAAGGGTCTGAATCACTGAGTGTCCTAGGGAGCCTTCGGGGAGCAGTAGGAGCTCCCAAGTGCATGTTGCTTAGCACCCCCTCAATTCCCACCCCTTGTCATCTCCTCCAGGAGTGAGGTCCACCTGGGCAGAGTGTGGCCCATATGTCCCCTCACCATTCTCTACTAACACAGGTCAAGAGCACAGCCCCACATGCTTCCTGAACAGCATGTGTCTGTATTATTAGTCCAGATTAAATTTTTTTCCATGCCAACTTGTCCCATCTCATCTTGAACACACATAAAAGCCCACAGCCAACAGCACCCTTGGGCAAGGAGTCCCCCAGGTCTGTCCCCCACTGCATGAGGACCTGTGTGCTTTGAAATCAACTCCAATTTTTGCACTGGGAAGAGGCAACAAGGCCGATCCCCATCAGCCTTCTTTGGGCCCTGCATGATTTTGTAGCCCTCTACCATAACCTCTTCAGTCATGTCTTTTCCAGACTGAGGAGTCCTCACATGCACAAGTCCTTGCTTGCAGGGAAGCTCCTCCAGACCTTTGATCCTCCTTCATCCCCTTCTCCGTGTTGCCCTATTATGTTTTGGGTTTGAGCCTGCAAAGAGGTGCACAGGTCAGCGAGGTGGCTTGGCGAGCATGCCTGCCCTGCGGCTCTCACTCCCTCCAGATGCTGCTGTTTCTTGGCTGCAGGCTGTGCCAGCTCCTGTGATCCCGTTTGCTTAAGTAATTGCTACCACATACCATGCATAACCAGCTTGGGTTTGGGTTGGGTTTTTTTTTTTTAATCCAGAACTCTCTCCTCTGAAGGGTAGAGGTGATGTCTGAATGTTCCTATTGGGCTGTCCCCTGACTGCAAAGCTGTCCTCCCAGTGTTAAATCTGCTTGGTTTTCCTGCAGAGACCCCATGGTGTGTAAGGTACCATAGGCAAGAGCCTGGTGTTGCCTGAAAGATGAAGGAAATAGATTTAGTGCTGTACCAGCTCCTTCCCTTTGCTTTTGGCCCAGGTAAAATGTATTTACAAGACAACATAGAAAAGCAAAGCAATCAAACAAACCTCACTGTGGTCAAGTCTCTCCTGGCTTATTTCATACTGATAAGTCAGTGATGGACTCAAACTGGAACTTCAAACTTCTTTGAAGGCATTCAGCCTATTAAAAAAAACAAGACCTAGCTGCATAGTTTGGGTCCCGAGATGAACTTTGCTGCAGGTGAGGCTGTAATATGAATCTGCCTTGAGAACAATAACTTTTTTTTTAAAATGTTTCTTTGCTACATTTTTTCCTTCCTCTTGGCCCCACCACAAACCTGCTCTCACCACTCAGCTCTAATCTTTTCTTTGGCAGCTAAAACTATTATCTTTATTGTTTCAGGGCTTGGCTTCTTCCTGTTAGAGCTCCTAATTGGATTTTTACTCTCCGATCCATTTAGTCTCTTCTGTGCATTCAGTAAAACGCTTTAACCCTTCAGCACCTGTCCGCCTCACTAACCAGTTACCCTTGAAGTTGCTCCTCTCCCTATGCTGCTCTGATTGATCTACTCTCCCTGATTTGCATGGGTATGGCTTTCCTAAGCAACGGCTGTCACCTGCAGTCTCACTGTCTGTAAATAGTGTGCTTCATCACCATCTCCTTCACTCTTTGCAGGCTGAAAAGATTTGTTGGATTTTAGCCAAGAATAAGCAAAACAACCTACACCACTCTTTAAAAGGAGGTCTGAGGTTACCCTAGGGCCAAAATCAACCAGAAATTTAGCTGTGGCTAGCAAAAGGCTACTGCTTTGTCCAGATTGGCCTCCCACCTCAGAGGAGAATGACCAATCCAGCAAGACCAGATGTCAGTCATGTATTTCTGACTGTGTCTTAAGAGTATTAGCAGCCACAAGACAGGTAATACAGCGGTAGGGCTGCGTCCACTTCTGGCTCTGCCATGGGCATCTGGGCAGGTTTCTCAACCCTTCTGCTCCTCTACATCCTCTTTGGAAAATGCAGATCATAAAACATGCTTTCTTTGACGTCCCATCAATCTTGCCCCTTCAGCTTGCAATCTCTGTGTGACAGGGTCTTGCCTATGCAGTGCCTCACGTAACGGGGTGAGGGTCTTCACTGAAAGCTTCAAGCATGCCAAGAATGATACAATTGCATTGCAGGTGCATCTACAGCTGCAATGTTCTCTGTCCTCCATGCCAGCAATGATCTTTGTCCTCTCCACCAGTAAATCAGTGCAAATGGGAAAATCATGCTTTGATTTATCCCACCAGTAGGTACACTCGAAGCTGTCCTATGAGCATGGGTGAGGTGGTGATGGTGTCTAGCATGAAGAGGACTTGGGTACCTCATATCCAAAGAAGGGGCTGCTGGGTTTCCTAGCCTAAGCCATGAGGCTCATCTCATGAGAGGAAGACAGAGCCAAGATGCTGGCTTCATGCCACTGGTCTGATCTTTCCATCGGGCCACATAGTGATGCAGCGCTGTGATTTTCAAGCAGCTGGGATCTTCGCTTGTAATGTATTGGGGCACAGTGAAGCAAGCTCAGGTCAGTCAAGTCCAGTGGTGGCAGAGATGGTGGAATAAGACCTTCTCTTAGCAAGATGCTGAGATGTAAATACAAAGGGAGGAAAAATGGAGAGAAGGGGTACCAAAATCCCTACCACCTGGCTGCTCAACCCAGGTCCAGGTGCCTGGCTCTTGACAGGCCTTGATGGACCTGGTCCCTCTCCTCCTTTCATGCTTTTTTCCAGCCTTTTTACAACCTCATTGCCTTTGTGTTTGTAATACTGGAGCACGTTGCCATGGTTAAAGCTGTTATTCACAGCAGAGTTTGCATCTTACCTGTGAGACAGATAGATATGGAGATGGAGATGTGCATGAATACATGTGTTTACCCTCATTCCAGTTCCCACTGGGCACATGGAAAAACAAATCTGATGGGGAAGGAAAACCCTTCAGGAGGAATGGGGAGAGAGGGAGAATGCTACCTTGGAGGAGTTTGAGGAAGACATAAGCTAAGCCAAAAGTATGGGAAAGAAGAGATGATCACCTGAGAGCAGGTGATGTGGGGAGAGCAGAGATGGGCATAGATTTGTTGGAGGTATTATTGGACCGAGAAAATACACAACTTCAAGCTGTGTCTATTCTAAGTTTACAGTGTCCATGTGGAAAAGCAGGGGTCATAGTTCCCTCCCTGTACAGTGTTCCCACACTGGCAGTGCCAACACAACTTTCCTCCTCACCCCTGGCATTTTTCTGGGCTCTGGTTGCTCCAAGCGCTAGAAGGGGTTGCAGCTTTTCTTTTTTCTTTTTTTTTTTTTTCAAATGTGCTTTTCAAATATATATATTCTTAATTTTACTTTATTCTTATTCTTCTTTTATAATATTATTTATCTGAGGCAAGGGGGAGACAGAGAATCAGGTCTTTGGCACATTCCCGCAGGGTATTCTTGTCCAGAGAAAAGTGATAACAAAAACATTGGCTTTTAGACTTTTAGGGATTTTGGCTTTGGTGTATCAGGCCAAGATGATTTTTTTGTTGTTACTTAGAGACTGATTCAGAATAATGGATCTGCTAGGAAAGTTGGACGAGGTTCCTGAGTTTTGTGGCTAATGTTATTACGCAAGTTTGAATTGATGGGACAGTTCTGAATTGCTTCACTCAAACATGCACTGAATGAAGAATTGAATCAATAACTGCTGGGCCCTTTTCCAGCCTCTCCAGAAACAGCTGATTTATTTCTCTCCTTCCACCAGCCCACCAGCTTTGCTGGTGGCTAGCTGGGGATTTTGGGAAGCTCCCAAAGGAAGCTTGAAGGGAAATCACACTGTGCTGCTGCATCCAGATACGGTCTTATCCCATTGTGCCACTGCATCAATGTGTGTGGTGTTGTGTGGCTGTGGATAGGACATCTGCACCAATAACAGGCAGAGCAGATCTTCCTTGGAGAAGCAAGAAGGGGCAAAATGGAGCCACTGGACTGTGGAAAAGACTACATGCTTGTTGTCCTGGATGGTTAACTGGTTGAGTCCGCTCTGCCCCACTACTGAGTTAGTTTAGCACATTTCATTGCTATCTTTTAGCCTTGTCACACGATGTGACTCATGGTGACACGGTGAAGGAGGTTTCTGCTGGGACCCTCTTCCATTATAACCCTTTCAAAGGATCTGTGGTCAGATGTCCCATCTGTCTGGATGGATGTCCGTTGTCCAGCAACACAACAGCTTTGCTGACAGCTTGGCTGCAGGAGAGCTGTGCAAAAAGGGATTTTGTGCTCTCTCCCCATGCTGGCAGCAGCAACAGCATCTGCAGCTCTGGAAAGAGCTGGTGAGTCCTGGAGGAGGAGGCTGAGCTCGGTCACCCAATCCAGCAGTGTTGCCCATGCCTGGACAAAATGCGTGTGGCTGGTTGGTGGTGGCTCCTAGCAAAGGAGTGAGCCCCAGGTCCTGTGGAGTATTTCAGTGTCTCACATCCTTTGATTTTGCCGGGAGGCAGGACTTGTCTACCATCTAACATGAGGCACTTGACTGTGCCTCGTTATACCTGGCTCCTGCCTATGTGGAGGAGGGAGATGGCACCTCCAGGGGCTGAGTCAGCTGCCTAAGAGAGAAGTCGCTCTCAAGTGTGTTTTTCCCATTGACTGAAAATCTCCCCAGGAGACTGGGACCCAAGATTAGCTGCCTACGTTAAAACCTGAAATAAGAGATGGTGAGTCAGGGGGTTGCAATCCACTCCCGGCTCAGGTGGGGACAGATGGGTAGAGGATAAAAGGGAACACTCAAAGCATGTGCAAGAAGTGCAGAAATGGCTCTTTCTCTAACAGAGAAATGCTGGTGCAACCCCAGCTTAGTGTTTCTGACAGCTTCATCCACAAGCCCTACTGCTGACCAGGGCTGGCCATTTGCCTTTTGCATGGGTGCAACATTGCAGCTCAGTGCTGTGTGTTGCTACACCACAGCACTGCCCAGCCAGCCAGGTCCTACCGCTTTGCAATTTTGTTCAGCGCTCGTAACCTGCTATTAAAAGCACTAACAGCACTGGTGGGGATGTCCTTTCATATCCACCTGGCTCCATGCTGATACACACCTGCTCTCTTGCCACGTTGTCTGTTCCCTTTGGGAAGACTCCCAGAAGTGTCGCTGTTTTCACCCTTCTGCGCTGTGTGTGCTGGTGGGGCTGCAGCCCTGCCTGGTAGCTGCCACCCACCCCGAGCTTTGTAATTGGGATGATGGAGCTAATGAGGGGGTGAAATCCATTCCATTGCTTTCTGTGATTGTTGTTCCCCTTCTCCTCCTACATTGAGTCAATGGAGAAATCTGGTATATGAGCAAAATGAGGGACATCTGTAACTGTGGTCCTACCAGCACTGCTGGAGGCTGATGCCAAGGATGAGCAGAGCAACCTCAGAGCCACACGGACACTTCCTTGTGCATTTGTCTGCTCCATAAAGTCACCACAAATTAACTGTAGGTATGTCCTGAAAATGAACGAGTTAAAGTCCTTCACAGCCCCACATGGGCCATCTTCTGCAGAAACTGTGTCCTTAATTCAATCATATCTCGTTCATGAGGTACAGTACTGAGCCCAAAGGTGAGGAAGACAGTCTGGGTGCTTGATACTGTACAGGCCACACGTGGGTCCAGTGGGAAAAGGCTGCTACAGCTGAACCGCATCCCCTGCAGAGCAGAGCAGGGTGAGGAGCCAGCCTGGTTTTGTTAATTGTTGCTGGCACCGGGTGGCAAGCAAACCAGCCTGAGTGCTGGCTGCAGGAGTGGATTGCACCTCAGCGGCGTAGCTAATTAATGGAGTGAAATGAGTGTTTGGGAGGTGGTATAATGGAGAGGTGAGTCAGGCACAGCACCACACATAGCTGATCCTACAGTTCCTCCCTCCAGTGTGCTCAGACCTAGCTTTGGGTCTTATTCTCTTGGGAGCTGGCAAAACCTCAGCTGTCTTCTGCTGGGGAGAATAAATGACAGGCAGCAGGGTTAGCAGAAACCAGGTACCCTTATCTGAGAGGTTCAGCATCTGGTCTGGGTGTGGAGGATGTTATCCTGCAACTTTGTCCCATGAGCAGGAAGGAAATCCACATAGATGCCTGGGTTGGAGGGTCTAAGGGTCTCGAAGGGAGGAGCTCTGCCAGGACACCTGGGTCGTTGTTGTCATCCCTATTGTCCATCTCCCTACCACCATCACCAGGGTGATGTGGAGGTCTCTCTTCATTATCAACCCAGGCACCTGGACCTACCCCACTTTGGGAAGGAGGTGGTGGGTCTAACCCTCCCCAGCTGTGGGCAATTGAAATGCACCAGTTCCCTCCGCTGGCACCTAAGGAGCAAAGACAATTCTTTCACTCAGGTGTGCACCTTGGTAGCAGCTGCACATGTTTGAGCAGGGAAGCCAGCACCAAGGATGGTCTGTCTGCGTTGTGCACCTGAGTCCCCTGTACTCATGAGGGGCTTATGGCTCCAGTTTTGGGCTCTATAGAAAACATCTTGCAGGGCCTGGCTGGGAGAAAACATGCCTTTGCGGCCATATCTGAGCCAGAAAGCATCCCTGAAGCTGTGAGTCTGTGGGTCCATGCCCACACTGCATGGTCTGGGGCAGAGCTGGGCAGGTAGAAGTGGCCACACTGGGGGCACGAGGAGCACCCTGCAAGTGCTGGGTAAGCTCCATTGCTCGCAGACAGAGGTGACCTGGGCACTGGCTCTCCCCAGTGAGATGACCACTGGGGTCTGGGCTGGAGCTGGGAGGTGGAGAGAGAGGACAGGCTTTCCAACTCAGTTTTGTCAGTCAGAGGGAAGAGCTCTTCTCCCTTCCCTTCTCCACTGCTCTTTTGTTTCCCGCAGCCCTACAGAAGAGGCTTCCAGTAAGTGGCAGGGGTGGGGGCAGAGCCCACCCGCACAAAGGCAGCTCTCCACGGGCTGTGTGACCGCTGTCACGCTTTTTCACTCAAATAAACGCCGGCGGCAGATGACGTGGGGCTGGTGCTCCCCAGCCTCAGGGCTGATTGGTCCCAGTTCGGGTTTGAATGCCGAGGTGTCCTGGCAACGAGAAGCAGAGGAGCCAGACTTTCCCATCCCCACTCTGGGAGCACAGCAAGTGCTGGGAAAAGGCAGGCGCTGCGGAGCAAGGAGCGGCAAAAGGGGCCACTGGCTCTCCTCCTCCAGGTACCCCCTGCGCGGTCCAGGCCTGTACTCAATCCCCGGCTCTGGAGTTGGGATGAGTTTTGCTCATTTTGCACGGGGGGGGTGGCAGGTGGCCATCGTCTGCATTGACTTTGCATGTGTCTCAGCCGGCACCTGTGCTCCTGCATAGACATGGCAGCAGAGGAGCTTGGTTTAAGTGTGAGGGGCGCGGGGGAAACCACTGAGGTTTTGGGGATCTTGAGAGTGACTGTTCAGTGGGGCTTGCAGGAGGGATGCTCGGGGAGAAGCTGTGTGGGGAGAGGGGAGTCGAGGAGCTTTCAGACGGTCGAGTGGTCAGCTCGCTCACCCCAAGAGGATGGAGCAGATGATTTTGGGTAGGTTTGGGTTCGCTTGATTAATCAAACTCACAAAAACCCTGCAGGGCACCCAGGGCTAGGAGCTGTGCTAGAAGAAGGTGGCTTTAAATTGAAATGAAAGAGCTTTTCCTGCTGATAGAGAGCTGCTCTGCTTTTGCCTCAGTGTGACCCACCTGCATGCCTGTCCCCCTGGAGCCAGGGCGTGAGGAGGGAAGGGTCCCCCAGGGCTCAGCCAGGTGCAGGGAAGCGAGGGGGCATTGCAGGGGGGGATGACATGCTGTAAAGAAAAGGTGTTTTCCTTCACTTGGGAGATAGAAGCAGAGATGCGAAGAGCTGGCGGGGAGAGGACACTTGCCTGCATGGGAAGGCAGCGCTCAGTGCAGCACATTTTGCACCCATCAATACTGGCAGAGCCACAGGTGTGAAACCATGTGCCAGCCGTTAATGATGAGTCAGGTTCAAGCTGTCCAAGATGAAAAACCCCTTCCACAGGGTAACATCCATCCTGGAGGAGCCTCCTGGCTCAGCGGCAGGTTGCAAGCTTGCAGAATCCTGTGCGGATTGAGCGGCACGCGTTGAAAAGCAGCGCCACGACTCAGAAAAGCCTTGGTGCTGCAAGTGGGGGATGGAGCAGGCTCACAATGCCAAGACCTTTTGGCTCCCACCTTGTGTTATTTATCAGGCCACAGGGCTGGGGACTGCCTGAACAAGCCTTTCCCAGAGACCTAAAGGCACAAGGAGACTTGGAGATCCCTCCTGGCCTCATGCTTGTAGCATAAGAGCAGTTCCTCCACATCCTGGTGGCAGGCAAAGGCAGAGGGACATGGCAAAATGAGCAGAGAGAGTTTTGCTGACAGCGTGTCAAGCAAAGCTGAAGCAGGAGGGGAGGATCCTCGGGCTGAGGGGGCATACTTGATTTGTCCCATCCCTGAAACAGCATTTGGAGGCTTTGCCCAGAGATCTCTTGGGGGCACACCTGGCACAGGGCATATGCTTTGGCAAAGTGACTGCATCCATCCAGCCGCTTCCCTCCACCCCCCAGCCAGATCACATCTGGATCTGTCCCTGGAGTGGGGTGATGGAGCATAGGAGCCATCCTGGACCATTTTCCATACAGGGACTTTGGGAGCAGGAGTCCTCAAACCAATGGTGCAATCAGCAAGTAGTCTCGTGATGGGAAGCAAACTGCTGGTTATTGCTGACCTGCATTTACAGCGATGACCTGGAGGTGTAAGATTAGCACAGCCAGCCCATCCCAGGGCTGGAGGGGGGATTAGAGAGAGGAAAAGGGTCATGCCCGTCACATAGATCATTTTTCACTGTTTAAATGTGAATATGCAGGACAAGTTGTCAGTTTAAAAAAAATAAATCCTGCATCTTGCAGTGTTGCCAAGGTTTACAATTTTAGGGGGAGCCTTACAGCAGGATAGACTTTGCCTAGAAGACCCAGTTACTGGATCTGCAAGAATCAATGATGCTTTTTGTATCTAAATGAAATTTAAGGAAAAACATCTGTCCCATGTGGTTAGAGGAGGTTTGACCTAGATGAACCTGGAATCCTAAAGGTGAATTAAATGAATTGGATATTTAATTATTTTTTCAGCGATCTTGTTTTTAGAGCCAATTTTTAAAGTTCAACAACTTGGGACTGGTTGATGCTGCTCCTACTTGGATGAACGGCTCTCCCTGCTCCAGTTAATTCAAATGAGCCTCGTTTCTCTGAAGGGTTAAGCCAAGTACATTCTTCAGGCTTTATTAAATCCACGAACAATAATGTCAGTCTGAAACCCAAGAGAGAGGAAAACATACCCACACCTTGCAGGCCATAAACAAGAATAAATTCAGTTCCCTCTGTATCTCCCGAGCAGTTCTGTTGAGGAAGTTTATGAACTGGGAGCACTAGCCCCAGCAAAGCAGGACTTTCCCAGATAGTCATTAAATAACTCGTCTTTCCTGGTGTTTTATGGGTAAACACTGCCTGTTGCTCGCTAATAGCATCTGCTTTTATTTGAGTGGGATCATATTTTATAACAATCCTTCTGCTCAGTTTGCATGTTTGCAATGACCCCAGCAAGTAATCACTCTGTGGCTGGTAGTAAATTCACTCCCAGATGTTTAATGGTGGTATTTACTGTTGAGAGTAGGAGCTACCAGTTTTAGGGCTGTAGTGATGATGTAGTGATTAGGGTGGGTTGATGGGACACAAGGCAGTTGGGTAATTGCTAGCGATGAGCTAGTGAACTCCCAGGTAATTGCACCTTACCTGGAGAGGTGTGTTGTCATGAGCGGTGTTTTAAAGGCAAAGCTGTGAGGTGTATAAAGGATGGTCATTGACTCCATATGACAGCACTGAATCAGGAACCAGGAAATGATCACTTCTGCTTATCAAGAAAAATAACACTTGATCTGTTTTCTTTCCTCTTGCTTTCTTAAAGAAGAGATACTCATGGTAAGACTTGTGCACCTGTCAGTCTTGTGCCCCTTTCTTCTCTTCATATACTTTAAACAGCATTGAGAAGTAGAGATGCTCTGCTTTGGGACACCTACAAGTGTCCCAAAAATGGGTCTTGAGGTTAGGAAAGAGAAAGACAGAGTCATTCACTGCCCCTACGAAGGCGCAGCAGAGACCCAACCTCTGTTAGACACCAGGGAGTCCTCAGAGCAGAGGTACCCTGGCAAAGCTCACTCTCAGCGTATGCTCAGATCTTCTCCATAGGCACGAGCCCCAAGCAATCCTGGTTCCTAGGAGAACAGACATCATTAACAAGGTTATTAAAGGGAGACATTAATTTTACTTTTAATGAATGTGGGATCTGCAGGTTTTCACGCGGTCACTTGCTAGAGCCCCATTGGCCCTTGGGCAAGGTTTCCCAAGTCCCAGCCATCTCTGTGCGTATTTGGGCTCCTCAGGATATTACTCAGCCTGAGTGTACGTGGAGCTGGTAGTCCTCACCTAGCCCTCGAGTCTGGGGCTGTCTCCAGCTCTGCATCACGCCAGCGCCTGTGGTCTCCAGCCTTGGCACTTTGTGTTTGTTCGCCCTGCATAGCCATCAGCGGAGAAGCCAAAATTGCTTTGCCCTTCTTGCTGGTGGAGGAAAGGGCTGGAGATGCAATTCCTATAATTGTCACCCTCTCCTATCCCGGAAAGGAGTAATCCCCAAAGCAATGGTGACACTAGAGTCCCCTAATGCTTCTGGAGTCTTCATCAGCAGGTCCTGGAGGGCTTTGGGAAAGATGACATATGCATTATGTCTATTTTACAGCTGGGAAGGTGGAAACAAAGCATTGGGGCAGAGTCTTGACACGCACTGCCAGCAGGAGAGCAAATGGCAGGTTTAGGTAGGGCTCTGCCCCCAGCAGAGCCAAGGGGCTGATAGTGTTGCGCTCACCTCACCCAAGGGAGCAGCTTGTCAGGTGGGTCTGGTGCTGGGAATGCTCGTTATCTCCTAGAGCCTTTTCATTTTGCCTCATGATTAAGAGACAAAGGTGAGGAGTGTGTCCCTTCTCTCTGTTTTAATGAGCTTTCCCTCCCTGTGTAGTAAGAGAGAAAAATTGCCGCAAAACCAGCAAAACAATCCTCAGTATGAAATTGTTCCAGTGATGGGGAGAAAATAAGTAGTTTGTGGGCCCAGGACCACCCAGGAGAGGGGCTCAACAATGCTCTTGGCTCAACAATGACTTGACTGACTCCCAAGTCAGGAGTGCTGATGGTAAAACTGTGGCAGGGTTATCAATATATTATGAAATTTGGGCAAGT
Organism: Anarhynchus alexandrinus; assembly: GCA_008711295.1. Lineage (NCBI taxonomy): Eukaryota > Metazoa > Chordata > Aves > Charadriiformes > Charadriidae > Anarhynchus > Anarhynchus alexandrinus. The sequence continues at coordinate 1,018,352 of VUYV01000233.1, read as the reverse complement.
GGACCAGATATTTCCAGGTACAGGCTGGTACAAACAACAGTGCTGGCCCAGGTTGCTGTAGCTCTGTTGACATGCCTGAAACTGCTCTACTGCTATGGTTAGCAATGGGAAAAGTGTTTTAAGCTGTTCTCATCCCCCAGCCTGATCCAAGCTCCTCCACCTTCTTTGTTGGCATGAGCGTTTCCTTGACTGCCCAATGCAGAGGCATTGGTCTGGCAGAAAAAAATAACCATTTTCTCCCCTGGGTTTTTTCTACAGCTGGACCAGTCCTTGATCCAGTTCTCTGCACAAAGGCTAGTGCCAGCGTGATGGAGGGGGCAGCACAGGCTGTCAAGCCACCACTGCCTGCTTTAACCAGTCCAAGATATCAGCTGGGATGAGAGGTCATGGATGGATCCTTTCTCTTCTCTTTCCTCTGGTGTTGTTAAGGGAAACACAGGCTGATTGTGGTTTTACTAGCCACTGCCAGATGTTTGAAATGACTTAGTTTAATCATTGGTCCAGGACCACTCGGTCCAGTGGCTGTGATCACAGGAGTACTGAGCTGAAGAAAATCCCTTGAAATCTGCTCTCTGGTACCAAGGTGAGCACCAGGCTTTACAACACCATTTTTGAACCTGAAGATAGTGAGGTACAGGCAAAGATCAGAGCATGAGATTCAAAGGCAGGAGCTACTGAGTGTTGGTTCTGGCTCTACTGCTGACTCTTTTTGTCCCAGGGAAAATTACTTAGCTTTCCTTTGCCCCACTGCCCTTGCATCCCCTTTCCAAAACCTTTGTCACATGAGTGTTGGGGAGAAGCTTGCAAAACACCTGCTGAAGTGCTTTGAAGACAGAAAGCAGTGTGCACAAATTGTTGTGCAGGCAATATAAACAAACCTGGCTATACATCTCACAGGCTAAATGAAGAAGGGTTAACTGGTGGGTGGCACCCACCTCCTAATTACAATGCTTGACTCTGGATCCCTTCAGTGCAAAGCATCCTCTTGGCTGAAAAATGGCTGAGCAGAGGTAAGGGAGGAAAAACTTGCCACACAAGTGACCCGGAGTGGCCGGAAACTTCCTTTGGGAGGAAGGGCATGAACAGTGGATGACGGCAGTGGGTTGGAGATGGTCTCCTGGACCACTTCCAGACCTACTGGTTCTGCTGTGTCTCCCCTTGCTTCTTGTCTGATGAGCTTTACCAAGTGATTGCTATATGGTCTTGAAGGTCACATAGAATCTAGGAAAGCCCTTCCTGTAGCTGCTGTTAGACTCGGTTTATCTTCTCTGACACCTGATTTTGGGGAGAAACCTCTGGCATTTTAGTATTCTGTTGGTCCCACACCGGTTTGTCAACTCAAAAAGCAGCACAGCACCAAAGTGTAAGACTGAAGACGTAAATTGTGGGTTTGCTTGCTTTCTGAACCTTTGCAGCGTTTCTGCGTCACACTTCTAACGTGTCTTCACAACAGCCGGGGTTAAAACCTGATGATGGAGATGTATGTGCTAAGAAAAGTGAGATACCCATGTAGTCACCTACTGTTGGGGTGACAAGAAACACAGCAGATGCTGTGAGAGCTGAGAGATCTTCTGAGATCAGCCCCAGCCTGACGTCCTCATCCACAATGCCTGTGGCTCTCTCCTCACTGCCAGTTCTTGCATTTCACACACACTTATGACCTTGCCCTAAATCTAAGTTATTCTTGCGGGCGTAGCACCCTCTGAAGAGCACTTGGGATAGGCTTGCAGGTCTGGCCCCTTGTTTTGGCCAAGTATGGCAGCAGTTTTCTGCATGGGCAGGGAAGTGCAGGTTTAGCAGCCAGGGACAGTGGTTGAGATTTGTGCCTCTGCCCTTGATGCTTTGTAGCTTGGGCAAAAATCAGCCGGGACCAGTTGCGTGAGGACATGTAAGTACCTAAAAATGCAGGTTGATATCTTCATGTTGTTTATTTTGCTTTTAGGTTGGCTCTGAGAATTTTATTCTCCATTTGGGAAATAGGAAGAAGTGTCTTTTCTCTCTCCTTTTATTAGCCTTCTCCAGTGTGAAAGCTTCTGGGGTAGGAGATGTCCCCGTATGTGTCCAAGTGCACGTTGCGGGCCCTGATCTCAGCTGGAGACTTGTACTGAATCACACAAAACCAGCTCTGGAGCTGAGCAGCCTGAGAAGCTCTTTAAACCTTGCAGAGCTGCGTGTAGTGGACGGTATTTTTTTCCCATTGAATGTTTGATTTCCACAGCACTATGGGGAGAGGGGGATATCTGCACCACCTGGGTGTTCCTCCACTGCTTCTGGGGCCAAGCAGCACCCATTCGAAACCGGTGCTTCACCTTGGAAACCCCTGAGGGGTGCCAAATCTATCCGTTGCCTAGTTTCTCTCCTGGCCTGCATGTAACAGCCTGGGAGATTATTGTCCCCACCCATCCCACTTGCCAGACAGATGTTAGAGACGATGATGGATATATCCGCTCTTGGATTAAAAAGCTGTTTAAAATGCATCTCCAGCCAGCTGTGGCCCTCTGCCCTGTTAGCTTTCGAGCTCTCTGTTGAAGAAATCCTCTTTTTTTAACTCAGCCTTACCCTTTCCTACAGTCTTCTCCTGCTGTTTTCTGCCTGGCAAAGCCCCAGCAGCAGCTCCCGAGCAATGTGGCACGTGTAGTGGAAACGGCTTTCGGCTGGCTGGCATGCTTTTGCAGGGACCCCAGGTGCTGTACACAGTACAGTGGGGAGGAGAAGACGCCTCCGGATGGAAGTTAGAGATCTCCTCCTCCTCACTTTTTTTTCTTATATCCAGCAATTCAGCAGTTGTGTCAGTGTAACTTGGCGGCGTGGGGACAGGGAGGAGCTGGAGCCTCTGTAGTATCCAGCAAAAGCCTCGCTTTGCTCTCAGTTGCCTGTTGCAGGCACATATTTATGTCTTCTGGTCATAGAGTGAGAAAAGGAACTGCATGGGGAGGACACCATGGGACAACTCCTTCAGGAGGAGGGTGGACGCTTTCTCCTCTGCATTGGACAGTTGTATACCCGCTTGCCCTGCCCTGATGTCTCTGCACGGGCAAGTTCTCCCTTGGCACGGGTTTTCCTGCCTTTCCCCAGGGACCCTGAGAGCTAACCATCCCTGGGCTGCCTTGCCAGGGCTTTTCATCCTGCCAGAGACTGTAACAGTATGGGCTGTGGTGCAGGTCTCATTCCTTCGCTGGGTTTGCAGGGTGGCAGCAAGGATGTGCTTGTCCCCGCAGTCAGACTAAAGGCTGGTAGGCTGCCCTTTTGCCTAGCTAGATTTAAAAGTCTAAGAGCAACAACACTCAAAAAAATACTTCCTCCCTTGGTAGGGGGACTGGGTGAGAAATTCTGGCTTGGAGCTGATGTTCCTTTGGGACAGGGATACTGGGATGGGAGCATTAGTGGGAGATGGCTGTGCCTGTGTTACTCATGGTGGTGGAGAGAAATTCCTTAACCCGGAAAAGGAACATATAAATTCTATGTGTTCAATAGATAAAGCATTACTTCTACCAGCACTGTAAATTAAGCCATTTCTCCCTACCTCCTCCCAGATTTTACCAGCTTAAACTGGAATTTTCTGTGCAATATCTTTTTTTCCCTACTAAGACTTGAAGGAACTATATTTTCAAGCAGCCGGTGACTTCTTTTTTCTAAAAATCTCATTTTTCCCCTGAAGTCAGCTCAGAACACCTGTCTCTTGGAAGAGCAGGCCCCTTTAAGATGTCTCAGGCTGCTTTGAATCACTAATTGCTTCTGAATAGGCAGGCCAAATGTTTTATCACTTCAAACTCCCATAGCAATGCAAATCTATACAGCTGAGAAGCCTCTTTCCATGCATGGGGNCTTTGTTTCTCTCTGCCCTCAGTGGGGTTGCCAGGGCTACATTTGTTCCCCTGCATCTTGTTTTGGACGGGATCCAGCGCCCCTTGAATGCAAAGGCAAGAGGTACAGTGGCTGGAGAGAACTGGATGAGGTCCTAGGTACGTACATATTTCATTGCGCATGCCAGGCTCTGTATTGTCTTCTCTCTCTGGTTTCACAAAGGTGGTGTTTTCTAAAACTCCCCCTTGTTGGGGGTGATGTGCCCCAGGCTTCATCCAGTCTAAAGTTTCTGGCAGTTCAGTTGTTTTCCCCTTTCTCTGAATGCCAGGCAGGCGTATTTCCCATGCCCGGTGGGAAAAGGGGGGATGCTCGGTAGGAAAAGCAGGACCCGCCAGAGAGTTGTTTGGAGGTGCCAACATCTGCCATGGCATGTCTTTCTTGGGGCTATTGAGTGTGTTTTGGGGCTGTGCTGGTTCACGCAAGGTGCAGGAGATGAGCAGTACTTTGTAGTGCCTCATCAGTGCTGGGTTGCCCCTGACTTCTTTAACTAACCCACAGCCTGAAGGTAAATCTTGACTATTAAGAGGCAGAAAATCTCGGTGAGCAAGGGCAGCCTAAATCCTCCTTTTTGCTTAGATCACCTGTTATTAGAGCTGCCTGCCGTGTGCTGAATACAGCTGCTCTCAAAAATTGCCAAGAGCTCAGCATTATGGAAGCGAAAGCCAATTTACTGACTTTCCAATAGAAAGGAAGATACATGCTGAATGTGCATCTGTTGGATGATATTTCTATTTCAGGCGTGCTGCTAACATACAAATGGAAAAGCAACTTTGTTTGCATGATATATGTAGTTACTAGAAAACCTTGGGTTAAGAATACAGCGATACTTTGTAGGCATCGGGTACCATTTATTCTTAGCATAGTAGGTAATAAAATCTGTTTTCTCTCCAGCTTTCCAAGTGAATTCCAGTTGACTGAGATACATTACCTAACTTACTCAAGTACTCTGGTCGTGGAGAGCAAACAGAGTATCCTGACAAATAAAATCTTCATGTAAATCAATAGCTAATAAAAAATTAGTCCTTTGATTAGTCCTTTAATTTATCTTTAAAATTAAAAAAAAACCACAGAATTTTGTCAAAGAGGAAAAAAAAATCTCTGCTCCTCTTTATTTTGGCATTATTCTTTCCGTGTTTCAAGTGCATATAGGACCTACTTAGGACTTGAAATAACCAAGGATAACTATTGTTATCCTGCAGGGATTCAAGTATTTAGCGATGCGTTCCAACTCAGGTGAAACAATCTTGCTGAACTGGGGTCTTCATGCATAACTGTGGTCTTCCTAGCTGGGCGGAAAAAAAAAGAATAATAAGAAAAAAAGATTGTTTTGAGTACAAAAATAATACAGGACAGTTAGAAACTAGAGAACTTGCCTGTCCTTTGCAGGCTTGTGTCTAGAGGTGGTCTTGGATGTCCAAGACAATAGCCAAAGCAATTCGGGCTTGGGACCCTCCTCATTTCTGCCTGAGGTCCCCACGTGGGTACTGCCAAGGCACAGAGCTGGTGCAGGACTGTGCTGTACTCTGACGCCTGGCACCAGCAACCGCAGCAGACCGAGGCCATCAGAGAGGACCTCTGGTTGTGGTGGTGTGAGAGGAATATGCGGCTGGAGATGTGGGGCTGGCTGTGTGTAACATGGGGGTTTCTAAGAGCACAGGCTGGCAGGTGGCTTATGAGGCACAGTGTTGGAAAAGCAATTTGGGACCAATGGGAATGGCACGGGTAGAAAGCAGGAAAAGGTGTTCCGAAGGGTGGAAGCCATGCTCCTCACCAGGCTCCAGTACCCTCCCACTGTGAAACTGGGAGCCCAGGCAGGGAAGGAGGTGGAAAGGCTGCAGTGAGAACCGGAAAAACCTGCTCATGCCAGCCCGGGATTCACATTACTCACACTGGTTTAAAACAGGTCACGTTTACTTTGGTTTCAAGGCAGACACGACCAAACTGCCTAAAGATTGTTTTCAGCCCAGCTTAGAGCAGGTCTGAGGTCCCGCATGCCTGTTTGCTGTGTCACTGCCCCTGTGCTCTCCTAACCCAATGCCAGTGCAAGGTCTTACCAGAGTTTTAAGTCTTTCTAAGCAAAGACTGGGCTAGGGGCAGCACGCAGGCATGTTCCCAGCCCATCTGAGGGGTGGGAACCACGAGCAATGGGTTCGCACCCAGGCACTCACACCTCCTGACCTGCAACAGGCTTTGAAGAAGCTCACCCAGCAAGTTTGCTAGTTGAAGCTGGACAGGAGTCGGCTTCTGGGAATGCTCCCCATTGCAAAGGAAGAGACTTCTGCCTCCCTCAGATGCCATCACAGGTGAGAAGCTCATGGCAGTGGTGCAAGTTGAAGCTGCCCTGTTGTAGGTCTCATCTGCACCAGCACTGGGGCTGCACCATACTTCTCCTTCCCACCACAAGGTGGGCCAGATGGGTCAGCCCCATATGATTTACTGGGTTATTATATTCAACTGGGTGTGAGCAGTGGGGGTGAAACCATGCTCTTGTTGGGAAGAAGGAGGAAAAAAGCTAACAGAGTTAGAAATCAGATTATCCAAGGGTAATGGCTGTATCTGCTTATTAGGTAGCAATAACAATAATTTACCTTTGAATCGTAATAATTTATCATAACACTTTGCACCTACCTCATGAATCCTCACTGCTTATCTTACCCCTCTTATTCAGAGATCTGAAAGCACTTCATAAACATTAATTAATTATTCCCCCACCCCTGCAAGCAAAGTAAACATTATCCCCATTTTGCAGCCGGGGAAGCTGAGCTCACCTAAGGAGATAATAACTGAGCAGGGATGCAGGAACCCACAGAGCAGGTCCCTACCCCAGCTTCTACCACAAGCACCTTTCTGCAGAGGGTTCTGCAGCGTGGGTGTTTGGGATATAATCCAGGGTAATTCAGACCCTCAGTCATGCATGTTTCTGTGTTTACCACCGTTTTCAGGTGGCAGGAAGGGTGAGGGCTTCTCCTGCCTTGGAAATGTCTGCAACAACAGTGTTGTCACTATCTCACCACCTATAAGCCTCCACCACGGGGATCAGGCACCTGCCAGCATGAAGCACCTGTTGTTATTCACAGTAGGACTCTCCCTTTTTTAATGACTACTTTAATGACCCTAATCTGTTGGTGTGAGTGTGGTTAATCCCACAGCTCTAGGGACTGGCAGTTCAGAAACTTTTCCTCTCCTGCCTCATCACACCTCACTTTGCATCCTAGTCTAATGGTCCAGCACCGGGATGAGCTGGTGGGACTTGTGCAGAGCAGAAGGCACCAACCCTTGTCATGGCTTTGAAATCAGGCTGCTGTGAGTAACAGGGTACAACAGTAATGAACAAGGCCATCCAACCTCTTATCTTGGGGATGTGATATGCGAGGTGCCATCCAACACAAGATGCTTGAAGTTAAACCTGTACTCAAGTGCTTTGATGAATCTTAGTCCTTGAGGAAGAGGAAGTCTGGCACCATGGATGCAGTATGTGACAAAGATGTAAATTAAGCGGAGGATGTCCTCTGAAACTAATGAGCCTTGGCAGCGGAGGGGAGGATGAGACACCGAAGGTCCATGCCTATTGGGAGGGGTTTGTTTTTTTTTTTTCCAGAAACCAACAGTTGACTTTTGGAAGCCAACATCAGAGCAGGAGGAGGGTTGTGTTTCATGAACAAGTCACGGTGGATTAAACGTAAATGAATCTGCAGCTTGATGGACAAATGGGATCAGTGCTGGGAACCCCAGCTCCTGGTGGGAGATGGATTAGTAATGGGTACCGGTGCGTTTGCACACAGGGAAGGAATGAATGGCAAGGCAGGGAGGTTTCCAGCATTGCCCTGCCTGTAGCACCGCAAGAAAGAGACATCTCCAGGCTCAAAGAAGAGAGGTCAAGCCTAGCTAAACACCAGCTTGGTCCCCCATCAGAGAATCGCTGAGGCATGAAGAAAAACTTTAACAGCTGCAATGCTGCTTTTGAACCTCCTAGTAAAAGGGAGGGTCGGGAGGTCAAAACTTTCAATGCCTCTGGGAAGGAGAGGACTTTTCCCGGCGATCCTTTGAAAAACCCGAACTAAATTAGCATGACCACACTGCTAAATGCTTGGGAAACCGGGATGGGTCAGGTCACAGGCTCCCCCAGCAGCAGACTGGCAAAGAGCTGTTGCATTCCTGTACTCAACAGCCATAATTAATGGGGCTATTTCCTAGGCAAAAGGCAGACCTTGACAATCCTACCCAGCACCTGGATGGGAAACGAAAGCCTGCGGGATGTGCCCTGGGCATCCTTTCTCCTGCCGACAACATTGCCCTTTCTATTTCTGCCTTCCCTTTTCTCTTTCTGCACTTCCATCCACCTTTATTTTGGCTGTTTCTTCCTCCTCTGTTCCTGGTGTCGCATGGCTCAACTCGCTGTTGAAGTGGGGAATGGCAATGGAGCTGTAATGACCCAGCCATATTCTCCCCTAGGGATGCTGGATAGGAATGCAGGAGCTCCAACCTAATTACATCCTTTTTTTTCTACTTTTTATTGCACAAGGGGTAAGTGAGAGCCCTGCTCCACATTTTGAGTTGTTCCTTCCACTTCCACTTTAAAGGTAGATTTTGCTGGTTTGGACGTTTCACAAGAGCCGTTCTAGCAAAGGGCAGGCAATGCAGGTTTCTGGAGGATGTAGGGACCCGAGATTTCTGGCTCTGACTCCATCCTGGGTTTTTACAATGCTGCCTTTCTGCTTGGCTCACGTTTGTCTGCACCATGAGTTTCCTGGGCACCACTTTTCACAAGACCCTTTGCAGGTCATCTCCCTTTACAGCTTCCACCACCATGGGTGTGGAACGCAGATAGGCACACACAGACATTGCAGCTGCTGGTGGTGTTTTCATAAAAGTGCTGTATGCCTACAAGCTGCAATCCAAATACATAGGAAGACCAACGTAGCCAAAGCTTACTGTCTAGGGCTGCAACCTTGCAATCTCTAGTCCTATTGCAGCCACAGGAGACAAGTGCTCAGCAACCTTTGCAGGCTTGCTGCAGAAGCAGAATGAATCCTTCATTGAATAAAGCAGTAGGACAGGAAACATATCAAGCTTCAGAGGCCAGAAGGCCTGCCCTTGAAGGAGAACAGCCAGTCTTCCCACCAGACCAAGGTCTCTCCCTCTTGCAAGCCCAAATCCAAGCAGGGCTGCAGGTGGGAATAGTGGGGTGCAGTCCATGGTACTCTGGCAGTCAGCTGCAGTGGCTCTGTGGTGCTGAGCCCCAATTCAGCTTTCCTGTGACGCTGCAGCATCTTTTCTTTCTCATGTCTCTTGTTGTCCTAGAAACAGAGGAAAAAATTCTTCCAGACGAACCCTTTTGTTACCATCAAGGCAGCATCTTCTGTCTCTTAGCAAAACAGCTTATGGTTGCATAATAAAACCCTTGCCAGAAAAACAACGGTGGGTTCAAAACCTTCCGAAGTAACCTGGAAAAACTTCCCTGCTCCAAACTTTCCCAAAGTCCTAAGAGTGCTGAAAGAGTCAATAGGGACTTCCAACCCTGCTACGAGTATATGCTAAGCAACAGGAGGCAGTATTCCTCTATATATACTACATATATATAAAAAAATATTTATTTTTATATGTATTTATACATTTTTAATTATATGTATTATTTATATATTTATTTTTATATATATATAGGTCCTCACTTTGAATTACAGCTCTTGAGGTAGGAGGGGTCTGCTGGAAGAGAAAGTTGACATGCCATGTGGTGACGGCCAATTTTCTCTCCTGGTGCCAGGGCTCCCCTGGAAATGCTGGGATTTTGGGGACAGTTGTCTTTACTTGAGAGGGAAGCTCATCTTCTGGGGGAAACGTGCCCTTCTGCGTGCCGAGCCGGGCAAGGAATGCGCTGGGTAATTTCTTTGTGGCACATGAAATGTCGCAGCTGCGTCAGGAAAGGGTGGTGACTGACAAATTTCATGAGGTTTGTGGGGTCTGGAGATGCATTCCCAAGGTCTCAAGGAGTCCATGGTAATGGAAGAAGGAGAGGAAAGCACCATAGGGATCATGCAGCCCTTGTGCCCCATGAGGAAGGGGACTGCAGCTCCTGTCTCCGGCAGTGCCTGGTGGGAGATGGTGAAATAATAGATGACCTTCAGGCCAGCCAAAAGGTTTGATAGCCATGATGCTTACCACATCCAGCTCCTGTGGAGACCAGTGGATGTGGGGCACTTCTGAAAATCTGACTTCTCACTCTTTGCTTCTGGAGATGGGCCTGAAAAAGAAACTGTCCTTTACTCTCCCCTACCAATAACAGCTCAGAGGGTTTTGGCTTTCAGCAGAAAGACAAAACTCAACAGTTCTGCAGATTCCAGTGCCTCAAATACCTATTTCCCCTCATCCCCTACGTTGACCATGCAGTGCCATGTTGTAGCATGGGCTAACACAGCTATGCTTGAGCTGGCTTGGGCAGCCATCTCGGTGGAGATGTGCTCTGTTAAGAGAGGCTATAGCTGGTCACCGAATGATGACCTGCTTGCTAGCACATGGTACTCATGAGGTTTTTTTTTTGTGTAAACATATTCTGTATCTTAAGAAGCCTCAGAGCAAGGAGCCTTCTTGTTGCACTCCTAAGCACATCAGCAAGACAGCATCATCTTCTTTGGGGAAACTCAGATAGGTTTACCATCTCATCTGCAATAGGGAGGCTGCTGGAGAAACCAAAGGACCTGCTTGGTTATAATGCAACTGCTCAAGATGCTGAGATAGCTCCTCTCTCCTCCCGAAAGCAGCTTGGCTGCTCAGTGCAAAACAAGCATGCAACTTTTCAAAACTCTAAGATGCATCTTTAGAAAACCCAGTGAGGAATCAGAGAGCACAAACCCAGAAACCAGCTCCGTTGCTATTCCTCGGTCAGTCCCTGAAGATGGCCTCAGCACCACAGGAGCTTCTGAGCTTCGGGAATAAATCTGGAGGTGGGTTGAGACACTGCAAGGGTTGGAGGAGGTGGTCCATGAGTGGCTGGTCTCGAAAAGCTCACCAGTATGAAACTATCCCCTGGACACTTTCATCCATCTTCGTAGACGGAAGGCATGGAGAAGTCTTTGTAGGGTGGGGGATCAAGGGATCACACAGACATGCAGGTGCAGAGTTTATTTATTTATTTTGCACAGTAATAGCTTTACCTTTACACCTGAAAAGAGATTTCCAATCTTTTTATGAGCTGCTAAAGGCAGAAAGATTTAAAACTCAAAACCTTTTTATTAAAAGAAAGACAACTGTCCTCACTGGTGGCAAACCAAACCTCTACTCAGTTTTTGTCTGATTAGGATCTCACAAGAGTATCCAAGCTAATAAATAAGATATGTATCTCCTGAGAACAGCTTTTGTTGTTTTCTTATATAGATCTTTGTTCCTCCTGAGCTGTAAGGTCTCCAGGGCATGGCCCATGTTATGGAGCGCCAGATGTATTATCTGATTTTAGGAGATCATAATTATGAGGAATATGTCAGAACAACAGAAAACTTCATTTAAAAACCCAATTAAAGCTGCCGAGTGACAGCTACATACTTGTGTGTTGCATCATCTCCTAATCCCAGCAGCTCGGATGTGGAGAAACAAGTAGTTAAGGATGTTGTAAATCTGACAAGGTCCACATGAGATGGGGATTTTTCTGACTATAAGTAAAAATTAACACACGTTTTTTGGTGGAGCAGCAGCCCTGAGATCTGTTTTAGAGCAGCCACCTTGGGGACCCGTGGTCTGATGGATGGGTTATCCTTTCTCAAGAGCTTCTGAATAAAGAAATGTAAAGGCAACTGCATGTCTGCCCCACTGCGGGAGATGTTTGGCATCAGGGTTGCACCAGCACAGGCATGGCTGGACCACCCTCGCCAGTGGAGACCACCAGGATGGGATGCTGAAGCTGATGCCACCACAGCTGTCCTCATTGTTTGGCAGGCCATGGAAGAAGGGCATCAGCATGCAAGGCAGGGGGAGCTTTCAGGTGGGTTTTTTGGGAGCTAGGAGGGGAAAAGCAAGAGGAGGGAGGAGGTGAGGAGTTTCCAAAGTCTCCGGTGTGGCAGCAGGCACCTGCTTCTTCCCAAACTGGCTGAACCTGTCTCCCTCCCGTAGCCTCTCTGCGGTTTTAGGGCGTTCGAAGCCCCCAGCCGGCTGAAGGGCATGGGGCACGCGGGGCTGTGCCCGCCTCCTGGACCAGGCTAGGCGCTTCCTCGCTGAAAAGGGGTTGTTTCCCCCGCCTGGGGGCCTGCCAGGGAAGGTGGAGGTCTGGACCCTGCCATCGGACAGGCATGGGATTTTAGGTACGGCTGAGCACTTCCAGCCGGGAACGAGACCGCCCACATGGCCCCATGTGGGGGATAGAGAACTTGTGTGGCTCTTCGTTCTTCTTTGGTTCACACCAAAGACACAGTGCGGTTTTGGTTGCCTTTTTTTTTTTAAAAAAAAAAGGGATAATTTAAGACTTCTTTTAAAAAACATGATAATGATTTAGTACCTTTTTTTTAAAAAGACAATTTAAGATTTTTTTTAAATAAAAGGATAATTTAAGACTTTTTTTAAGAGTGTTTTTTTAAAGGTAAATTAAGTCTTGAGGGAAAAAAAGGAGAATTTAAGAGTTCTTTTTTAAAAAGAAACAAACAGGAGAATTTAAGACTTTTTTTTGAAGGAGAATTTTAAACTTTTTTAAAAAAGAATTTAAGACTTTTTTTTTTTTTAATGGAGAATTTGAGACTTCTTTTCTTAAGAAAAACAAGGAGGCTGTCAGACTGAGGCGCTGGGCGCGGGGGTGAGGGGCGGTGCTCACCTGCCCCGGGGGCGGGGCTGATGGGGGCAGTGTTGCGGGGGGCGTGGCCTCGGGAGGGGGCGGGGCTGCAGGTCGCCGCGGCTCCGCGCTGCGGAGCGGAGCGGTGGGACCGGACTAGAGCGGAGCGGTCGCTNGGCACCCCCGGGAGCGGCCGCGGGGAGGGTGGCAGCTGCGGCGGCGTCGGGGGCGCTGGTCCCGGGTCTCCCCGGAGCGAGCCGCCCCCGGGACGGCCGGCGCCTCGCCCGCCTGGCAGGGCCCACCGGCAGCGGGGGATAATCCCATTATTTGGGGGCTGCAAAGCGCAACGACCCGCCCGGGTGTACGGAGCGGGGCGGGGACGGTGGGGAGGTGAGTTGGGAGCAGAGGGCCTTCAGAAGCCCCGAATCGTTTAACGAGAGCCCAGGCTGGGATAACTGGGAGCGGCTTTCCTTCTCTGTTCCCTTCTCTGGCAAGACCCCGAGCCCCTTTGCCGCCTGCCTGGTACAGCGCTGGTTATGTCCTGGTTGGTCGAGCATGGGGTGGCTTTGCGTCCCACCTGCCCAGGGCACCAGGAGCTGGCACCGGCATCCCCAGCAGCTCCTGCCACCAGCGTGGCCCACCCAAGCCCCGCTGGAAGGAGCAGAATTGCTGTTCCACTTAACACTGAAAATGCTGGCCAGAGCCCACGGTGGAGGCGCAGCCAAGGTGGCATGGGGTCTCAGCTACCCGTGCCAGGAGCCTCCCCTCACGGTCTGCATCCATGGGGCAAGGCTGTCTGTCCTTCCTTCCCCCAGAGATATCTCTGGCTTGTCGAGGAGAGGGGTTAAATTCCTCGATAAGAGCCTGGCTCCTCGCTGCATACTTCTGATGCCTTCTGCGAACTCTGCTGGCAGGTTGTTTCGTAACTCCACTTGTGGCCCGCTGCAGGTGGGAGAACAAACTCTTCTCTCTTTTTTTTTCCCCTGACCTGCAACAGCACTTTGCCATCGCGCGTTAAAAACACAATTGCAGGATAAAAACCCAGTTGCATGTGAAAAACCCAAACGTGGGTTTGAGGGTGGTGTTGCATGGATGCAGGGGTCACAGCCACGCACCTCTCACTCAAACAGAGCAGCTGCCTCCGGCACAGCCCATGGCACTCCCTTGGGGATGGCTGATTTCAGGAGAAATTAGGAAGAGACAGGTGGAAACAGGTGAGAAATGATCCAAGAGGTGAGACAGGAGCTTTGGCTGTTCCTCGCAGTAAGCCAGGGCCAGCTCTCAGGGATGCTGGTGCTAGCAGCGTGCTTGTGGGTCCTGGCTCGATGCTCTGCTGAGACTTGCCGGGCAGGCATGGGACCCCGGGAATGTGTGGCAGCACAAATGACAGATCTCAGCTGTTCAAATGGCAGGATGCTGGACCCAGCCGGGATGGGACAGGGCTGCTACGCGCAACGTCTGCTCACCTTGCGGAGTAGCTGTGTGGGATCACATTCCTCATGCAGTAAGAACTGCAGCTCTTCTTTGGGAGAAGAGAGCAAATTTGTGCGTGTACATGCTGTATCTGCAGTGGTTATGAGCGGGAAGCATATCCGAATGCTGCTTGCCGCCTTTACCGGGCAGTGCCAATGGTGTCTGTTCAGGAAGGGGCTGTGGGGAAGGGGGAATGCTCTTACCTTCTGCTGGTGCCACTGGAATGCCAGGAATCCTCCTGCATATCCTCAGCACATAACCTCCAGGTTATCTGCTGGGAGAGCCTGAGTACGGCGCCTGGCATCCCTCTCAGCATAGCTCCGTTGGCTTCCCCACGCCCTCTTGAAAGAAATAGCATGGAAATCAAGAAACCCCCCCAAGTGCATATGTCTTCCTAAAGCCTTTTTTCCACCTTTTCATGGAAAGTTGTGAGGCTAGGGAGCATGGCTTGCAGTGCTTGCAGGTGCCCAGCACCCCACAGCATTGAGCACTGTGGGACCGGGGGTCCTGCAAGGGGATGCTGGTTGATCTAAAAAATAAAACTCTGCAAATGATTGCGAGAGAGATGTGGAAATTAGCTCTACCCAGGGCTTGAAGAGAGAGACCTGAGCAACAGTCTGGCCCTGAGATAATAAATAACTTAAGAACTAAGTCTGATTTATTTTAAATTCTTTTTTTTTTTTCTTTTCCTTATGCTTAAGAAAAGCAAGTTACAGCTCTGCTCGGGCACTTGGTAGCTTTGGATACCCGCAGGCCCCAGCAAGTGTGCTGGGGAGCTTGCCAGGCTTGACCAAACCTTTTGGCAGCGGGTGGCAGCTGGCCGAAGCAGTGCGGTGACGACCGGTCTGAATCATCCCAGGGTGCTCCCTTCCCTGCTCTTTGAAATATGACTTGACCACAAAGAGGTAGCGTGGTGTAATTGCTGAAGATACAGGGATTTACTGCGCTTGGGCAAACAGAGGAGCTCCTGTGCTGAAGTATTTTGGGGACTGGATGTAAACTGGGGTTGGATGGGAGCTGGTCTGCTCAGGCAACATGTAGGCTGGCCACCTCCATAGCGGAGATGTGTGTCATGGTTGCCTTCACCATCACCACGTGCTGCAGAGAAATATTGCCTCAGTGCATCTGCTCAGGTCCCCACTGGTTCATCTTGTTCATCTTTTTCAGCGTCTCTCTGCCCTGTCCCAGTTGTGTCTTCTGCTTTGGGAAAAACCTCCAGTGGTGGCTTGGAAGTCACCCAAGGCCACATTCTGCTGTCCCCTCGTGCCAGGGGGATGATGCTTTGGGACCAAATCCAGATAAGGGGTTGATTCTCCCCGGCTGGGAGGCCGTGATGCGCATACTAAGGCTTTGGAGCAGAGTATTTCCTCGATACATGCAATGTCGAGTGCTGTGGTGAGCTAGGAAGAAGTCCAGTTCCTGCTTGACAATGGGTTGCTCTGTGCCCGAGTTCAAATAAAGGCATGAGGGACACTTTAAGTATTACCTCTATGTGTATGCATTGTTTTTAAGAGCATCTTTTTAAGGTATGTTCCTCGATCTGTCCCAACTTGTCTATACCCTTGTAAACCTGTGTTGTCAAATTAAGGCATAAGCGTGTCTCCACGGAAGGTTTTTAACAAAATCCTATTATTGTACATGATTGCTAACAATTTTATGTCCTTCCATTTTTCAGATGTCAAGTTCATGAGCTTCTAAAAGCAGCTGATTATCTGGCTTTTTGTGGACTGGAGTCAGCGCTTTCTTGAGGGCTGGGGTGCTTCCAGCTGCCCCAGGCTAGTCATCTAGAATAACTCGTTGCTTCAAAAAAAAAAAAAAGTGTTGCAGGGTTCTCCCCCTCACCCCTTATGTGAAGACATGGGTGGATCAGCCCTGATCTGGAAACTTCGGGGCAATTGAGCACTGCCTGAATTTGGGAAGGCTTCCTCTGCTGCTTTGTAAACTTGCTGCAGCACAGGACCTGCTGGAGCTCTTGGTCTTAGGAGCCACATGCTCAAATCTCCCCATGTCCCCCCACCTGCCTCCTGCAGTCCTGGGAGGACTGGCAATGGGATGCTGCAGTGCTCTCAGCTGCATTTTGGGGTCCAGCATCCCTCATGGAAGTCCCCCATGATGTTAGACCTAGGACTGTGCTCCTGAGCACAGGGACTTTGGAGGCTCCTATAGGAGAGTAGCTGGGTCAGCAGAGAAGTCTGGCGAGCAGCAGCCTCCCCTTTGCTCCCTACTTTTCCTGCCAGCCTGGGGAAGCCTTTGGCAAGAGGTGGGAGCACCCAGCTGGTGTTGTGAAGCTGCCCAGCTGAGGGATCACGGGGAGAGCATTTTTTATGGTTCTTGCTGGTTTAATGATTCCTTCTGGGAATATTGTTTTCCCCTGGAGGTGCAAGTGCGCAGCAGGGAGCTGGTCTCTGCCTCTGGATGCTTGCCTGAGGCGGCTGGTGGTGTGCAGGGGGTGGGAGGAACACCACAGACGTATCCAGATAAGAATAAAGATGAGTTGGGTTGGTTTTTTTGGAGGCTTTGTGGTTGCTGTTTTCACTTGCTGATTTTTATTTGTTTTCTTTTTGAAGTTCTGGCAATGTTTCGAGGTGGCAGTGATCCTTTCTGCAAAGAGCCAAACATACTCGTGGTGGGAAGGCTGGGTGGGCACCAGGCGATGGGCTTTTACCTCTTTGCATGTTGTTCCTGCAACATGAACCCGCCTGCTTGTCTGAAGGACAACTTACTTGAGCTTAATTAATTGTCAGAAAGCAGCTCGCGGTCTCCTTGAGCTCTTGACCAGTGTGCCCGGGTATTTGCTTAATGGTTTGTGCCTGTAGAAAGTCAGGGGTTTCTCAGGGTTGGTCTGAGACATCTTTCCTTCCCTTCTTCCCTGCCCTGATTCCTCTGGGATGGGTCTTTCTCAGGGCAGCTCGTTGAGTCCTCAGGTTCCCATCCCAAAGGGGTGGCTCTGCGAGGCTTTCCCAGGGCTAACCCAGTCTGCGCACCAGGTTGTACCACGTCATACCTCGTCCAAGGTATTCCCACCTGCCCCACCATCGGTGGGGAAGAAAGATGTATCTGCACAGAGATTTGTACAACACACAGGATTCGTGTGGGATTAAAAAAAAAAAAAAGTCCTTTTCTGTTGCTTTTTCTAGTCTTTTAAAAATCTTACAAACTCAGCATCTTATGTTGTGAAAAGACATTTGCTCTCCCACTCTGGCAGGGAAATATCCCTGTGACCCAGGAGTGGATGCACTAGAAACAACATTGCTTTGCATCTTTGAGATGCTGCATGTCGAGGACTAGTTGTCCCTCAAATCTACTTTGCCTCAAGTAATTTTTGGAGTGTTTTAACGTGGTTTGAGGATTGCCAAGGCTGTGATGTTGGACTTGGTGCTCTCCTCTTTTAGTTTAGCTTTTTAATGACCGCTGGGAGTATAAAGAAGTTGGGGTAGGAGGTTCCAAAGGCTCAGTTTCCCCAAAGCAACCCCAGGTGAGCATGAGTTGCTTGAGGATTAAGCTCCTAAATGCTTCTGAAAAACCAAGATATTTTTATTGCATTTATTGGAGCCCTTTGTCAGCATCGAAACTCCTTCAGCCAGAGGTTTGCCGCCTCCCAGCAAGGCAGTTTTGGGGATTAAATTTGGTCATGCAGCCGTGATCTCCATCACGTGTTGAAGGACAGTGACTTGTACTCCCCAATGGATGGCCCCTTGCGTTTTAGTGCCAGATAGGGGATTGAGTTGCATCTCCAGAGATGTGCCTCCATTTTAGTGCTTTGAAGAGCTTATTATCTCTGGATGGGTTCAGGCGGGGATTGATAACACCTCTGTCTAATTAATCATGTGCCAGGTAGCATGAAAGCAGAGACTTCTAAAATACCCAAGTGTCTTATCAAAGGTTTCAGCCTGGATTAATTCTGTGTCTCTTGCTTATTTGACTGTGCATCTGTATGTGTGTAAGAGAAAGAAAGGAGCAATTTTAGTTCTCGGCAAATGGTCATTAAAGACCTTTTTAATCCTACAAAGTTATAAATAAATATCTGTGGCAGCGTGCACCTGCATATTCATCAGTGCATCCTCTTCTCCAGAGACCCAGCAGTGTGTCCTTGGCGTGTGGCCACTTTCTCAAGCAGGGTAGGAAACTGCGAGTTATTCTGGAAATGGAAAATAAAATCTGGAAGGTTTATTCCTGGTTTTGCATTTGCTAATTTGTTAATTACCCTCTACCCTAGGATGAGAACTGGAGTGGAAAGATGATTGCTGGTGACTGACACCAGCTCT
Source organism: Anarhynchus alexandrinus (assembly GCA_008711295.1). Classification (NCBI taxonomy): domain Eukaryota; kingdom Metazoa; phylum Chordata; class Aves; order Charadriiformes; family Charadriidae; genus Anarhynchus; species Anarhynchus alexandrinus. The sequence continues at coordinate 1,000,004 of VUYV01000233.1, read as the reverse complement.
TCTGGAGGAGGCTGGAAGACAGGTTGCAGGGAGAATATTTGTAGGTCATCTGGCTCTTTCATGTCCCTGGTCCTAGTTGGAGGAGAGGTGCAGAGCCTGATTTTTTTCTGTAATCCTATGTAAATGAAATCCTTGATCACTTTGAGATGAGATGGGGAGAGCGGTAGGTCAAGTGCCTGTCTCCACTTGCCTTGTAGGTGGCCAAGGTGCATTTTGTCCTCTGGGCTGGACCAGGCAAGCATCATGAGGAAGCTGCACTTTGAGGGTCATTTCTGGCTCTTCTGGAGACATTGGGAGAAATAGCTTGTTGGTTGGATTTCCCCCATTTGGGTCTCACCCTTGGAGGGGGCGAGGGGAATTGAAATTTGAAGGAAGTTGAAACACTTCCCCTCTTTGGCTGGGGAGTAGAAAGCAGGTACTTTGGAGTATTTCCAAGGCTTGAACAGGCTTTTGCATCTCCAGATTTGCAGCATTCTTCCTGCATCCCGTGTGATGAGAAATATAAGCTGTTTCCTGACTTGGGGGATGGGCTGTGTGTGATAATGGGGTAATATTCACAAATTGCATCATGCTTTCGCTGATGACCACTGTGGAAGATGGATGCAGCGGAGATGCTAAACCTGCTGGCAGATGCATGCCGGGGTTGTATTTGCGTGTGGATGGTCTGGCAAATACACCTCAGAGGCTGGCTTTTAAGAGCTGGATTGTGAGTCATCCCCTGAAGATGGTGGGCATTTGGGCATACTGGAGCTGCTGTGCTGGGGCTTGCAGCTGGGCAGTGGCTGCAGGTACAGTGGTGCCTTAAGAGCTGAAGGGCAAGCAGCAATTTTTTCTTTGTATTAAAAGAAAAGGCAATAGTTTTAGGGAAAAAATGAGGGATGGACTCAACCCTGAAAGGTTTTCAAGTCCAACCTCTAATCCTGAAGGCAGATCTCAGTCAGCCTAGAGCCCAAAGGTACCTAACCCAGTCTTGCCCCTGTGCTGGGAGCTGGACACCTAAATAATTTGCCAGCAGGGAAATAATTCCCCAGCATGTTCAATTGCACAAGAAAAAACAAGCATGGCAGTGCAAGAGCCTTTCCTCTTTCCCCTCTAATCTACACGTTGGTGCTAATTTTGCTTCGCCTCCTTGAGAAGAAACTATGAATTTACTCTCAGCTGCTTTCATGAAGTCCCTCTTCACTTGTATGTCTGGGGTTGATGGTAATGGTTACAGGAATAGCTGTACAGCAATAGCTGCTCATGTTTCCCTTGCAAACCTTCATTTTTATGGCAGTCTTTACTAGCCAGCCTTGCTAGCTCTTCTCCCCCTGTGAACAGTAGCCATTAGTGCTGCAAGGGAGAAATACGATGCATTAAGGTGAGGAAGATGATCCTTCCCCTTCCAGGCTGAAACACTGTAATGTGAGTGTGTGCAGTAGGTGGAGGGTTGGGTTTTTTTGTTTGTTTCTTTTAATTTATAATGAGCTTTTGGTTGGTTGCTCATCAGCAGGGTGGACTGGCTAGTAAACAGTCCCTGAAATGTCATCGCTGCCCGTGATCCTTGATGTTTCAACACTGCTCTTGATGCTGGCCTGCCATGGCCACAAATCTTGGCTTGTTTAAGAGGGGGAAAAAGGTTCCCCAGCTCCTTCCCAGTGCTGTTTCTGAAGCCTTTGTATGGGTCTGATCGTGTAGCAGACCCAAAAGCTTGGGTGAAAGAAACAATGAGGGGAAATCCCCACAGGTAGAGCTGGGATGGGGTGAGTTTCTTCCGCATCAGCCAGGGTGTGAGCATCCCTCCCCTAAATCCCTACTGAAGGCCATCACCCTGAGGCCAAGGCCCATCCCACATCTCAGCCCTGGGCAGAATTTGTCCCCAGCTCTTCCTGCCCTGCTCTGCATCGGCCAGCCTCAATGGTAGACCCCAGGCATGTTAGTGTGAGTCTGTAATTTTGGGGAGGAAGTGGAGCAGAAAATCCCCAAGCCTCTATTTTGCTTTTAATAGGGTGTTGCTGTTGTGGTGCTTATGGCTCTCCAGAAATCTGTCTCTTTGGGCAGTTCCTGCGAGATCCTAATGTGTGGGATGCATCCCCCTTGAGGTGGCAGGGGACTTCAGTGGTGGTCTGTGGCTTCAGGCTGAAGTGGTGCTTCAGCTCTTGAGAGATGCAAGTGCCACAGGACTTAGTTGTCTTGCCCCTTTGATCTCCCTTGGGTGCAAAAAGCCCTTGAAACATGGATGTAACTTCTGCAGATGCTGAGTGTGTGTTATGCATCATAAGATGCCCCCAGCAGAAGCCGCTTGCTGTCGAAGCTCGACGGAGCCTGGAGGTGTGTGTGGGCTGGGATCCATCCGCACACCTCTGGTAAAGCTGCACCTTCAGAGTACATATGCAGTGGTTATCCCTGTCCCCAGCTGGGGTTTCTTCAGCTGAAGGAGGAGAGAAAAGCAGAGTCCAGAAAGCCCTCATGTGATTTCAAAATTACTGATTTTGGTAATTTGCTGATTTTTTTAGGGCTTGCTGTCAGGCATGCCATGGCAGAGCAGGGAGCTGGACAGGCATGATGGGTAGACCAAGGATGCAGGGACTATTATGGCCACCCCTAAATAAGCTTCTCAGGTGTGAATTAGAGCTCAGTGCCTGCTGCTTCCTTGTTTCTGGGTGCTTGTGGCCACCTTTCGTGTAAGAGCTGGTGACTTCAATAGGCCTGGGGGGTGAGTAACACTTGTACACCCTCCCTGTGACTGCAGAAGGATGAAGAGCGGCCTCTCTGGGCTGTGACTGCTCTGGTAGGACTTGTTTGTCACCTCTTGAGCTCGTTTAACCCTGTCAGCTCTTTGCGCCAGGATGAAGTAACCCATTTGCTGCCCCAGGCTGTAGCCCTGCACCTGTGTCCTGCCGGCTCCCTGCTGGCCCCCACATTGCAGAAGAGGACAATGACCTCTTTGGTAGGTGGCCCTCTTGGCTGCTTTGCACCAGGCCAGGGGTTGGTGTCTCTTCAGGATCCTGCGTCCAGCATCCTCGGGACAGGCATGGCACCATGGTAAGGTCCTTCACCACGTGGCTGCAGGCAGGGCTTTGCCAGGTGCTCCCTGCTGCAGTGTGAGGAACCATTGGTGATCACCAGAGTCTGCTGCACGGACAGCTCGTTCAGAGCCATGGATGATCATCTCCACCCAGCATGGGAACTGCCAGCCCAGGAAGAGCCACAGCATCAAGCTTTGCCGTGGCTGATCATCTCCACCCAGCATGGGAACTGCCAGCCCAGGAAGTGCCACAGCATCAACCCTTGCCACGGCTGATCTCCGCCCAGCTTTGGGCCTGCCAGCGTTGTCAACCCTTGGCCATGGCCTCAACCTTTGACCACGGCATCACCTTCTGGCCTGGGATGGACATGGCATGGAAAGCCCAGCAGAGCTGCTCTATCCCTGCAAACACCCCAGCCGAGGGCAGGTGATGCCACTCCAAAAGAGGGACCTGAGTCAGGAGAACACTGTTGATGGGCTGGAGGGGAGCCTGGACCACAGCCTGCCCCTCCAACCTGCTGCAAGGATGAGCACTGTCAGGAGGATTTTGTTCCTCCCGGATCTTTTCCATGTTGGGTCACCTCTCCACACCTGAGTAATGGGGAGACTTCTGTCCAACCAGAGGGTTTCAGCACACAGGCAAGCACTATCTCTTCCCTTTGGTGCCCGGGAGCTGTGCCTGGTGCTTCGGGCAGGGAGGGACCTCAGGAAGCATTAAATAGCTGTTGGATGCGTCACTGCAGCAGCTGATCCAGGGCAGTGAGTCACGGCCAGCGCTCCGGCATGCAGGATGGCGGCACTGGGCCACTCCTCCCCTCCCTCACCACTTGCTGTTTACTCATGTATTGAGGTTTTTTTCACTCGTGTGTCTGTACACAGCTGGGATGAGCATCCTCCCTGGGAGAGGAATGAGAGGGTCAGGTTCAGAGCAGGAATAAAATGACCGAGTACCCCAGCATCCACCTGGAGCGCATCCAAAGGGATGCAGAGCTGCTGGTCCCCATGGACACCTTGGTCCTCCTTGGATGGTGGGCTCATCACAGCCTGCTCTCAAGTACAAATATGTCTTTATTTATTAATTATGAGTCTTTATAACTCTACCCCCAGCCCAAACCCTGACCTGAAATGCTAGTCTTCTGGCTTTTTGCAGTTTTAATTAGGCTTACTGGGAAGCTCTCCCTGTGCCACTGCTCTCCTTCTTGCCCAGTTCTGTACCCAGCTCTCTGCCAGGGGTGGACATAGAAAGGGAGGCGAGTGAACCCCCCAAAATGGGTGAAAACTCGGCATTGGTGTGGTACTCAGCTCAAAACCTTCATGCTGGCCCCAGGCAGTGCTCGTTAGGAGCTCTGGTGGAGGCATTTGGGATGCAGCGGGATTTGGGTTGCAGCTGGCCATGCTGTTGGGTGCAAAATTGGTTTGTTTTTCCTAACCAGATTATTTTTTTTTTTTTTTCCTTTTGTGTGTGGCAAAATGTGGGAGAAAGGCACTTGCAAAGTGTTTGCAATCCTTGGCTGGAAGGTGATGTCTCAGCTTCTGAGAGTCCCTGCGCCGCGGACATGCGGGGGGGTGTCCCTGCAAATCGGTGGCAGTCCTCGCTTGTGTATGGAGGGTGACTGGCCAGTTTTCTTGGCTGGCCCTGTACTATTTCAGGTCCAGGGAGACCACTGAACCCTTGCAAGTCCCAGCAGCCATCAAACTGATGGTTTGCAGGAGCTGTGCAAACCATGCATCCTCCTGCACCTGCAGTAATGCTCCTTCATCTCCTCTTCCTTTAGCCCGACAGCTTCGGGGAGGCGGGGAGATGGCAACACCAGGAAACAAAATAAAGCTGCAGGATCTGAGACTGCTAATTTTTTAAAAAAATTTTAATTTTTTTTTTTTAATGTCAGCATTTGAAATTCAAACTCCTAGTTAGGAAATTTGTTGAAGTTGTGGTATGAATCATCCCTACCCGCAATTTTAGGAACCATTGCATGGGGAAGGGAGCAGAAAATTAGTCACTTTGTTAATCTGCTTCCAATAAAAATTATTTAGAAATCCATATGAGGGAAGTAAGAATAAAATGAGAGTGGCTTTTGGGAGCGGCCATCACGCATCCTGGCCCCACAGCCACCTGCCCACTTCTCTGGGCTGTTTTCAGGGCAGGCGGCAGGGCCTGGCAGCTGCCTGCACTTCTGGTTCATGATCAAAGTGACCTCCTAGGGTGAATACAAACAGAGGCAGCTGGAAACCAGCCTCGTGCGGAGAAGCGCTTCTTCCTGAAGAAAAGTGCTTCTCGCTCCATTACGCTACCAGGTAGCCTTTTTCGCTACCTGGTAGTGTAATGAAGCCACCCGCTAATTAAAGTAGGGAGTAGGCAGTGAAGCTTGGGGAGAGAGGGGTCATACTTGCAAGTGGCACAACAGGACCACCCCCCAGCTGCTGATTTTTTAGAAGTGATGGTAAAGAGCTGAGGGGGGGCTACATCAGAGGTGGTGCTGGGGGCAAGGTGGAGGTGTTGGGGTTTATTGCTTGGTGGCTTTTAGGGTGGGTTTGTTGTTTTGGGTTTTTTTGTTGTTGTTGTTGAACCAGGGTGATGCTGGCATGGTGGGATATTGTGGATGAGATGCTGCATGTGAGTTGTGATGTCACATGTCATCCCCCCTGTCCCCCTCTGCCCTGAGCAGGGACTGGGGGGTGTGAAGAGAATTGCTGGTCCCCCAAGATGAGGATGGAGCTGCCTTCATCCTGTCAGCTCCTCCGTGAGCCCAGGACTTTGGGGGAAGAGGGGCAACCAGGCTGGTTTTGGGTGGGCTGTGCGAGCTGATCCTGCCCTGGGAAGGGGCAAGGAGGGCAGGCAGAGGAGGCAGCAGCCCCCAGCCCTATTTACCACCCCCTTGCAAGGAGGCAGATAACGTCCCATATCAAGAACCGAGCTGGGAACAGCCACCCCCAAAACCCCCAGGGGTTACAGTGAGTGATCGGTAAAGGGAGACCCCTTACATGGATTTTGAGGTGCTGGGGGATGCGGCAGGGAGAGGTGCAGCAGGGAGGGATGTGCTGGCTGCTTTTTTGGGGGGGTTTCCCCCCATATCGGGAGAAAAGCTGGCTGCCACCGCTCCCAGCTTTTTGGCAGTGGTGTGCCATGCACTGGCTGCTGGTAAATGATTGTTGGGGCGGCTGACCGAGGCGGGGCTGGAGCTTGGTGCCAGGTTTGAACCCACACAGGTGCCTGGGACTGGTGTGCCGGCGGCCATCCCGCTCCCAAACCCGGCAGCGTTCGGCAACCGCTGGAATTTTTGGGCAAGGTGAGGCTGTGCGACACAACTCAACCAGCTGGGTTATTTTTTCCTTATTTATATTAAGCTCCTGGCCTCCCTGTGGGTTCGGGGCAGGAGAAGCCAGGGTTCAATGCTAGCTGGGTCCCTGGCCGGGGTGGGGGCAATGCTCCCCAGGATGCATTGCCACCCCAAATTTGGCATTAGGGTGCTGCGGCTCGGGGTGGGGGGACGGTGGCTTTGGGGTGAGCTGGGTGGTGCCATGGCAGTGCCTGGACTTTGCTCCATGCTGGCGGCCAGTTGCAGCCTTGAATGCACAGCGGGGG
>VUYV01000233.1:980555-993385 GCA_008711295.1 Anarhynchus alexandrinus | reverse complement strand
GTGGGGGGGGGAAGGAGGAGGGAGCAGTGCCAAAACCCAGCTTTGAAATGAAATCGGGATAAACCTTGCAAATTTTAGTCGTTTTGGGCTCACAGGGAGGTTGGCTGAGCCCAAGGTGCCCTTCACCCCCACCGGTTTTCCCTGGCTGCCCAGCCAAGGCAAACATGAGCTCAGCGCAGAGGTATTTGTGGCAGCCGCTCCGTGCCCATGTTTTGGAGGTGGGCAGGGGGGTGGCACTGACAGGACCCAGCACCCACAGGGAACAGCCTCGCCAAGCCCTATCTTCCCCGGTTTCTCCTTGCCTTTTTTGTACCATGGCTAAAATCCCATGTTGCCGGAGGCGGGACTCTTTGAGCCCTCCCTTTGATTACTCAAGCAGGCAACAAAAAAATAAGCAAGAAGTGGTGTTGAACCCGAGGTCAAGCTTTCTTGCAGCCTGGCTGCAAAGTTGGGAGAGCTGGAGTGGAGGGATGGAGAGGCTGCAACCAGTTGAGTTAGGCTGGGAAAGCAGTTTGCAACCCTCTGGACGGTGGGCCTGGAAATTTCCTATACAGATTCCTTCACCCGGGGCTTTCGGACAAGGCTGATGCTAGAAAAAAGTGTTGGGGGGGGAAGGGAAGATACATCTTTGTTTGCATGGTGTTTGAAAACACCGTAAGCTCAAATATTTGAGTTCTTTACAGCTTGTGCTCAATTTTTTTTTTTTTTTTTTTGAGACTGTTGCAGTTGTTGAGCTGCTGGAAGAGGCAGGAGTTGGGTGCGCCTGGGCTAATGGGTGTTATTTTAATGCAGGAGAAGTAGCCACCAGGTGGGAATCAGGCTGGGCCTTGGTGTTGGGCAGAGGATCCCCCGGGACCCTGGGCTTTGCTGGGGGCATTCATGCCTGGCTCCCCTTTCCAAACCCCACCATTGGTCACGTTTTTGTGCAGAAAGAGGCTTTACTTTAATTTCTTAATCCCTCTCTGATAAATTGAGATAGAGGTAAATAGATTAAACTGTGCATTATCTGCACCTTCTCTCAATATCCCCTTGCAAGGGTGGGCAGCCAGCGGTTTCTCTGCCTTTTGCAATATTGTTTGGAAAATCCCCTGGTGCCGGCCTGCCAAATTGTCAGAGAAATCGCAGTCCAGCAAACCTATTAGAAGTCTGCGCTCGCAGCAGAAATAACCTGGGCATCTTCTCCAGGGCACCATGCAAGCACACAAACCCCATGATTTCCCCCCACTAGAAGATTTGGACCTGCTGCCCAGATATGTGGGCTTGCTTTTTTTTTTTCCTTTTTGCAGATGAACATCAGTGTTTTAATAATATCAACAAAGTGCAATCTGTGTGCAGGGAGAGCTGCAAAGATGGATGGATGGAGGGCAGCAGTGAGCAACTGCTTGGTCTAGGATGCACCTTATGAGATGCTGGCATTAAAGATGATTTAATGACGCTACTCTTAAAGCATCTTGTATTCCTCATTAGAGGCTTGGGATGGAAACGTGATTTCTTTTTTCCCCTGCAGGCAGCCTGCCCTGCGATGACCCAGCACGCCTGAGGCCCGGCAGCCACGGGGATGGAGCTGAAGGTCTGGGTGGACGGCATCCAGAGGGTCGTCTGCGGTGTCTCGGAGCAAACCACCTGCCAAGAAGTGGTCATCGCCTTGGCACGGGCCATCGGTGAGCCATCTCCATCTGGGGGGGGATGCCCCTTTGTGGGTGAAGGCATCTGCTGAGGGGATGTCCTATCTGCAGGTGCTTCCTGGGAAGAGGATGTCCTGCTCTGGGGTGGTGCAGGCATCACCAGCTGCTGCCCATATGGCAGCAGCCTCAGCACACCACTGCTGGCCGCGTCTTCCCCCATCTGACATCCTCACCTCCTCCCAACAGGTCAGACGGGCCGCTATGTCCTGGTGCAGAAGCTGCGGGAGAAGGAGCGGCAGCTGCTGCCACTGGAATGCCCCTTGGAGTCACTGGCCAAGTGTGGACAGTATGCCAACGATGTGCAGTTTGTCCTGCGACGGACGGGCCCCAGCATGGCTGAGCGGCCCTCCTCAGAGGGCGCTCCCCAAGCCCCTGAGAGGACGTTCATCCGGGCCAGCTTGCCCATCAAGCCCAGGCCTGCCGGTACAGATGCACCCCGTTCCCGGGAGTCGAAAAAATCCATGACCTTCAACTTGGATCCTACAGGCTCCAGCGACCTGTTTGCCATGAGCCACTGGAGGAACCAAGTGCGGGAAGGGATGGACTTGGAGGGCAGTGGGGTTGTGCAACCCTCCAAGGAGGAGCTGTTTAGGAGGGTGCTGCGGCAGCAGGAGCAGCTGCATTCCTTGGAGGCCCATGGGGACACCCTGGAGACGGACCTACGGCTCTGGGAGCGCAGCCGGCTCACTGGCCAGGAAGATGAGATCCTCTACCTGGAGCACCTGGTGCGGAGGAACGAGACAGAGCTGGGCGAGGAGGAGTTTTGGCAGAGTGAGCTCCGGCTGGAGAAAGAGTGTGAGCGGGAGCGGCAGGAGCGGGTTAGGAGCCTGCGGGCCAGCCTGGAGGAGTACACCCAGAGGATCTATGAGCTGAGTGCCCGGACAGAAGCCCTGCAGGAGGAGATCCAGTGGGAGATGGCCGAGAGGGCCAAGAGGGGGAAGGAGCCCCCTGCGCCCAGCCCCACAGAGCTGGAGGACATGGCTGCCAAGATGAAAAGGGACCTGGAGGCCAAGGTCAAGCAAGGCACCCAGCTAGAGAGCAACCTGGCTACTGTGGAGAAGGCCCTGGAGGAAGCTGAAAGGAACCTGCAGGTAGATACGACCAGGTTGAGCAGCCCCATGGGGTGGTGGGACCTTCAGGAGGGGATCGGACCAGTTTTCCAGTGGCATGGGGCCAGTGGGTTGAGTGGGGTTGGTCCTGCCCCGGCTGGCTGGTGAGAGTGGGGCTGGGTGCATGGAGGTGTCTTAGCGGCAGTTACTGCTCTTGGGGGGACACTACCACTTTTACCTAGCTGGCGAAGGGTGCCACAGCCATCGCTCTCCGTGCAAGCTGTGTCTGGGCTGGGGCTTCTGCTGGCTGGTGCATGGCGAGCACAGCATCACCCAGCTCTGGTACGGATGATGGTGCTGGAGCAAATAGTCCATGTGCAGCATCAGTGGCATTGGTATAAGGGTTGATGTCACCTTGGATAAAGGAGTCGTGGAGTCGTGGAGGGGGATAGCGTAGGTCCCCGTGACGCCTGTGTGCAAAGCCTTTTGACCATGCAAGCTGTGCAGGGGCTTGGGCTCATCCTGGGGGCTTGCGCAGTGCATAGGTAGCAGCCGTGGGGCTGAGCCGTGATGCCCTCTGGGTTCCCTGTCCAGGTGCTGTGTGACATCTGCCCTCTGCCCACCGGGTCCCCTTTGGTGGAGCAAAAGGGAGAAGCTTTTGCCCAGCCAGGTGGTGGTAGCTGCCCTTCCCCAGGGCGGCCATGCTTCCAGCATCTCGTCTTGAGCATCTCAGTTGCATCCCTCTTCTTCCAGCACCGCGGCGCCGTTTGACAGCTGCTCACACCCTCTTGTGGAGACGCAGCAAAGCAGGGCTGTTCCCAAAACAATGCCTTCCTCGTCCCCCCCCACCCAGGCACCCTGCTTCCTGCAGGCCCTCGAAGAGGGGTAGCCAAGCCATGGTACCCCCGAGGTCCCCTCTGCCGGCTCCAGCAGGGTGAGCCCCAGCGGGGGGAGCAGCCCCGGGGGGGGTATGCCAGCTGGTTTGGGGCATGGAGGTGGACAGGCGGCTCACCCTGTCTCCTCCTTGGTGTGTGTTTTGCAGGCCCAGACCCAAGAGCTGGAGGAATTAAATAAGGAGCTGAGGCAGTGTAATTTGCAGCAGTTTATTCAGCAGACGGGGGCCACAGTGACTGTCCTGCAGGCCAGGTCCGAGGAGGATGCCCAGCCGGAGCCGAGCCCGCGTGAGCTGCCAGCCTGCCGGAGAAACGGAGGTCAGCATGCTGCCGCCGGCTCGGCCGCGGGGGCCGCTCCGCGGGACCCCTGCCCACTCCCTGCCTCCCCCTCCAAGGGGGTCAGCCCCAAAGCTGGCCAGTTCTGCCCTGGTGCTGAGGTTAGGCAGCGGGGATGGGGTTTTGGTGTTGGCACAGCAGTCACTCACCACCCCAGGGGGGGTCTCAGAGGTTTGCCAGCCCCAGGCTCCTTCCTCCTCCCCATTGAAACCTTGGGGTTGCTCGTAGCCGTGCTCAGGGGTCAGATCCTTTGTTGCTGCTTTTGGGGATGGGGCGGCCACAGGAAGCTTCCCTTTGCAGCATTGCTGCATGCCATCACAGTGGCAAAAAGCAGGTGGCTGAGGGCCTGCATCAGCCCCCAGAGGCTGTGGGCTGGTGGGGATGGGCTCCAGCCGCTGATGACCTCTTTGTGTTTGGCAAGGGAAGGGCTAACATGGTGCCTGGGGCCATGTCCACATCCGCGCAGGGACAAGAGGAGGTGGCGGGGGGCTCTTGTGGAAGGGGGTGGGGGAAAATGGGGACCTGGTCATTTCTTCTTTGGAGCATTCAGAGAGGGTGACGTGGCTGCCCTGCAGCACTGCAGCAGCCATGCCTGGTGAGCGTGGGAGGCGTGACCCGTCTGAGATAGGCTTTTTTCCCTATCCTGTAGGTTTTCCTCCCACCACCGGTGCCGACTCACCTCCCCGGGCCAGCACCAAGCAGCTCCTCAGCCATCCTAGGACCCTGCCAGAGCCCCTGGTGTCCAGCCTGAACCCTGAGGGTGCGTATGTCCCAGCAGGCCCCCGGGAGTGTGAGCTGGGATGGGGAAGATGCATGGAAAGGAGGGAGAGGCTTTTGCTGCCCAAAACGGGCTGCAGAGAGCGAGCAAGTGCTGGGAGCGGGAGGCTGGAGCTATTTATAGATGCCATTAGGAAGAGCAAAGCTTGCATCCTGGCAGCCTCTGCTCTGCTGCCAGGGGCTCACACACTGGTGGTCCAGCTCTCTGCCTTGCAGGGAGCTGCAGAGCCTTATCCCCTCTCATGACACCCCACATCCCCTGGGGCAAACACCTTGCTAGGGTTAAGACGGGGAGGATTTGGCTCCCATCTTTTACACGAGTCACTTCTGCTCCATCTTGGGGACCAGTTCAGCCCAAAACCCTTTCCACTTCCCATGACCCTTTTTCCACCTTGCACCACGTTTTTGGGTGCAGCAAAAGCAAGCTGTGATGTCCCTGCCCACTGTGGTGGTGCTGCCTGCATCCCGACATCCCATTCCCACCCACGCCACCATCCCCTCAGCAGAACCCTACTGCCATCCTCGTGGCCCAAAACGTCCATCTCGCCAGATGCTGCAGTGTCTGCATGTCCATCTCCCTGTCCAGGCTTTGCGCTTGCATACGTCCTGTTTTCCATTCCTCTTTTCTTTCTGCAAGCGCTCGTCCACCATGATGGAGTCACTCAGGTTGTTTTTGTCTTGTCTTGCAGTCATATCAACCAGGCAGAGCATCTGGAGGTAGAAGGGCCTGGCCGGTGAAGGATCGATTGCCTTGCAAGTGTAACTGTATAAATAAACCATATTATATATATATATATTTTTTACTACTTTATATTGTGAATGGATGTGGACGGCCAGACAGAGTATTTTTACAGACTGTAAAATAAAAACAGAGACTGACAACATAAAGCAACCCTCTTCCGCTGCGGATGGAAGTGACCCCCTTCTATTTTTTTTAAAAGTGCTTCCTATGTTCAACAGAAAACAGCAGCGCTCCTGTTCCGTGTAGTCTCCTCAAAAGACCCATCGTGAATTTGGAAAAGTCCTCTCTCCTTTGACTAGGGGAGCAAAGCTGTGGTGGAGATCTGCCTGGAGGCTCACCCGGATGGAGCAAGTTAACAGGTTTTGCAGCATCTCGCTGCAGCAAGTGGGGCCATAACAAACAGCCTCTTCACTGGCTGCAGGGGAGGCACAACAGCAGCTTTAAGACAAATTTCTGCCCCCCCTCCTTTTTTTTATTACTGTAAGAAACCTGTAGTAGAAACCCCCTTTCCACAGTGTCACGGGCCAGGCTTCAAGGAAGCAGGGAATACACAGTGGGGGCTTGTTTTTCTTAAATCTGCTTAATTTTTCAACTTGTTTTTAAAATAAAAAAATCACAGAATGAGCCCTTCCCTGGTGGCGGTGTGGGTGGGGAGCAGGACTGAAACTTCACAGATTTTTTTTTTCTTTTTTTTTTTTTTAACTTGATGGCCAGTAGTTACTCTTGGTTTTTGTTCATCTGTCCCAGTCGCTTTGTATTTTAATTGTGAAACCAAAGCAGTTTGGGGAGGGGATGGGTTTGTCCAGGAAGTTCCCGAGCCTGTTTTCAACACATCGTATGCAAAAAAAAATGTGACTCGGGCACGGTGTTCACTGTAAAACCCCGCTTTCCCTGTACGAATGTAATCCTGTGTGCCGCGGTTCCAATTTTCAATAAATCTTTGGGAAAGGATTTGAGCAAAGCAAGCGTGAGCGTACTTTTGTGGCCCAGGGCAAGCTATCGCTGCTGGCTTCTGGTCCGGTGCCCGACAGGCAAGTCCGAGCAGTTTGTGTACCCCGCAGCTGCCTCTTTCATTTCCAAGCCATCTCTTTCCATTTGCCAAATTTAAGCTGTAAGTATTTTATGACTGAATGCATCTTATGCATATGCTGCTCTTTTATTTTCTTTTTTTCTTCTGTTTTTAAATCACAAAGTGCCTTACAACCAGTGGATGAAGCTTGTTTCCAGTGAGAGGGTGGCCATCTCTGGGATGAAACATGGCAGCATTTTAATAATGCACAGCTGCAGTTCAGAGCATTTTAGGACAGGAGGCGAAGGAGATGGCGCTCGGCTGCAGATAAGGGGGAAAACCTCCCATTCACATTCAAGCCCCTCCATCTGCACCTGGATAACTGCAAGCGAGAATATCAGCTCTTGCTGTCCATCAGCATCTTCCCCGAGGCACTGCTGGGCTCTGGTCCCTGGGGACATGCCCCTCTCAAAGCCGATTTTCAAGATGCCACCACAGCTCAGCAGGTTAGTCAAGTGATATCGAAGATTAAAGTTTGCTTTGTTGGGAGAGCGCTTGTGCAGCTGCATCTCTGGCTACGACTGGAGAGCTGCTGCAGCAGGGAGATGCAATTTCAGAGCTGTCATTATTTGAATCAGGTTTTTGGGTTTTTTTTTTGTTTGGTTGGTTGGTTGGGTTTTTTTAATTTGGGGGTGGGTGTCCCCTCCTTAAATCACAGGGAAACTGAGTTAAAAATACATCTGCTCCATGCAGCCACATCGAGGAGTTTCTCCCCTGCTTGCTTGCTTTTTGGCCTTCTTGCACTTGTTTTTCGGACTCTTTTGCCTTTAAAATGAGACTCCACCTTGCTAAGAAAAGAAGTAGAGGGTGATGGAGGTTGTAAAGAGGATTTCAGTGGTGCTTGGGGGAAAACCACTTGGGTTCAGAAAACCCACTTGCTTTGGACATGGCCAGATTTTGGGATGTTACGTGAACTCCGTGTGCCCTGAAAAACTGATCTCTGCGCGTTGAAAATTGGATGATCTTTTGGTTTTGGGGCTATATTTGTAGCTTTGCCTTCTGCAAAATAAATGGAAATAAAGAGAAAAGGGTCTTCGCTTACAGCACCTACCTCCGGGAAAAATGGGGCAGAAAATTAATTTGACTCTCTGATTTTGCATGGATTTTTGCCCTCTCTTCTGCTTATTTATTACTTGATTATTATTTTGCTGGGTTCTTTCTGTTAGACATTATCTGACAGGCCAAACCAGCATCAATCTTCCCTTGGGGAAAAAAAAAAGGGTTTAAAAAAACATTTATCATGGCAGATTTGGGCTCTGCAACTGATACCCCTTGCCTGGGATGTAGGATTTGGAACTGCTGCATGGGGTGGGGGACAGTGTAACTTGGCCATGTCCTCTACTGAGGTCTGAGAATCAGGCATGGGGTTAGGGAGAGCACTGTAGCTGGGGGCTAACTCTCTTTTTTCAGCTCAAGGCTGTGGCATTTTGCAGATTTTTTTTCATTTTGTGTCCTATAAACCACCACCCAGCTGCTGCAAAGGCAGTGGTGTTTCCTAAGGTATTAAATAACTGATTAACCCCTCTCCCCCCACCGCGGTGCACACCACGGTGAGGGGAGAGGCTTTAATCAAACTCATTTATTACCTTAGGAAATTCCCCACCCGCGGGTGACCTATATTCCTCCCCGCACAGGGAGTGTGCAATGGCATGGCGAGCGTGCAGGTCCCCGCGCGTTATTTAACTGAGCGAGGCTCGATACCCGCTCTGGATTCCCCCGCCTTTCCGCTTTTATCTGTTCTAAAGGCTGTGTCAATAATACATTTCTGCCATTGAATATTTTATTGATGGTTTGACTTTTTTGCTGCTCGCAATTCCCATTTCAAGGCTGCGTGATTGTTCCTAATTAAAATTTTATGCCCTGGGAGAAGCCTTCTTGCTACAGTGGAGATGATGCTGGCCTTTTCTAGGCCACTATAGAGCAGTAGGAAGGAATTACTCATTGTTATGAGATTAAAACAAAGCAAATAAATTATTGTTTTTTTCCCTTAAAAAACAAACCAAAAGCCCAGCGTACGGCGCGTACTGGAGAGGGAACAACTGGCTCACAGGCAAGGCAGGAATCCAAGCGTACCGGGTGGCTCGAGGATGCTGTGACTGGGTGAGCGGGGAGTCATGTCCCCCGGGCACTGCAGAGCAGCTTCTTCCTTCCCTGTGGCAGGCGGGAACAGGCTTCAGCGCTTCTCCCTCCTCAGATGCTTCTCACCGCAAGCTCCAGTGACACCCAAAATTCACAAAGCAGAGGATATACCTGTTTTTCACTTTTTTGTGAAAAACATCCTTTTTTGTTTGGTTGGTTTGGGTTTTTTTAACAAAATAAATCTGCAAGCTACCTCCAGGCTCTGTCAACGCAAGGCACCATTCGGGAAAGTAATTCAGCCACCTCCAGCCTCCCTGGGGCTCTTCTCCTCTCCCCACTACCCAATTTTTTTTTTTTTTTTTTTTTTTAATATTGCATAAGAAAAATGGCTCCCAGCTTCTCACCCATCTACCCTGGACTGTGTTGGCTCATTAGGTCAGGCATCCTCCACAGATGGTGGTCACGGCACCAGCGCTGCCCAAGGCCAGTATGGTTTATCAAGGGCAGCACCACTGCAGATACTTGAAACACCCACAATTTGCAGTTGTGGATTTGTACGAGTTCCTCAGGGATTGGGGGGGTTTTCCCCCCTGAATTTCATCTAAAGTGCTAGAAGCATTTGTGCTGCCTCCCAGGCCCTGGATTTGGCAAGCAGCTTTTAAAGCACACACTTCAGCACCAGTTACATAAGGAAAGGTGTGAATGACTGGAGGAGAAAATGCCTGTTGGTTTTGCTCCCCAAGTGGTGTACAGATGCTCTGCTGCATGCTCCTGGGCACACAGCTCCTACAAGCGTAGTTCACTGCAGATGGAGAAGAGAAACTATTTGAACTGGCATGCATGTCTGTGCAGGGAGCGTCGTCCGCTCTCCCTATGATGATTTTCTTTTCTCTGTCTCAGGGTAAAGACTGAGCACATTCCACCTTGCCCTGGAAAAAAAAAATCATAATGCACTAGAGGAGGCTGGGAAATTTTCTCGTTTATGGATGAGCAAGTTTCTCTCCCAATGGAACCTCCTGCCAGCAGAAATCTTTTTTTTTTTTTTTTTTTTTTAGGATGTATTATATAAGTCCCTGCTTGCATTTAGCTAACTGACTTCCTCTTAAACAATTTATGTACTCCTCCTATTCCTCGCAGGCCAGCTTGCTCCTTCAGCAAGGCTCACCACGTAGGACCTGCCACTGGCACACGTTATAGACAGAACACCATAGGCACTTCCGAGTGCGGTGCTTGAAGCATTAGGTCTGCTTGCTTCCCTCTGTGAAGTGCTGAAACAAGAGAACAAAATCTTTGAGGAGCAGAGTCCCTTCAGCTTAACGGGCCTGACATTCAGCATCTTCCCCTCTTGTAAGGAACACCCCTGCCTCTCCCCAAAAGTATTAGAGCATCAGTTCTGAGCGAGAGCTTTTATCACCCGACTACTCTTGTTTCCAGGCTAAGTATCACCTTACATATCTCTTTATTAGCTACTGAAAAACATTAAATTAAAGGGCATCTTAGCCCTGGTGTATTTTCTCATTGCTCAGGAGCACTCTGGGGCTCAGGCAGGAATGAAGGCACTGATGCTGGGGTTTCTGCTTGAGGGACAACCAGGTCGCACCCTTCTGCTCTCCTTTTCAGGCCATCTTCACTGGTTACAGAGGCAAAATAAGAGATGGGAGGCATGGGGCGTGCAGTGCACATCACACGTCACTGAGAAGGCACAGTCTTCCTTGTCAGCTGGTCTGGCACCCTGGATTACAGTAATAAGCACCCAAACGCTGTTTTTGCACTATTTATTGAAGACTTCAGGTGACAGCACAGCAGGTTAGTTTTGAATCATGCCACAAGAACGTTAAAAACAGGAATTGAGCTGTATGCTCCCCCCCACTTACTGGAGAGAGACACAAAAAAAGCAAAACCAAACAAACTTCACTTCAACCCCTTGCTTTTGCTTACTGGAGCTGAACAGAATGTTTCCATAGGTAGCAGGAAGTCAGAAGTGTTCATACCACAGTGCTGCTCATGGGAACTGGGACAAGTCTTGCCAGGCGACCTGCAGAGCTGCTTCTGCCAGTCACATCTCCAGGGGTTAGTCATCAGGCAGCACAGTCCCAAACGCAGGGCTATTTCTTCAAAGAGAAACAGAGTGCCTTCATTTTCAGATACAGGTTTGTTATGTCCGCAGTAACCTATGAAAAGGGGTGGTAGGGGACTGTGGGGCTTCAGTTTCAGCTTGCAGACGCATTCATACAGAGGTGTATTTTGCACCAGGTTTCCCCCTCTCACTGCTCTCCAAGTAGCTACACCGTGCTCCCGTCTGCTCGGGACCAGGAGTGGGAAGATGCTGTAGGTGCAGCTAGGGATGAGGAAAGCCTTCTGGAGCTGAGAAAGCTGTGAACTTGTTCCCCCACCACCCCATCAAAAAAATGCCCATTTGGCTTCTGAACAAGTGTAAAAGCAACTTTGGTAAATTCAGGCGGTTTTCCTCTCTTTACAGCGTGTTTGAGCACCCTGGACTTACCCAGTCTGTGCGGGGCACAGAGGGAGCTGATTTTTCTTGCAGAAGAGCAGATGCTCCTCTGGGACCCAGAGGGAGAAACAACAAATGACTGCAGGCAGGAAAGATGGGGACAGGCAAAATTTCTCCCTGAGAAACTTTATCTGTGCAGAGGATGTTGCTGTGCCTTCCATACAATTAACAAGTTACAGACCAGAGAACTGCCAATTCCTTCAGATCAAGCCTTTACAATGGTCCAGGGCTACAAGTGAGCAGCACAAGCAAGAGGGAGCATACCTGAGTCCGTTCAGGGAACCTTGGCAGGCTGTGGTGAATCCTAGCTGGTTATTATGAGCTTAAGCTGCTGATAAAGCTGTGTTGCACATCAAAAAAGACACTTTTCAACTACCCAGCTTCTTCACCAGCCCAAAAATCGCAAGAGAGAATGTTGTATGAGAAGCAATCTGCTTCGTCACTTCCTCCGTTTCTTAGTGACAGCCACCCTGGGCGGCTGGAGGAGTCCCTGCCTAGCTCACCTTCCTGCTCCTTGGGACCACGAAGTCAGATTCCCCTGCATGACATAACAGCGCGATTGTGCAAGACAGCTCTGCCAGTGCCCAGCCAGGGCTGGTGGGGCTGACAGAGCCCTGGCACAAGAAGCAGAAAGCAGCAAAGGTAAGGGGTAGTATGGGAAACAAAACGGCAATAAAAAAAGGAAAGCGAGGCTTGTTTCTGCTTTTTCTTTAACAGACTAGAGAGTCTCTTTAAACGTGACTCATCCAGGGCAATACCAGGCATGGCTTTTTTCTATTAACACACCCTTGGCAATAGCAGTTCAGTTAGTCACTGACTGGGTATCAAGACGTCACCAGCTGGGATGAAGCGTCTCTTTAACTTGGTACGGAGTCCGCTAGCACGCATGCACTTTGGAGAAGAGCCGGAGAGGAGAGCAGGGGGCACACCATCCCTCCTGTGCAACTTTACCACCAACTCTTTGCGCCCATGTGCCACCACGGCCCGCTCCCCTCATCTCCACTCCCGCCGGACACACTGAGCCCCACTGCAAGAAGCATTAAATCTTTTTCATGCTCTGCCGGGCTGCGTGGCTAATTGCAGGGTGCTACCGACGGCACGTCGGGGGGCCGCCGGGCCAAGGATGGGAAAGCGCTGGAGGCAAGACAGTGGCGTTAGATGGGGGGTGACTCCTTTGCACGCCAGAGTCCCTCACCTGGGTGGCAGGAAGGGGCCGCAGCCGTCGTGGCGTCGAGGCGTGGGTCCGTGGAGGCGAGGCGAGGCGGCCGCACAGCGATGTCCGAGGAGCAGGTTAGCCGCTGTCACACGCACAGTGGAGTCGCCGAGAGCACAATGTGCGTTAGTCAGTGGCTCACCTGCTCCTGGAGGGTGACGGGGGGCGGCGGGGCCCACCTGCAGCACAGGAGACACCGGGCAGCCTAAAGGATGGGGCGGGGGAGCGAGGAAGGGGAGGGGGGGGTTGTCGCGCCGTGCCCGGGCTCCGCGCCGCGCCCCGGCACGCAGGGCTGCAGCTCCGCGCACCCACCCCCGGGACAGGCTCCCTCATGCCGCCCCGGGATCGCGGCGCGCCACCATTCCCAGGGTGGTGGAGTGTGTGGGGGGTCTCTTCCCGTCACGGGCGCCGCTCACCTGCGCTCCCGCCGCTCCGCGTTCCCCCCGCCGCCGCCGCCGCCAACTTCTCGCTCTGC
>VUYV01000233.1:931499-980255 GCA_008711295.1 Anarhynchus alexandrinus | reverse complement strand
GTAGCGGCTCCCCCCTACCCAGCCGCCGACCGCGGGGAGCCCCTTCCCCCCACTGAGCCCCACTGCCCCCCTCTTCCTTCTCTCCCCCCTTCCCCTCCGTCCCTTTCCCGCCCCCGCCGCAGCCCGGCCCATGGTACGGTCCGCCGGGGCCGTGCCATCAGGGCAGTGTCGGGGCGCACGTACGCGGCGCGCGAGGGGGGCGGGGGGGGGGCCTTTGGTCGCGCGCGCGCCGCCCAACCGCCGCTGCGCGCGGCGCGGGCGGGAACGGCGAGGTGCCGCCGGCCGTCCTCCTCCCCCTCGGCCGCCTCTCACGTTGCTGTATTAAGTTTTACGTTGTTATATTAATTTTTTTATACCTATTTTTCTTTTCCCCGCCGGGTTGGGTGTGTGGAAAACCCGCGTGCCCTGGCAGTGCCCCTGGGTGGAGACGGCTCCTCACACCGAAGGGGCGGCAGTGACCTGGAGGGGTAAGGGCCCAGACCACCCCGGGAGTCTTCTTGTGACTTCTTTGCCCCCAAAAAAGGACGGGCAGCTGAACGCCTCTGGACATTCCAGCCACTTACCTTCGTTTTGGGAGAGCACACTCTCGCCCATCAACCCTTCAAGCCAAGCAGATGGGTTGTGACAATTTCAGGGTGCCTTAACAGGGATTTCTAAGTACCAAAGGTAGTACTTTATGGATGGGGGTAACACTGTGCTGCGGAGGTGAAGAGCCCTGTTTGGAGACGCACAGAGAGTCAGGCATTGAGCCGGCAGGCTGACTCCCACCTGCCCGGAGCCACATGCCTTCCTCAAACAGACCAGACAGCAAAGCACATCTGGGGGAGTGGGCACATTTGGTGGGACCTCTGCTTCATCCACACTACTGATGTTCAGGAAAAAAACACTTTGGGTGCGAACATGTCCACTAACCAGAGTGGCCAGACACCACATCCCTGCTGAACTGATACTGCATGCTGTCTAGCAAAAGACACAAGCTCTGCATCTCTTGTGAAAAGTGCCTTGGCATCAGCTGTCGCGTTGCTGACGGGTGTTTTGCAATCTGGTGCTCTTCCTGCAAGGTGTGGTGCAAGATTTGGAAGCAAAACCCAACACGGGCTCCCTGATAGCTGGTGGTGATTCCCCATTGAAGGGATTTCCCTACATGTTTTGCTGGAGTGCTTACCCATGGCTCTGCTCTTCCATTGCCAGTAGGAAGGAGAGGACGGGGGGACAGTCCCTCTTCTGCGTGACAGCCCACACAATGACAGCCTCTGTAGTCATTTTGTGTGCGTGCGATATGGGGGTTTTTTGTTTTCATCCAGCAGCTGTAAGGAAAAAGTCACGTATTTTATGTCTTCCCCAGCACCAGGCTCACACACAGATGAGAGTGAAATTGGCTGTGGAGCACGCCGGCCCCTGCACCTTCCAGGGTGAGCCAACACAAAATGTGACGCACGGCCGTGGAAAATACTCGCTTTGTTTAAAAATAGGTATTTTGAGCGGAGTAACGTGGCTGGGTACTGCCGCAACACCTCCCTGCTGGCACTGCTGCTTCTGCCAGGCTGCTCTACAGGGCACGGGGCACGCATGCTGTCGGCTGCTGTGCTCCACCAAATCCCTCATCCCTTCTTCCAGGTGGTGGCTTACATTTCAGGTTTTATTTAAAATAAAATAAAATAAATAAAATCCTTCTTTCCCTGACTGTAAGCACACAGGGAAGGAGTGTGTTTCGAAGCAGTGCTTGCACAGCTGGCTGCCTGCCAGCTCTGCCCATTGCGGGGACCTCCCTGGGCGCTGCATTAAATGGTTTGGTGTGGAGGGAGCCAGAGGGGCGCCAGCGGGGATGAAGGGCTCAACAGGCGCTCGGTCTGCAGGTGCCATCTTCTGTGTCTTTAAACAAAGGGTGAGAACCCCCCTCCCCGGGCTCAGAGGATGGTCTGCCTTTGCCCTGGTGAGGCTCTAGGCCTGGGGGCTTTGCAGCAACGCTGGTGGGTGCTGTTTGCTCTCAGCCCCTGCTCCTGCTCCAGCTCCCAACGAGCTGGTGGCTCAGCCCTTAATCTCCAGGATGAAATTTCCTGCTGACGCAGCCAGTGCTGCCCCAGGGAGAGCCCCCCGCTTGTCCCAGCCCTGCAGATCTTCCCTTTGTTCCCAGCTGGTGCGGTGCTGCCAGAGCCACGATGTGTGCAGGGACAGGGAAGTGTGTCTGCTGATGGCGGGAGCGCCACAGGCTGCCCATCGGCCGCCAGCCCTCCTCAGCGCAGTGCCCTTGTGCAGCAGGGCCTGTGCCCACAGGCTTGGCGAGGAAGCCAAACGGGGGAACATGCTCCCATCCTATGGCCAATGCCATACCAATTAATGTGCAATTAAAAAGTTGCCCCTTAACAGCACAGGTCTTGTCTTTCCAAACACGAGGCACTTTGTGTTCCCTGACTGCGACTTTTCCAGGGTTTTCACCCCCACCCATCCCACCTCACCCCTCTCCCGAAACCCCCAGCGGCCAGGCAGCAGCAAGGCTGGCACAGGTTTTGCTCCACTCAGTGTTTTCAGGAAAAGGGCCTTGTTTTCTCCCCCCCTTTCCCCCTGCCCCGGCCCCTCTGATTCCCGACAATGACCTGAGCGTCTGCCAGGACGCTCGCCTTAACTCCCGGTCACGTCCGTCGGCCCGCAGAGATGGGGCTGCGCGCTCCCCTCCCCGGCGAAGGGCCCAGGCTCGGGCAGAAAACCAGTGCGAGAGGGGGGGAGAAACAACCCTTCCTCCTGTACGTGCCTGCCATCACCCAGAGGAACGGGAACATTTGGGCTGGGATCAGCCACGCGTAGTTAGCGGGGAAAAAAATATAAATTAGCCGTGATCTGCGTCGCCTTAAGGAGGTATTTAAAACCAACCCGTGTCCTCGCAGGCTGCCCACTTTCCTTCACGAAGAGCAGCCGGTAGCGGGAAAAGCCCCCTCCGCCGACCCTCCCTCCCTCCCTCCCACCGGCTGCTGTGGGGACGGCGGCACCCCAGCCCTCAGCCCGCGGGGTCACCGCGGTGCTGGCGAGGCCGAGCTCTGGGAGGATCTGACCCATCTCCCCAGATAAGGCCGGGCCCAACCCCCGCCAGCGCCACGCAGGCCTCGTAGCCTCGACACCCGCACAGCTCGGCGACCTTTGCGCCCCCCCCCTCCCCCCGCCCCGAAGCCTGGGGACACGGGCCGAGGGGACAGGGAGCCCCCTGGGGGTATCAGGGGGGACGCCCCTGCCCGCCCTGCTTCTCCGGCGCAGCCAGAAACCGCCACCCCCGTGTCCCTCCGGCCCGGGGGACGGAGCTCCCTCATGGGGGTGCGGCCCCGCCCTCCCGCGGCTCCGCAGTGGTACAGCCCGGAGCACCCCTCCTCCAATGGTTCGGTCCCGTGGCAGTTCTCCCCCCTCCCCCGAATGGTTCGCCCCGTTCCCCTCGCTCTTTCCCATCCCCCCTGCCGCACTCAGTGGTTCAGTCCTGCGGCCGCGCCGGCTGGCTCCGCCACCGCTGTGACCCGGAAGTGTTCCCGCACCACTTCCGGGGCGAGGGGGCTTCCGGCCGTGCAACCCGTTACGCTGGCCGGGTCTGGNGCGGCACCGCCGGGCCGCGGGCCGGAGTTGCGCGGAGCGGCCGACCCTCGCCTCGGCGGGCTGCCGGCTCCGGAGGGAAACTGCCCCGGCGCGCTCGGGATTATTTATATTTATTTAATTTTGTTCCTATAAACATGCATATTTATTGATTTATTCTCTGAGTAATCGCTGGCGGCAGCTGCCTGGCGGTTGTCGGAAGATGCGGCTGAGCGGTGCTGCTGTGGGGGGGCTGCACCGGGCCCGGCCTTCTCCCGGGGGTGTTCTCCGGACTGCCCGGAGCCGGGTTTCTCGTGGAAGCCGTCCCGCGGGTGTAAAGTGGTAGTGCAGGCGGCGACGGCGTCTCTCTGCGCGGGGAGGGTAGCGCGGCGCCGGCGCCGGCCCCGGCCCTTCACTCCGGAGTGATGCGAAGTGCTGGAACAGGCAGCTGCCTTTGCCGCTACAAAGAAGATTTAGTAGATAAAACCAAACGTTTCTGGCGTCGTTGTCCCCCCTTCTCCCTTCCCCTTCACGTTGTTTGTGGTGCACGCGTGAGTCCATTTGAAGAAGTTATAAGCTATTTTAGCCTCCCACAGTGAAGTCAGTGGGCCTCTCAACAAGTAGAAAAGAGCTTTTCATGCAAACACTTTTTTAATGCATATTAGCTTATTACAAAAGCGTGTTTAGGCTTAAACAACTTTGCCTTGGGGAACCTGTGCTTACTGACATGTTTTGAAGCTGTGTAACTGATGCCCTTCATTGGGCTCCCCGTGTTTAATGACAGTGAGGTGGGTGTGCTTTTTGTAGTTTTAGTTACCAGTTTTCCTGCTTGTTGTTGTATGGATGCATGGCTGATGTGTTGCAGAAGTATTTGCTGTGTTATTTCCTTTCTTGAAGGTCAGTAGATCTTGGTACCTTTTGTTATGGCTATGCACAAAAAAAAAATCATAAAAGCACAGGATTTTTGGGTCTTGTGTTTGGTTTTGGTTTGTTTGGGTTTTTTTTCCAGCCATGCCCATAAACAGCAGGGAAAGCTCTAGTTAAAGATGGGAATGGCATGAAAGACTGATACTGAAAGAGAACGCACCAGTAAGGATGATTCTTCCTTAGAAAGGAAACCTGTTAAGAAAAAGGAAGATGTGCAGCGTTGGAGAGTGTTTGATTCGCAGCTGGAAACAGAGCCAGTGGCTTCAGGGAATTGCAGGCTGGGAGTTGCATAGAGCTTGGCTGCTTCTTTGAATACGGAGGTACCAAATGCCCAGCTGTTCCTCTGGGTTAGATGCCTTGTTTCAAAAGTTTATTTGCAAAGCCTTTTTGTTGCTTTGTTTGCATTACAAACTCCCTGAAGAGTGCAGTGTCAGCTCCTGGGGAAGCTTTGGTGGACAGTTTTGGTCCTACAATTTAGAATGGCTAAATTTACGGCAGGACCAGGATGGGGGAAGGATAAGTGCTTTCTTACCTACCCCAGAATTAATTTTCTGTGCCTTATTTGTTAGGTAAATTATTGCATGGGCAGTTCTGATAGTGGTATTTAAGAGTTAATCCTTTTGTAACTTAAACAGGGGAAAGTTGGATCTAAATTTAGATTTAGAGGGCTTTTTTAAAGCTCCCTGTGCATGCTAGATTGGCACTGTGCAGCTCTGGGCTGTAGGAGTCTCTTGTTAATCTGAATACTTTCCCTGCCTAGTTCCTCTTAGTTTTACCTTTGGAATGTGGTGGTGGTAGATACTAGTCACACCATATCTAGATGTTTTCCAATCAGGTACAACCACGATTTTTACAACTCATATTTTCTTTTCTTTCAATGTAGCATATGAAATTGGAAACAAAGCCAAATGCTTTCTGATGTGTGACGTTGGTTTTCCAGAGGGAACTGAATTGTTTGGTGGATTTCGGGGAAAAAAAAACAAACAAACAAAAAACAACCCCTAAATCAAGCGGATGTGCCAACAAGAACTGAAGGCTCGTGTATTTGAATATTTAGTAGACTTAAATTTCATTATAAGTGCTCTTTGTAACATGACGGCTCAATAATTGCCCATGAAATTAAATCAGCATTCAAAACCACCCTGTGAGAAAATCCAGC
Organism: Anarhynchus alexandrinus; assembly: GCA_008711295.1. NCBI lineage: Eukaryota > Metazoa > Chordata > Aves > Charadriiformes > Charadriidae > Anarhynchus > Anarhynchus alexandrinus. Next base: position 974,620 of record VUYV01000233.1, on the reverse strand, counting down.
TGACTTGTTTTCTTTGGCTGTGTATAATCCCGAATGTTACCCAAGCAGATTAAAATAAATGCCTTGTCTAGTAGCTCTTCTGTTTCTAGAAACTACTGTAAGACGTTGATGATGGAGGAAATCAGTTGGTGGTAGAAAGGAAGGTGCATATACCTGGAAGAGTTACTTGCTGTGGTAGGTGGCTCCATTGACTTCATCTCAGAATGAGATGGAGCTTGAGTGTGTTTTGCAGATGATGGCTCCTCTGATGGTTAGAAACCTGCACTTGCCTTCTAGCTGGAACATACTCAAAGTACGTTAAAATACTGATTTGTGGTAATACATAAGGATCTTAGTTCAAAACCTAAATGTTTACTGAAGTGCTTGTTTGATAAACACTTGTTCTGGAGGGAGCACTTAATCTTCTCTGTCTTAAAGCCAACAGAAAACCCTGCTGCTAATACAGCATGAAGAAAGTGCTTGTAATTGCTATTTCATTATTCAATTAAAATTACTTAAGGCAGCTCAATGTAAAAATGTAATCTGTCTTAATAGCAAAGCCCGGGCTTACGATTTATACTGCAGCAGAGCCTGTGCTGTGGTAGGCACACAGCACTCAGTGCAAACCCGACTTGGCCCGAGTGAGGTTGTGAAGGGAACCTAGGGCTGGGGAAAAACGTTGGTGCATGTAAAGTAATCGAGCACCTGCCATGCAGTCATCGTTTTTGCGGTTTAGTGTTTTATTAAAATATTCTGAGGTTCTTCTAAATTAGAATTTGAATACAGGGGCATTTTAAGGAGAAGTACAGTGTCTGCCTTTAGCAGACCTAGTGTGCAACCTGTAATTCAAATACTGGGTGTGCTGTGTGCAGACTGCAAATGTGCGAATGATGCACCTGCCCAGGGAATTGAAATGAGTTTTGCTGTACGTGGTGATGCCTTGCATTGGTGGTATTGAGTCCAAAACCAAGGGATCTGTGGCCAGGTTACCCTGCATTTGCGAGCTGCCTGCTGGGGAGCATCCTAAATTACTCTGAATAGAATCTTCAAAGTGGGATGCAGAAGAGAGAATCAGCGGATGTAAGAACCTCTGCTGCTGAAGAACTGTATGCAGAGTACTGCACACCATGGGATTTTCCAAGTGAGCAAGCAGTGAGGGGTTGGCTACAGCAGTGAGGGCAGGTCCTTGGCACTCCCAAAACTGAAAGCAGCTGTAGTTGCCTCAGTTGAATGGCCTTGAGGGATAATCGGTTGCTTTTTAGCGGTCTGGGCTTTTATGTTACAGAAGTGCATAGTTAAGGTTTGCCTTAGAAGAATGACTACAATCTCCTTCTTAACCAAACTTCTTGGTTTACATAATAACAATAAAAATGCTTCCTATCTATTTTGTATTGCTGCTTCCAGCTTGGGGGGGGGGTTAGAAAAATTCTGGTGTGCTAGGTGCTGGAACTAAAGCTGGACTTTTGTACAGGTGGGTAAGCTCTCTGAAGTGTATCATGATTGTGTTTGTGTTTCACAATGGTAATTTGTTTGAAAGGTCTCCCACAAGAACAAAAACCAAACTGGGAAATGCTGCTTATTGTTCATAAAAACCAGGAGAACGAGCTCTCATATTAGGTGTATAGTCAACTTTGGTTTCCTTCTTCTTTGCTTAAGAGCAGCTGCCCAGTTTGGGAAAGGTTTTTCATAAAGTAAGATTTGTGATGTGCTTAAAATCTCAAATTCACTTCATCTCGCTTGGTTTCTCCTTGTCTATTCCCAACTATCCACAAAACAGACTTTTTTTTACTGACAGGATTTGAAGACTTGATTGTTTGCTGCAATACCACGTTTTCCTTAACTCTGAGTTATGCCTCTGAGCAAAGTACAAGCTTGCATTTGCAGCATAAATATGTCAGTTTAGATTGTCAAGTCACAAGTGCTGATTTGTTTGCCTCTGTGCTTAAAGGATATCTTTCTGTGGGGTAGTAGGGTGAAAATAACATGCATAGTTGTTTTATTCCACGGCAGTGAAGAAATGCATGCTGTTTGGAAATGTCGTTAAGTATATGTTGGTCAGAACTGTGGTTTGTGGGAATCGCTTCTAAAAATAAAAAGATCCTTTCCTCACTGTGCTTATTGCTTTGCTTTAATGAGAACTAGGGAGCAGGGGAATGAAGGTTATTGTGATAGTGAAGTGGAGGCTTATCCACGGTTTTGCCCCCGTGGTGGCTTTGGTTGGCCTCTGTAGTCCTCAGTGGCTAGGGACTGCTATAGCTGGCTGGACGTGGCAGTGACGGGTCAGCAGGAACCCACTCTATTACCACAAACTGCCGATGGAGAAGTGATACAGGCAGAGGTTCTGCATAAAATCTAAATACATTATGTAAATTCCTACTACGTACATAACAAACATGCCTGCCATTGCCCTGCTATGGGACTGGTGCTGCCAGTCTCTGCCCTTATGTATCCTGGCTGTAACTTTGCCACGAATTTGGCGTTGCTGTAGCTAACTTAGCTTTTGGGAGGATATTATGTAATTGAGTTTCAGTTTGAATAATTCATACATACGTGCTGCTGAAACTTAAAAAATTCCTAGTGTTTCTTCCTTTTTTTTTTTTTAGTTACATCGTGGAGTGACTGGCTTTTGATGAGTCTGCATGTTTTCAGCCAACATAATTTGTTTTTAAGCACACTACTGTTAACAGCCACGAATTTAGCTAAAAGTTTTAACCTCTATTTAGGCAAGATTCTTACTGAATTTAGGATAAATCTTTACCAAGAACTTCATTGTGTTGAAGCTCTTTTTTCTTTTTAGCTTTTTTTTTTTTCCCTGAGCATTGGAGACTGCATTTGCAGTTTAGTCTGATTTAGTGAAGCCTGCATTTTTAAGGCTCTTAAGTGCAGAGCTGTGCTACGTGGCTTAAAAAGGGAGTGTGCAAGTAAAGATATGCATCAAGAACACTTGAATAAAACATAATGTTTTGTTCCAAAAATTCTCTTAATATGCAAGATATGTAATGCGGAGTAGGGAGAGTGGGAGAAGAGCACCCGATTGAAACTTATTTGCCACACTTGTAGAAGAATCCAATTTTTTTTTCATGTTAAGATATGACATCTAGCTTTATAAGTGTCAATTAATTATATTTTTCCATTACTTGCTTATAGAAGCTTGCAGGGATCTGTCTTTCTTAATGCTTTGTAGTGTTATATATTAAAAGCTCTGGATTGATTGTCATTATGAATTTGGATCATGAGACATCTCTCAGTATCTGTCAGTTTTATTGCCAGTCTGTGCTAATGCACAGCAATTAATGTGATTGCATTAATATGCACCAAATCAAGTCTTCTGCTTTCTGTGGAATAATGGTTGTGACGTCTGAGAATTCTCTATTTCGTGACAGAGCTGTGAAAAGGCCTTTTTTTAAAAAAGACCTAAAATAAGTAATCTTTCTTCTTGTTTTTCTTAGTTGAGCAAGATAGACTATTTTGATTTGAAACGCATATCGTCATCCTTTTAGGCCTTGATCAAAGGGCCTCTGGTCCCTTTCAGTTTTGCATTTTATTGCTAGTCCAGAGGATGGTTTTGGTGTTTGCGGGTTTTCTATTTCTATTTTCAGTGGGGAGTTCTGGTTATACCTTTTTCTGTCATCAGGAGCCCAAGATAAAGCTGAATCTTTCACCTAAACTGAGTTTCACAAGCAGCTGGTTTCATATAACTCAGTAGGGATGTGAAACTTCACATAACGATAACTGCTTACCTGTAGCCACCTCTGACTTGAAACTGGGAAAACTTTATCAATGGTTGAGGAGTCTTTGCTGTAGAGCAATGTCCCTTCTACTGTTCCCGTCTCTTCAGATGCTTTGGATGCTCTTTGCTGGGCTGACGCCTGCTCTGCTTGTGTAGGTGGTGCGCTGCCTCGCTGAAGTCTGCCTTCTTGCAGGGAGCGGATTCCCAATGTCCTGCCATGGATGATGACAGCCAGGATGAACTGATAAACAAGAATGCTGCACTAGGCAAGGGCAAAAGACAGAGTCTCGCACTCCTCAGTGAAACAGGTAAATGCGTCCTTTCTGCATGTGCGTGTTTCTAGGTCTAGGTTGGAGAGAGAACCTATTGGTTTAACCTCTAAAGAGAAGTAAAGATATATTTGTGACCATTTATTTCTTTTTTTCCCTGATAATTGTTTTGGTTTGCTTCCTAAATTCTGTATCTCAAACTGCTGGCATGCTTTCCTGGAGTTTCTCAGAACAGGCAGCTTTGGTACAACTGAGGAAATCTAGGTTTTCACTTCATATATAACATCCTGAGCAGTAGTTCTGGTGTGTCCTTCACTGTTCTGCCTGTCTGCATCGAATAGGTATTTCCTCTTTTCTTTTTAAGAAAGCAATGGTGGAAATAGCTGTGATTCAGAAGATGATACCGGAAGTGAGGAGGAAGACGATGGCACTGAGGAAGAGGGAGGCGAGGAGGACAAGGAAGAAAGTGAAGATGAAGAACTAGAAGGTAGGTCTGTTGATGTGCATTAACAGGCATTTTTTTAATAATTGGAGAAAGAGCAGGATGAAAGCATTTCCTCCAGAAATTAACCATTAAATGTAAATCAACAGATGCTGCTGTGTCAGGCCGATGCCCAAATCCTACAGTAATAAACAAACAAGTAATATTCCCCAATTTTGAAGTTTTTAAAGTATTTGTATGTTTGAAGACTATCTGCTAGCCAAAGTGGTGTAGTCGTAGTCAGTAGGAGTGAACTCTGCGCCAGCATGAGTAGAAAAAAAAGTCAAAATTGCAGCAAGGCCTCATGCTATTTTTTCACTTAGGAAAAGCATGTTTGTTTGGTTGGTTTGGCATGGGGCTCTAAAGTGAATGTTGTGATGGGGAGTTTTGGAAATAAATTACTATTACTGTTAAGTGTAGGGAGGAGGGAAGAAGACTAATTTTCTTTGAAAAAGGAGTTTGGATGTTACTTGGATTTGTTAATTTTACTGAAAACATACTCTGTAGATGCATGTACTTCTGAAACTGCTGCACTCAATAATAATTTGGATAGAGAAAAATGTAGGTTTTTATGACATCTTAAAGCTTGTTGGGAAGGCAAGAGTACAGTTTTCCAATTTACTAGTTAGACTGATTCGAACAGAGACTAAAAAGTTGATGCCAGGTGCCAAAAAGCTTTATTATTCCATCATTTAGGATATTCTCTGCAATGTCCAGACAGGAGAATTCAACAGAAGAGAAAAAAGACAAGGGCCCCATTTTCATTATTAAAAAAAAAATTCAACAAAACAACAACAGCTGCCCCACCCCCACCAACAAAAAGTGAGAGTGTTTTTTTAGGTAACTTTTTTCTGCTTCTTGAAAATTTCAACTTAATTCACAGGTTTTAGGGGAAGACTAACACATGTCTCTGTGTTTTGTACTAAAAATAAAAACACCTTTCAACAATGTGTGCATAGTGTTTAAAATTAATTTTACTCAAAACCAAGCTTCTTTAAGCAGTCTTCGGCTAGGCACCCAGATCCCTTGACTCTCAAAAACATGATTTACTGGTGAAATCTTTCATCTGTTCTTCTGCAGGTCAGCGTATTGCTGCTTCTTGTCCTTTGGAGTGTCTATAAAAAAAAAAAGAAGTTGGATACATCATAACTTTATTATAACTCTATTTTTTAACTTCAGTAGTAGCCTGACATATCTTACTCTCTTGTTGTTTTGATAATCTGTTGTTTTTCTGCTGTCTGTCCTTTTAATCCCTTGCAAGACTAGTCTTGTTATCAGGCTTATTTTTGCTTTATTTTTCACCAGAGTAATCCATTGCTTTTTAGTGAAGGGATTTAGGAAAAAAGAAAACAGCAAAAATTATTGCCTCTAACTAGGAAGGCTGTGCTTCGCTCATGCAGACCCATAAAATAAGCTTATTTGGAATTTTCTGTGAACTGATACCCCATCCTGCCCACGCCTTCTGCCCTCACTGCTGAAACCCTGCAGCACACTAGAGTTGTTTTTCATCTCTCCCTTTTTAAGATTGCGAAGATGATGATGAAGAGGAAGAGGAGGAAGAAACTGAGGCTGCTGTGGGGGGAATGGCTGATTCTCTGAAATTAGAGCCCCACATAAACGGAGGGAGCATTTCCTCTGATGAGGACGGCGAAAACTGCCCCATTTGCCTCAACACATTTAGGGATCAGGCTGTTGGGACTCCTGAGAACTGTTCCCATTACTTCTGCTTGGACTGCATCGTGGAGTGGTCTAAGGTGAGCTGTTTTGTCCCTGATGTCCCGTGGCCTTCTGGTGTGCTCTGCTCTCTCCCCTCTGATCATGCTGTTCTGCTGTAATGAGAACAAAACACTGTAATATTTATATTTGCTTTCTTAAGCTTTTTTACACAGACTTGGGTTACTGCTCTATTTGGCAGGATTCATGTTTGTGAAGTGTGGATCTGTTTTTCTTGTACCCATCCTGATCTCTTCTGTTCTCTGAAAGCTGTAATGTAATAAGTAAGTGTGTTTCTAGGCATGTAAAAGTCTTTTTTTTTTTCAAGTCAAGACACCAGTAATGCTGGTTTTCTGTGTGTGTGTATATATTTCTCTCTATATCTGTCTTTATCTTTTGTTGAATTCTGTGTTGTGGCCATTGGATGGGAGTGTGTTGTGACAGTGAGCATTTAAATGTAGAAAAGATATAAAAGAATGCTGACTAAATCAGCAGTTTGCTCTGAGTTCAGTTTTCAGTCAGAGTTCCTTGCCACTGAACTGTGTAGTTCCATAATCATAATCCAGGGTGAGACTTACAACAAAACTTACTGTGCATGCAGCAGTACCAGTGGTAATTAAATTAAAAAAAAAAAGTAAATCACTAAATATATTGGTAAGCCACTTCCAGTTGCTCATCCATCCAAAAGAAAGAAAATACCCTAAAACATGAGCACCATTTCAAGGGAATGTTTGGAAGAACTTTGTTGCTTTAGCAGTTGAATGATAGTTAAATGATTTCAGTATAATAAATGCTTTTCTAAAAATGCATGTTTTCTCTGATACAATAGGTTGTTTGTAAACCTGATAAGTCAGATTTAACTACCTAAAATGTCAAGACCAATAGTTGTTAAAATGATTACTACATTAATGTAATGCTTATTACATTAATAATTGAAGATTTCCTTTTTAAAAATTGAATGAAGAGATGTGCTTATTAACTGTGTGGGGAAAATTATTTTTTTTTCTTTCTAGAATGCAAACTCCTGCCCAGTGGATCGAATCCTCTTTAAGTACATTAGCATTCGGGCACATTTTGGTGGTAAAATCTTAAAAAAGGTAAGCTTTATACTGTAGCAAACAAAGCCATTTGCCACAAAATAGCTATTCAAAGGTTTACACTTCTAGCATCTTTATCTGATATTTGGTATCTGGATGAATTATTTCTTTCCTATTTTGAGATTGCCTTTTAAGGAACTGTTACTATTTTTCTTCCTCCTTAACCATGTTTGCTGTAGTATTGTGTGTGGATTGAAGTGTGGCATCATTTCTGATGGAGAAAAAAAGGGCGATTTTTGTAACTGTTTCTTTTGCATAATGGATGTTTGACTCTAAGCTGTTCTGTATTGATAAGCCTGTCCATATGGGGAAAATGCCCCACATACTGCAAGTGCTGTTATAATATGAATAGGAATAGTCTAAGTTATACATGATCTCTTCCTTCTGTCTTGCTACCAGCTATACTGTGTAGCAGTTGGGTTTGTAAGGGGAGAGAGACACAGGGCAATAGTAGAGCTCTTAAAGGCACAGGTTGAGTGTGCTAGTAGTCTCTCACAAAAGAATATTGAAGAGCTGTCATTGCTCTTTATTAATAATCAGAAACGTTGCTTTTCAGGGGACACTTAGGAGTTTGATGCTGTTTTCATAAACATGGTTTATTATTAAGTGTCTGCATTTTAACAGAAGTGTGAGTTAACATTTAAATGATATGTTTCAGGGGGGAAGGCTAAGCTTGCTCTCTTCTTTTGTCTTGTTTTGGGTTTTTTTTTTCTTTTCTTCAACTACTTTTGATCTTATTTGGGGAATTTTGGTTTCGCCTGTTTTTAAAATGCAGTTTTCTGTAGCTGTTGGTGTCTGACAGTAGACAAGTTCAATAGATGTTTTCAAGCATTTGGTGATGTCCTAGATGTGTTGAATGAACTAATTGAAGGTTCTGGTATGTAACAGCCATTTTGGTTCATTCACTTTTAGGTTTTGCTGCAGGTACTGTTAATGTGACAATGGATTTTACAAAGTGCCACGTTCTGCATAAAATGTGAACCCCTCTTTTATTTAGATTCCTGTTGAGAACACAAAAACTCAGGGTAATGATGGAGAAGATGATCCAACCTTCTGTGAGGTTTGTGGCAGAAGTGACCGCGAGGATCGCCTGCTGCTGTGTGATGGCTGTGATGCAGGGTAAGAAAAGTAGCGCTGTAGCACCTGCGTGACTGCTGACGGCACTGCAAGGGCTGGCCAGTGTTTGGTCTACAGGCACTATCTGGTTTGTAGGCTGCCCCTTGCTGTTCTCTTTAGGCTCATTATGTGGCCAGACCTGTATCCATGTGCTTATGGTACAGACATCCTGAGGATGTGATGGATCCTTTTCTGGTGATATAGCAGCATGTGTGGAGAGTCTACACACATCAGTGCTGCAGACCACTGAAACAGGTGACCATACCTTCAAGTGATGAAGATGTTTGTGCTTATCTATGCAACATCTGGGTGCAAGGATGGTAAAAACCATATAGTCTTATGTCGCCTTTAAAGGGTGCATGACTTGACCCAAATGACTGGGCATTAGTGTTGTGTGGGAGAAGTGCTAAAGATTCACCATTTCATGAAATTTTGAGTTCTTTTCTTTATAGCCGCAGCTATTAAATGAATCCCTTACTCTTGCTTACTTCTTTCTCTGCCTAACATTTTTTTTCCTCTCCTTGATTAATAAAATAAGTGTTTAAGTAGAGGCATCAACACAACTTTGGGCCTGCAGTCTTCTGCTAGAATTTAAAGCTCTTGTACTGTTTAATCAGTCTTCCAGCATTGTCAGTTTGATGTCAAAAGTTACCCATTGAACAAAGAGAGATACTTGCTTGCAATGAATATGTAAAATAATCTGTCTAGCTATCTAACTAGACATCTGGTAAGTCTTGTTTGTCTTTGTGTTCTGTAGTATCCATATACACTGATTCATCTTCTGGAGAAGAGACAAAATCAGGAATGCTAAATATTGTTAAGCATGTCATCAGAACACCGAGTTTAAAATATTTGACCAAAACCAGTGTTTCATAGGTCTTATCTGAAGTCATGTCTTTCAGTTCTTTCTGAACGTTCATAAGCCTTATCTGAACTCGGGGTATTGCTTTAGGTTTTCCTTTGTGGTTCTCAGTAGTTCCTCTGATATTTTTTTTTTTTAATTTTTTTTCCAAGTCTGATACAGTTTTTGATTTTTTTAAATTTTTTTTTTTAAATCTTATTTTCCTAAAATAAGTTATTTTTAAAATGCTTGACTTCCAGAGTTGGGACTTCTGGAAGCACTTCCTGAAGAAAGAACTTGCAGTCTTTACTAGCTCACCATGGCTGAGATTAACTCTAGAAAAATGTAAAATAGCTTGCTTCAAATCCTAGTTTTATTTCTCTGCATTCTGTGGCCTGAAAGTGGAATGAAAATTTAATCAGTTACGTTTGCCAACAATTCTAAAGCCAATGGAGTCATCCTGTTTGCAGGATTCTGTTTGCAAGATGCTGTTTCCAGCCATTGCCTTTAGCTAGACGTGGCTTTCCACAATGTTTACACTATGTGGTATAATGCTATTGTCTTATGAATTTAAGTTATGGGTTAAGTAATCACAGAATCACAGAATTTTCAGAGTTGGAAGGGACCTCTAGAGATCATCTAGTCCAACTCCCCTGCTAAAGCAGGATTGCCTAGAGCACATTACTCAGGACTGCATCCAGGCGGGTCTTGAAAATCTCCAGAGAAGGGGACTCCACAACCTCCCTGGGCAGCCTGTTCCAGTGCTCTGTCACCCTAACTGTAAAGAAGTTTTTCCGTGTGTTGGAACGGAACTTCCTATGTTCCAACTTGTGCCCATTGCCCCTCGTCCTGTCACTGGGAACCACCGAGAAGAGTCTGGCTCCATCCTCCTTCAACCCACCCTTTAGATATTTGTAAGCAGTAATAAGGTCTCCCCTCAGCCTTCTCTTCTCTAGGCTAAAGAGTCCCAGCTCTCTCAGCCTTTCCTCATAAGGGAGATGCTCCAATCCCTCAATCATCTTGGTTGCCCTTCGCTGGACTCTCTCCAGCAGTTCCCTGTCCCTCTTGAACTGGGGAGCCCGAAATTGGACACAGTATTCCAGTTGTGGCCTCACCAGTGCCGAGTAGAGGGGGAGAATGACCTCCCTCGACCTATTGGACACACTCTTCCCTTTGCAGCCCAGGATTCCATTGGCCTTTTTGGCGACAAGGGCACATTGCTGGCTCATTGACAATTTATTATCTACCAGGACTCCCAAATCCTTCTCCTCAGAGCTACTTCCCAGCAGGTCCACCCCTAACCTATACTGGTGCCTAGCATTCTTCCTCCCCAGGTGCAGGACCCTACACTTGCTTTTGTTGAACCTCATTAGGTTCCTCTCTGCCCAGCTCTCCAGCCTGCCCAGGTCACGCTGGATGGCAGCGCGGCCCTCTGGAGAGTCAGCCACCCCTCCCAGTTTGGTATCATCAGCAAACTTGCTGAGGATACACTCTGTCCCCTCATCCAGGTCATTAATGAATATATTAAACAAAATATATATAATATTAAACAAAATCAAATCTTTTTTCACTTGAAACCATTTTCAGGTAAGACTTGTTGGAATGTGACAACCTAACTTTCTGAACTGTGTAAAAATAGCATTAAGGTTGGTATGAATACAAAAGTGCTTACGTCTAGACACTTGAACAAACAGCAGAAGAAAGGTTAATTGCATTAATGATGTGACACATTAATGTGTGACTTCATTCAGGTTACCAAGTAGCAAGAAAAGATTAACACTGATGTAGAGATAACTGTCAAGAAGGTGAAGAACAGGGCTACATCCATGACCAAAATTCCTTAATTTCATAGATCTCATTTTTCTTACTGTTTGTGAGGACTGAGACAAAATATGAGGCAGGAGGTCCCCAAAAGCATCCATTCATTCCTTAAAGATACAAGAAAGAAGTCCAAAATCAGGTCTTTGCTACCAGTCACAGAGCCAGAGTGATATGTTGAGGACCTGAGGGAAAGAGACACTAGCCATATGTGTTGCATACAAATAATCCTGGCCAAACTGCTTGGGCACACAGAGTCTTTGTGCTTGTGAGTGGGTGGGTACAACCGTGCGAGTCAATGAAACTGAGAGAATAAGTGTGAGTAAAATCAATTTACTTCATTTTTTAAAAAAAAAAAACAAGTATCACCTTATCCTTCTATAAGATCTGGCATTGAGTTTTGTTATAATGATTTTATGGGTGATAAGGTTCTTTCCCTATCCAGGGGACTCTAGATAGCTGTTACAATAAGTTCTCCAGTGTTCAAAGTTTTAGGGCCGAAAGTCTTTGCTCGTCAAGTGGGTCATAACATGATTTCAGAACTCCCAGAGTTAATTTGAAAACTATGTAATGAAGTTCTTGCTACAAGTACTTTTGTTATGACTTTGGCCTGAACCTAACAATATTACTTGTCAGAATACTACTTTGGGGAAATGGTCTCATTCCTGGTAGCTGGCAGTTGGAGAACGATCTCTCCTTTCCCGGAGAAGGAAAATACTTTGCTATTCTAATTTTGAAGTAATGATTTATTGCAAACATAATTTTTCAACTTCATCTTCTTACATCTCTGGAAGAGTGTAAAATCTCATCTGCTAAGCTGTAAAATGGGATTAGAATGTCAGATGGATGTTCCTTCCCTTTCTTTACTCTATGGCACTGAGATATGTTATCAGGCAGTAAATTTTGGCATGGGAAGGTGAAGCAGAGAGCTTTACTTATTTCAGAGTTAAACACTGTACGACACCAGGAATAACAGTAGAATTTCCCCCTTTAGAAAAAGAATAAAGTTGGTCATAGAAACGTTGCTGATTTGAAGCTGAAGCTCTTACTTGAAGGCTGTGGTCTCCCCATGTTCCTTGCCTAGGGAACTTGGTCTAAGCACTTGGATTTCATGGGAAGCATCTCATTTACTTGGGAAATCTGTTTTAATTCTTTTTAGCAGTGTATCTTGAACATGAGTTGCATCAGAAATTCTGTGCTACTGACACGTGTCACTTTGGCTGGGTTTTAATTGCTGAAAATTGAATTGAACAAATTAGAGAACCCAAGTTGGGTAATGTTGAAAGGCTTTCCTGTGTATCTTCTCTGTAAGTGGTTGGTGAGACTGTTCAGTCAAGCTGGTCAGCTGGTTGGGTAGAGAACGTTTCAGAAGGCCTACCTAAAGGAGCATCATGCTCTTTTCTTTCCCTCTGAGATTTCATAAGGACAAATACGGTTCTCAGTCGGATGGTGTTTGGAAGTCAGTGTGGTTAGTCTGCAGTCCTGCAAGCAACTGTATGAAGCCAGTGACTGACCAATGCTCTGCAGCCTAGCTTGTGCAGTTACGCAGAAACCCTTTTCACCAGTTGTCTTAATGATGCCAGGTATACGTGGGATGCAATGCTTTTATTTAACATAACAAGGCATTGCAGTTGACCTGTGCCTAGTCATGCAAAATAAAATGTTCATACGTACCAGTAACATTAATACTATGTTGGTTTGCAGGAAACTGATGTTGTTTCCTGATTGCTGGGGAGACCTCCTCAGCATCTCAATACTTCTCTCCTTTCTCTTTGCCACTGTCAGTTTTGGCTCTCCACAATTCTTGCAGCTTGAATTCAAATGGCAAGTGATACACCACATAGTGAGGGAAAACAACTCACTTTTCTGAGCTTTTTGAGCTTAAACTGATCAAAATAACATCTAGAATTGAAGACCCTCATATAACTATCATCAGGTGGCATTGTTTCTCTAGACATTGGTAGAAGCAGATGCGTAGACAGTAGTTTCAAGTTGAAGAAAATGCGTCAGCCTTATGTAGCATGTGGATAGAGGTAAAAGGCTCTCTTCTCTTGGTAAAGAGGACATTGTTTGATTTTTATTTTACTTCTTTTTTCTTTTCTCAAGGTATCACATGGAATGCCTTAATCCACCTCTGAGTGAAGTCCCTGTAGATGAATGGTTTTGCCCAGCCTGTGCCCCCATGGGTGTCAGTGCTGCTGCAGGTAAGGGTTTCATGGTATCCAGTCAAAGTAAGTATTTTTCTTCTGACTTAGATGATGTGAAGCATATGCTGTTTTGAAGAGATGATTAACCCCTGGTTTTATCTGTTTTAAATAATTGCTTTGATAGACATTCTCTCTTGAACCTAGAGAGTTGACTTGAACTCTTGACTGATAAGAGAATCTTGTTTATTAAGATTTTCATCTGGAGTTACAACCTGTGGAGGTCCTTCTTATGAGCATTCTTTAACCTTCCTGAGCCAAGCCCAGCACTGTAGTGTAACTGCATTGTATTGCATTGGAAAGAATTTGTTAGTAACCTGACCTCAGATTGCCAAGGTGGCAGCAATTTCTGTTACTCGAAATCGTCTTTCTGTGTAACAGTCTGAAGCAGTGGTGTCTGTGGTGATTTCCTTTTGAAAGGATAATGTCTGCCTTTGGAGGTGCTTGGCTTAAGAAAGGGAATACTGTTGCTTGGGGTTCTGTGTTGTTGTGTTTTGGGGTTTTTTTGTCCAAATTCTTGAAATGCTTTCACCTGTAGAAAGACAAGTGACCTAGGCATCTTTTATTTCAAGATACAGATCATGTCAGCGAAGAAGAGGTTGCTGCCCTCGTGGCTGATGTTATTCCTACCACCAGTAGGCTACGCCCTCATGTCCGAACCCGAGCTATAGCCAGAACTCGGCAGAGTGAACGAGTTAGGGCAACAGTGAACAGAAACCGGATAACAACAGCGCAACAAATTCAGGTATTTAGGAGTATTTGCTAATAAGCCTCTAGCAGAACTTTGGGGAAAAGTTGAAATAACTTCCCCCTTAAGTAGCTAGTTGTCTGTGTGACTGTCCATAGCACAATGGTTAGTAGTTGTGGAGTTCTTTTAAATTGAGATGTAGAACATGTGCAAATTGAGTGCAGCACATGACCAAGATTCTCTATTTTGAAACCTGTGGTAGCTTCCTCTCTTAATCTGCATTTTTATCACCTCAGCTGTGAGTAAAATGGTATTTTTATTCCCAGTTAATGCACAGTTTGTGCACCACTCCTGGTTTTTTAGCATGCTTTTTTTTTCTGAGACAGGGCATGTTTATTTGACATTTGTATATTTGCTTGTTTGTCCTCCTACCCCTTTTCCCATAGCAGTAGAACCTGTTGGCCACCTTCAGCTAAATTGAAGAGAAAAATTCAGTATTTTTAAGGTTCCTGTGTTTGTGAAAATCAGCCTCTTATTGAAGAGAAAAAACCCAGGTGCTAGTGTCTTCAATGATGTGGCACTGTGAGTTCAACCACATTAACAGGTACCGGAGAATCTATAGAAGAAAGTATCCCAAATACCCAAGATCCCTCAAATGCTTTACTCATTGAACTGTTTACTGAAGATGACCACAGCTGAGATGTTTCTGGATGTTTCTTTTGTCTGGAAAAATAACGATCCTTTAGGTAACAATTAATATGCTGCAAACTGAGAACTTTCAAACTTGGGGATCTCCCGCCTGCTTTGCTCTCTGGCTTTATCCAAAGTACTCTACCTGTCACTTGCATAAATATAAAAAGCCTTAAATTACACAGGGGTCTCATTGTGACTTAGTGTGGAAGCAGAGCCTGTAAATAACCTCTATGGACTAATGATATGTTAATTGGTTCTTCATTAATGCTGCTTTTGAATTTGGTAGAAGTACATGAAATTCTACAACTTCTGAAAGGAAGAGGAGGATCTGACTTGACATAAGGAAAACTGTTTTTCCCCTGAGGATGGTCAACCATGGGAATAAGTTACTTGGACAGTTCTTGAAATCTCTATCTTTGGTGGCATTCAGCACCCACCTGCAGAAAGGCCTAAGCAACATGATTTGAATTCAGTGTTGACCAGTCAACAGAAAGGTTGAGCTCTTCTGAGGGACACTCCAAGATCCTGTCCAACCTGACTTACTCCATGATTCTATGAAAATAAACTTGGTTTCATCTGACAATAACATGCCATTTCAGTTTTCATTGTATTGTCAGCTTTTTTCTGAAGATAGGAAAATGATGAAAAGAGGAAGAAGGGAAGAAGCCTCAGAAATATTAAGTATTTCTTCAGTTGGCTGTGGATTTCAGGTTGGGCCTGCTATAAATGCTCTCCTTGGAGCATGACGTGCAGACTGGGAAAAGACTGAGTTGGAGGTAGGAGGTCTGGCAGATTAAGCTTTCCCTTGTAATCCATTTATTAAGGTGAGATGAGAAAGAAAAAGGAAACGCACTTTAGGTTGTGAAGTGCCTGAACTTCATGAGCTACACTTCTATATGCTGTAACTTCAGGTAGAAGAAATAAAGGTAAATAAAGACATACTTAAGGGAAGCAAAACAAAATGCCGAAATCTGGGGGGAAGAAGTGGAGATTTTTCATTATAGCTCAGTAAAATAGTTTGGAGCATGCATTAGTGACACTAACAGAGAAGCCTGGTGAAATTACATTGCATTGTCGTTGCTTGAAGAAAGGAGAGGAGGTAGGAAAGATGTCCCTGCCCATGGCAGGGAGGTTGAACTAGATGATCTTTAAAGGTCCCTTCCAACCTAAACCATTCTACGATTCTGTGACATTTTAGGAATATGGTTGGTGTGGGCATGGCCAACTTAACATAGCTTTTGAGAGAAACCTGCTCTTAACATCTTTCCAACCGAAGGAAGGAACAAACCTGTGCTATGTTTGCCCAGCAAGGAGGCTTTGAATTCACATTCTGAGGCTGGTGGTTCAGAATCCATATACTTCAAATGTGTTTGTTTCAATGTGGTTGACCCTTGAGTACAGAGAGGAAGAAGAATTTGAACCTTGTAGGAGCAGCCACTGCTTATCTCAATGAAGTAATGCTCTGGAGGGGGACTCACACCTCACTGAGTTCCCACTGTGTGTGTTTGAAATGCTGCCTCTGGACATGTTTCACAGCATTAGGTAAATCTGACCTAAAGAATGAGGAGACCTGTACTGTGTTGCTTTTCAGTCTCAGCTCATCTCACTTTGCTGTGTGATTAGCCAGAGGTCCGTTACGTGGATTTGGGAAACTTCTTAAGTGAACTTTTTCATTGAGGAAATGTCAATCTCAGGGGTTGTTCTCATTTCAAGAGTCGGAGTTAGGCTAGCCATGACTTGTAATACTGAGGGAGGCTGAAAAGCAAGGTCATGTTCTCCCTAATATGACAGTCAATAGGTGAGAAAGGTGACGTAATTGTTTAACTGGCAGCTTGGTGGCATGAGCGCTTCTCATTTAAATCTCAAAGCCATTTTTCATCAAATGCTTTCATAACTAACTTGTTGCTGACCTTTAGATAACTGTATAGTAACTTCTAATCCCCCATGCAGCACGTGCCAAGGTACCTGATGTCCTCTCTTCTGGATGAAACAATTGAGGCAGTTGTAGCAGGCCTAAACACAGCCGTCTACCAGCGTCCTCTTACACCGCGGCCTCCTACTAGGCAGAAAAGAAAAACAGGTAAGGGCATCGGACACCTTCCATGGTTCCCATCTTTGGGAAGATAAGCCTGAATCACACAAAACAGATCAGCTGTATGCTGCCACACCTGTGTAGCTACAGAAGTATACCATATGCATTTTCTTCTTTCCCTGTACCGCCTCTGCCCAGAAGTGTGTTGAAGGTTGCTTTTAAATAAATCCTAATGATTTTGCTGTTTCTGCTCTGCTCTTTTATACGGTTGCAGTACTCTGCAGGTCTCTTTGAGCTGCTTTGTGTGCCATGAGGGAGTGAAAAGGGGAGTACAGGGTATAATGCAGTGCCAGCACTTAGCCAGATACCTGGTTGTTTTTTGTCCCATCAGGTCGGAGGAAGAAAGTAGGAGGCAAAAAAAGAACTCAGACAAAGTCTGCTGGGAAGAAGAGTTCAGGTACACAGCTGAAGAGACGCAAGCACCTGATAAAGAAGAGAAGGGGGAAAAAGATGAGAGTAAGATCACATGTGAGTTTCTGCCAGTGTCAGTATCTGTCATTTTCAGCCATCTGTAAAAGCCATCTGTAACATGGGACTCGATGGGAAAAATACTGTCTTACAATGATAGCAGATAACTTTTTTTCTGGTAGGAGTATGTGCAGGATGTGTCCAGTGCACTCCAGAAAGATGCTGTATGTGGAAATGAATTGCAATTTCCAGGCAGGCCTGCTGGCTTTGCTGACAAATCCTGTTACACTGTAAAGCATGTCCTGCAGGCTTTGTGTTATGCCTTGCCATTCAGCTGTAGTGTTTACTTGGTACTGATGCAAGCTCTGTTAAAATTACCACCACCTATTCTTTTTAATAGGCTATGGATGTTTGTGTCAGTGTTGTTGCAAGCCCAGTTAATCAGCCATAAGGGCTCTCAAAATCCCTTTCAGTTGTGGATAGTGTTCTCACATGAACTATAACGAATACTCTGCACCAATACAGACAATAATTGCATACCACTTCTGCTACCGATGGTAGTAACCTGATAACTGTATTTAGCCTAAGTGAAGAATTTGGGGCTTTATACCCAGGGTACATACCTGCCCTAACATACAAATAACCCAATCTCTTTATCTGTGCAGGTGAAAAATGAGGTTACTAGTCGCTCCCGTATTGCAAGAACTCTTGGTCTTAGTAAACCTGTGCGTGGCGCCTCAATTCCTTCCATGTACAAACCAATGGAGCCCTCACTTGGTCTGATGAGAGCAGATATTGGTGCAGCTTCTCTGTCTGTGTTTGGAGATCCATATGAGTTGGATCCTTACGAAAGGTAAGATGTCTCTGGATTATGATCAGGGACCTGATAATTTCACAAGTGTTGAGTTGTTTGTACACGTGATTTTTTGCAGAGTGTAGATGTCATGTCTGAAGACAGCTTTGTATACACAGCTCATAATAACGCATTGGCCTGTTCTTTCCTTCCTTCTTGGCTGACTTGCTGAGCTCTTAGAGAGTCAGGCTTCTTTAATGAGGTTTGCTGAAATAACAAGCCTTGTGAAACCTTTAGTAAGATCTATGGAGTTATTCAAAGGCTAGAATCTGAAGGAGTCGGATCCTAATCAGTCATTTTCTATTTATTATTTTAAGTGAAGATGGCATATTTGGTGTACAATAAACAATGACTTCATATAGGATTAAATGGATCTGTGGAATTTTCCATGTTTCTCTTTTTCCCATCTTCACTATTCCAGACACTTTAAATTCATGAGGAATCTTACTATGCCATAGTTTGTGTCACTCTTAAACTTTGGATTTTGGGGAACGGGCATCTAAAATTATTGTTGACGAAATGTAGTTTTCCGCTGAAAAAGTCTTTTTGATCCTTTCATAAAAGGAAATTACTCATTTAATATTTTAAAAATAAAAATCTACATTTGAATCTCTGCTGGCTGAGTTATGCTGTTCTGTTTATGTAGCCACAGAAAATAAGTATATTGCACAAATCTTTTTTTATGTATCATAATAAAACAAATGATGCTCTCTAACTGTACCTGTCCTAGTAGTATTATGTACTTCATCTACTTGACATGAAAAACATTCAGACAATTTGAGGGTTTGTGTGTGTGTTTTACCCACAGTAATGAAGAGGTTGCAGCAAATCCAGATTCACCAGTGAGTGCCAAAAGGAGAATTCTCTCCCAGTCAGCACTGAGGTCTCACCGTCCTGTAGCTAGACCTATTTCTGTGGGACTTCCCAGGTAAAAATCCATCAAGTTTTTTATTTTATTTATTTTATTTTTCTTAATTGTCTAATGACCCTAACAAAAGAGCAAACTGGGTGGTCATCCTGGTTTAACTCTTCTCTTACTCTGAGTATTTTGAAAGCGTGTGTGCGTGCCTCCACATCTGTGGATACATAACCACAGCATTTTATGCAAGAATACTTTTTTTTATGTTGAAGGACACACACTTATTCTTTCATAATAGCTCTAACTGTTGCACTGAAATTTCAAATTGGTATTTCCACCCTAATCTGGCTCTTCTTGTTTTGGGATTGTTTAGTAACCTCATTAGTATGGTTTAAATCCCAGTCTCATTAGCCTTTAAAAAACCACTCGCTTATTTGAGAGGGCTGGGGAATCTTAAGGAGGAGGAGATGAGGGGTGTGCCCTTCTCGCCCAATTCCTTTGTGATTTGTTGGAGCTCAGAAAATTGAGAGAAAACTCTTTGTTTGATCCTGCAATTTAACAGTTGCTTTGCTGTCTGACGGGTGTCTCTGTGTGTGCACATTGTGTGCACCTGTGCCTGCCAGGGCCAGGGAGAATTGCTGGGTGCCTTCCACTGGTAGCCACAGTGGGTTTTAAGAACTGGGTTGTAGAGTGCAGAGGGGTAGGACACAGGGAGCAGGAGCATGACGAGAAGAAAAGGGATGGGGAAAATGACTGATGCAGGTACCAACCAAGTCACAGAAAACTGCAAGACTCTGAAGGAGTTGAAAAACTGGAGAAATGGAGGGAGCTCAGCTTAAATGATTAAAGCTATGAGAGGTTTACATGGATGTCCTCTAATGCATCTGGCGTGGCAAAGGTTGGTTTCTCAGGATTAAGATAGTATATTTCTATGATAACTTGGAATATTTCTCTACCTTTCCCATCTCAATCCTGAAGGAAGCCTTTCAGGAAGCTTTCCATGTCCTCAGAGTTATTTGAGTAGCACATTGTTTAGAAGGTAGAACTGTTTAGCTGAAATTCAGTATTTCTAAAGGCTTGATATGCCTGGACTACAGTGATTTTCCTGGTCTGGCCTGGGTGGCCAATTCTTTTAGCCTTCCCATTTTGTCTTTCTGTTGTATGTTATTAAAGGTTTTTGGTGTACATTATGTTTGAAAAGTTTGCTTTGTTGTCATACAGAAATGAAATGTAGCTCCCTGAAAGAGCTGAGTCTGTTGGTCCCTTTTGAAGTTGGTTTCATGTTTTTTGGGTTATTTTTAAAAACCTAAACAAAACAAACCCCCACATCCCACCAGCACAAAAGCAAAGAAAGAAAAACAAAAAAGCCACACCCCAATACCAAAAACACTGAAACCTTTTCAGTCCATATTTCAAGAACAGAGAACTTATAGTTAAACCATTTTGACAAGATTGAGTAATGCATAAAGGGGAGTGTTTCTGTTGTCCCATGTGTGGGAGCATTGCGGTTGTTTTTCAGTGTAATTCTTCCTATGCCATGCTCTTAGCTACCCTACCAGTAGGCACCTATGTGTATTCTGACTGGTGCTAAACACTGGTTCAAGCTGCATCAGTTTTTTCAGGTAGCATTGTAGGCCTGAGGAATACATTTGTGATCGTGATTTGGTGGGGGGAAGAGAGGCAGCGAGGATGGAAAGTGAAGTGCTGAGCAATGGTTTAAGCTTCAAAATGCATCTGAAATGCACTGGAAAGTCAATCTTCATACACAACACAGTGAGCACTGCTCTTAAATAAGATAAAAAGCATTTGCTTACCCAAGGTCTCCGGTATGATTACATGCTTTCCTATCCTATGGTGTTCTGGTAGGAAGTCAGTAAATGCTTCACCTTCTGTTTGTCAGAGGGAGATGGGGGCTGAATGACTCTAGTGAAGCCAAAACTACAAGTGAACTTCCCTGGCTGACCTCTGTTTATGCCCTTGGTTTTGGTTTCTTTTTAATGTAATGTGTGTGTATAGAACAAGTGCTGTAAGAGTAAAGGAAATATAACCCCTCTGAAACATGCAGAAGCAGTGTACCTGCCTTGAGTCCTGATCAAGAAACAGAAGCTGCCCCTGTACCTGATCTGTTGGGAAGTATCCTGTCTGGACAGAGCTTTCTCATGATGAGTAGTTCAGATGTGGTCATCAACAGAGATGGTTCGCTGACGGCAAAGAAGGCAGGTAAGGGTTTGGCACTTCATAGTGCAGTTAGCCTCTTTGTGTCATCTAGTCTGCCCTGGTCCTACAGGCTGCATAGCTTCAAACATAGGGATGCTCTTATTGAGCCTTTGAATATGTAGGGTAGATTCAGTAGTTGCCAGCAGTAATGCATCTAAGAAGATTCTTACGTATGCTCTGAAGCTGTGTTACTTGCCTCTGTTTTAATGGCAGAGCTGAGATGTTACTGGAGGATTTTGGTTTTAATAGGTAGTTTTCTTCTTTCAGAAGCACTGTAGTTTCATGCTTTGCTATAAAAAATGGAGGACTGCATAGAGCAGAGATATCTTGGTACCAAATTCTTCTGGCATTTGTCATGCATTGGTGCCATGCCTGTGGACTGTACTTCAGTTTGAAGACCAGCACCTTGGCAAGAAGTTTCTTTTCTAAAGTAGAGCTCTAAAATACGTGCTAGCATCTTCAGCTTTGTCTTCCTTTGGCATGGTATTATCTGGAAAGAATCTCTTCAAATTGAAACTGAGAGCTTTATTCTTAAAATAATTACCTATAACATCCTCTGTTTTAGTAATTTTTATCAATCAACAACTACAGGATAACAAACACGAATCTGGTCATACCTACAGAACAGAATAATTTATTTCTTAAACCTTAGTGTTTACCTCAGAGATGCAGTTGAAAGTTGTCTGGCATTAAACGTTGAGCACTTAACCAAAAGAACTATTGGACTGCCTTACTACTGTGTGGTATGTCTGCAAACCAAAATGGAACTTAAAATAATTAGCTCGGTACTTCTTTTAACGTTGGGGGAGAATGTCCAAATATGTACTGAAAAGCTTAACTGTTTGCTTGTATGCCACAGCTCCACTTCATAGAAAATCAGCAAATGACTTGAGAGTGGATGATGGTTCAGGACTTAACACCCAACCGAGTACAGTGCACTCAGGGACCACAGCAAGCAGCTCCATTGCTGGACCTTCAGTTTCCTCTGGGCCGAGTACTCGCACCAGACCCTCCTCCTCAAGCTTGTTTTCATTCCCTTCGCCCTCGCTGAGCAGGATTGAGCCTGCAGCAAGCCCTGCACAGACTACATCAGAAAAGGCAACCGTAAAACCAGAATATTCAATGACACCCAGGTCTGTTCAGACTCAGAATATAGCTACTTTGAGCAGGCATGGCTCCAAGTTAGATGAAATGCCCAGATTTAATGGAAACTCTAAAAACTTTGCGCCCAGTGACTCATCTTCAAAGCCTCTGAGCTGTAACTTGTATTCTGGCTCAAAAGCTGTAACTGTGAGGCAGCCATTAAAACCACCTTCCAAGAGAATTGACATCTTTGAGCTTCCCAGGATACCAAAGATTAAAAAGGAAACCAGCAGCAAGCAGGTGGAGCCAAAACCCACAGGAAGCCAAAGCTGTGACATCCCCAGCTCCTGTATAACCCAGCTGACTGGCAAAGAGAGCACTAATCAGCCAGGAAGGAGTAGCAAGGTGGAAAGTCAGAAGTCAAACGCCAAGGAATCTCAGCAACAAACGCATACAAGCGGGGTGTGTTTTTCTACCAATACAGGCATGTATAGCAGTTCATCACTACTGGGCACTTCAAGGAGCAAAGGCCCAAGCTCTTTCGAGAGTTTTAAAATCAATATTCCTGGAAACGCGGGGCATCCCAGCAGACTGTCTAACCCAGGATTTTGTAACACCTTCCGCCCTGTGGATGACAAAGTGCAACAGAAAGAGAGTCCTTCATCTCTTTTCTCAGTTAAGAAAAAGCAGGTTAAAAGTGAAATATATGATCCCTTTGAGCCAACAGGATCAGACTCGAGTTCAGCATGCAGCAGTCCTGAAAGGCTTGGCTCAGGGATCCCACTAACTAACATTACCAGGACTATTTCCATTGAAAATCCCAAAGTTCAAACATTTCAAACTGTCCGTCGTTTCACCCCTTACCTGGCAGAAAATATATTTGGATCTGGGGCTGACTCTGACATACCATCTATTAACACAGAGTCTCATGATGACGTGACAGTAGAAAGCAGGATTGTAGAACAGATCTCTGATACAGAGGAACAAGACAATATGGATGATGAAGACTTTCTAAGCAGTCCTTGTACTTCATCTGCTGTTAAGCAAATTTCTAATGCAGAGTGTTTAAAGGAGGAAAGCAGAGAGGGCCCTAATGTGTTCTTTAATGCTGAAGAATTGATTAGACCTAATATTAATGTGAAAGTAGAACCAGACAGTCCCTCAAAGAATGAGGGGCAGCAGAAAGTCCAAAAGGTAGAACAAACAGAGCGGCGATCGCATTCCAGATCCTGTTCGAACTCCAGCTCCCGAAGCAAGAAGAAGATGAAAAGGAAAAAGGCGCTTGTCAGAGAGCATAAGAGATCCCGATCAGGGTCTAGGGATAGAGCACACTCAAGGGACCGAAGCTCCAGATCTACCTCATGGTCAGGTGGAGAAGAGCATAGCAAAACACACACATTGAAACCCAGGAGCAGGAGGTCTTCTACTGACCGTTCCAGCAGTCATGAACGATCTAAAAAAAAGAAAATGAAGGATAAAACCAAGGATAAAAAGGCAAAAACTTCTTGGTCTAGGGAGAGAAGGAAATCTAGGTCGCGTTCAGGTAGTCCCGGAAGTACTTCTGAGTTTTATGAAAATAGGAAAAAGAAAAGACGGTCTCGATCAAGATCAAGACGGAGGGAACGTTCCCGGTCGAATAGCATTGAGAGGACTAAAAGGCGGAAACACAGGAGAGACAAAAGCTATGAGAGGTATGATAAAGATAGTAGCTTGAGGTCAAGGGACAGAAGGAGGTCGAGATCCAGATCTCGGGAGAGGAGAAAGTGGAGATCTCGGTCTCGGTCTGCATCTCGATCTCGGGAGCACAAAAGCAGCAAATCAAAGGAAAAAAGAACACGATCAAGATCACGTTCCAAAGAAAGAAAACACAGATCAAAAGAGACCTTGCTTCCTCCACCACCAGAAAAGGATGAAAAGCCTCCAGTTGAAAATGTGTTCAGGTGTCTGGAGCAACCCCATTCCTTCAAACAAGAGCCAAAGGAGGAGCTAGTACTAGAAGAGCTTTCCATAACCATCCAACCAAATGTCAAGCTTGAGGAAGTACAGGCTGAGACCCCGGTTCAACTGAGAGAGGCTCAAGAAACCATAAAGGTAGAGCCCATCTGTGAGGATACTTCATTCCCTGTGCCAGAGATCAGAAACATTTGTGTTCCAATAGGCAGTGTGGACTCTTTTGCTGAAACAGAATTAAAGAGGAGTAGTGATCCAGCAATGCTTGGTAGCTGTAGCAATACAAACCTTGAGATTACAGTTAAAATAGAAAATACTGCATTATGTCCATCTCTGATGGAACCACCCCCAAAGAAGGAAGTTATCGTGCACACTCCAGCTGAGGCTGTACCAATTCAAAGCTCATCCAAAAGCAAAATAACAGATTGTGTGAAGGAGGTTAAAGATGAGTGCCTTGTGTCAAATGAGAAAACTGATAATTTCAGTAAGCCGGAACTGGAGGTGGTACCTCAGGGTCCTGCGTTGAAATCAAAAGCACCAGTGAAAAGAGTTACCTGGAATCTTCAAGAGGAAGAAAGCAGCACACTGACTGCCGGAAAATCTCCAAGTAAGTTTCTCTTTCGAAAAACAAACAGCAGTTTAATCAAACTGTACAAGGCTTAGGGTTTCAGTGCCTGGCTAAAACTGGTTGTAGTGTAACAGCTCTGTCATCTGAGCTGGGGTGATCCTGTGGTTTCCAATCCTGAGAGCTGGCATTTTGCACTTGTTGAAATCCTGAGGTGAGTTGTGTTAATGAATCAGAGAGGACATGCTGTCAGCACGGCTCAGCTAGCCAGTGACAGCTTGTTCGGCCATGAAGCATGTATTGCAACCCGATCTCTGAACTGGCAGCCCGCATTTCACCCTTTCTGCAGTTATCTAGAACGGTTGTTTTGCCTTCAGAATTCATAAATATTTCTCAGAACTAAGGAGCGTGAAAAATCTCTGTAGCTCGCTTCTGTGAGCTTTGCTAAGCCAAAGCTGCTAGAAACAGTTTGGCTTGGGACCCTGTGCTATGTGTGTTGACAGAGTTGCTTGTGTGGTTCTTGTTGGTTATTCTCATGGAAACCCAGTAAAAAGCAATTGCTTAAGGGGATAAGTCCTCTATTATCAGAAGCTTGAAAATGTTGATGACTGCTAAACAAAATCCTTTTATAGCTAGCTTTGTTGTTAGATCCTTTTTATTTTAATTTTTTTAAATAGAATTGGCTTTGAATCTTTGACCAATTAGGTTTATTTTGTTCTTAAATGTTTTCTTTTCCTTCTCTTGGGGAATCTAGGGATGCCGTTTTACAAACTTCAGCGAGCAAAAGAAGGGGCCTGGAAAGCAGAGGACTTGAACCAAACGTTAAATCAGGTGCAGTTAAATGAGCCTCCTCCAACCAATTATATGATTCCTGAGCCTATGTTTCCTGATCTAGATTCCTCTCAGGTTGGTTCCTACTCTGGCACCCAAGTATCATGGAAGGCATCCCACCTCATCTGTGCCCTCGTTGTGCAACACCCTCCTCTCATGGCAGAGTTCGCCTTCCTCTGCGTGTGGTACATTTCATATAGCCCATGCACCTCAGTGGTCCTCTGATCATTTAATCTCTTAGGTGGTCCTTACAGTTGAAGAAGCACATTTTCTTTTAATTCTGCTCTATACATGCAGCTTCTGTTTTCAGCAGTAACTTGTGGAAAGATGGTGCTGTTTGAGAAGCTGGGAGCTTCTCCCTGATTGTGATCAGGCTGTAAATTTTGACCTGGTGGTATTGGTCCGTGCCGTCAGTCTGTGCAGTCCACCAGTTAAAGAGTGAGTGGGACTGGTGCTAGTTCCATGTGCACGAGACCTAGTTCAGGGCTGGGATGTTAGCCTCCCTGATTTAAGCTAGTAATTACTTGCCTGTTTTGAGGGGATAAAAGGTGCTCTGAAAATCCTGATCTGATGCTCTGTCTTGTAAGTACAAGCATTTAGAGAATGGTATCTGTTTCACAGGTGTACTGTCAAAATATACCTTTGACGCCACCTCTGCCGTCAAGCCTTCCCCCCTACGCCCCTGTCAGCCAGCCCACGGTTCAGTTTATCATGCAGGGTAGTCTTCCAGCACTTGGCTGCATGGCAGGGCAGAGCCTGACTCCAGAGCCGGGCAGCCTGGCTACTGCATCTGAACCAGGAATCCAAGCTGCATCTGTTGGAAACGCAGAAGAAAAGATCAAAGCACCCAAACCTCCAGTGGATAAAACGAAAAATGAGGAAGTGAGTGAATGCTATCAAGTAGCAAATGTATAAAATTAATAAGCTGTTTGTTTGAACGTCTAAAGTTTGGGGGGTTTTAACTCTGTAC
The DNA here is from genome assembly GCA_008711295.1 of Anarhynchus alexandrinus. Lineage (NCBI taxonomy): Eukaryota > Metazoa > Chordata > Aves > Charadriiformes > Charadriidae > Anarhynchus > Anarhynchus alexandrinus. The sequence continues at coordinate 948,163 of VUYV01000233.1, read as the reverse complement.
TGTATTTTCCCAGCCCCTGTTGTCACTGTTGTTTTTGGTGACTGACTATGCTAACCCAGGTGTGGCAGGCAATCCTTTCTTTGATTGGGTTTTACTCCATTTGATGATTCCACTTTCTATGGTTTCATCACAATAAGACAGAGAGCGAGTAAAGCATCAAAAATACATTCTTAAAGTTCTGAAACTTTCTTGCATGAATATTTGGAAGGGACTTTCCAGAAGCCAGAATCTCCTAATTTCTCTAAACACCTGGTCTTCTCCTTTCCCCTCCAGCTTTGAAGTTAATGTCAATTCTCACAACAGTGCTTATAGAGAGGTAGGACTGTATCTTGCTGCTTATCAGCACTAAAAATGCAGAGATAGTGAAATACTTTGGAGGTTTTGCAGTGTTAGTCCCTTGCTGCTGAGTTTTGGGTTTGCCATACAGACATCTGCTCTAAGCATAGTGGATGTTAACACAAGAACGAAAATGTCTTGGCCAATTGTTTTACTTCCTACCACAAAACAAAACAGTAAGATACTTTTCCCACCAAACCTCCATTTATGAGCAGCAGTTTTTATGAATTTGTTTTGACAGAATGTGTTCTGATGTCATCTGTAATCCTTAATTTATAGGCAACTCTGCAATTTTCAGAATGCCTTTAAAGCTACCTATATTTGCAGATGTTACTTGCTGCTTTTAGAATCTGATGCCTTTTGATGTGTGTATGTTTACTTCAGAGCTGTTGGAAGGGAAGGAGGAGACCAAAATTAGTAAGTGGACATTGTCACTTGCTTAAAACACATTCTCTAAGACACAGAGTAAATGTTACGTAAAACAAGGGTTCCTCATAGTGCAAACTGGTATTTGTTTCAAGACTGCAGTTTACAGTAAAGGAAATCACTTTGGGGTTAGTTCTTACTTTGACTGTTGAAATCGTGAAATGAGCATTTTCATTGTTAGAGCATTTCTAAGAAAAATAGATTCAGAAACCATTCCCAAGATAGCACAAGGTAGTGAACTTCTCTTTGTTGTGCAGTACATGAAGAAGCTTCACATGCAGGAAAGGGCTGTGGAAGAAGTGAAACTTGCTATTAAACCTTTTTACCAGAAGAGGGAGATTACAAAGGAGGAGTACAAGAACATTCTTCGGAAAGCAGTGCAAAAGGTAAGGTGACAGTGTGTTTCACTGTGAAGAGGAAGAGCTGTGGAGATAGTTAAATAAGTTGCAGTACTTTGGATTGTACTTTCTGGCTTCAGCAATTACATGCCGTAACTGAGTCGCAGCACAAGTCTTGTGGTGAAGCAGTAGTTGCTTTATGCAGGACTGACTGGTGCCACTGAGAGCTGTCAGACTCTTCCTTTTAAAAGATTGTGTTTTCAGTGGTCCGGAACATTGCTAAGCTTCAGCTGCCTGAGCTGAACTGTTACACGGTATGTGCCTTAGGTGAGAATGGTCAAATATCTCATTAAGAATTTCAGCCAGAATTGACAAGCTGTTTCTGATAAAGTGAGAAAATACTTTGTGTAGTTAATTCCTTGAGCATCTGTGGTGTCCCTGAACTTTGGAAGAGGGCCTTGCAAATTGGCTGATGTTGACTTTTGTCTCAAATCTTAGTGCTGACCAGATCCTGGCTAAAAAAGACCTGATCAGCAGGTAGATGTTGTCTTGTGAGAGCAAGTAATGCTCTTGTGGTCAAGGCAGTTAAATGATACCCCAGAGAACTGTATTCTCTCCCTGCTCTGCATGCTTGCTATCACTGAGAAATTCCATCATAAATCAAAATTCCTGAGATAATGGCTGCAATTTCACATCTCCTACGTGACCCATGTGAACCTCAAGTGTGGTTTGCAGGAGCAACACTGGTTCCTGCTGAAGTCACTGTGAACTGTTCTCTGAACACTGATAAAGTTCTTTGAAGGGTCTGTACTCTCTCCTGTATCTGAAAATGGGCCCTCAAAACTGCCAGATTCTTTTAATCTGAGCATCACTTCCTCAAAATCTTCAGAAAAACGGGAAATCAACACTTCCATGGTTACCATGTATTGTGTAAAACTGGATGGAAAAGCCTGTAGTAAAAATTAATAATTCTGCTTTCAGAGATGCTTTTGGATTTGATTGGTGCTCAGTAGATAAACCCTCGGCCGTTTATGGAATGCTTAAAGTAAAATATTACTCTTATCCTTGTTGAGTTTTCTGCTTTATGTATCCTCGAGGGCCTGTGCAGGAATTAGTTCCCCTGGTAAGCTTAGGGCTGCTTTACCCTTTGTCTGTTGCTTGCCTGAACTGTTGTTAGTACTGTTAATTGACCAAGTACCTTTTCTAATCCCTTGTAGATCTGCCACAGCAAAAGTGGAGAGATCAACCCCATGAAGGTAGCTAATCTGGTGAAGGCGTATGTGGAAAAATACAAACATATGAGGAAACATAAGAAATCTGATGGTGAAGATACACGTGAAGTGGAAAACAGAGCAAGCCACAGCCAGCATGACTTGGACTGAACTTACTCTGGCTGTGAACACTATGCCAGAGGGAATAATAGATCTGCAGTTGCATCTCATTGAAAATAAGCAAGATTATAATAGGACTTAACCTGCGGAACCTTCTTTTGAATTGTTTCCATATGGGAATGAACTTGGGGTTGTTTGTTTGTTTTTTTTTTATTACCTACAGATGTAGAACTAAATAACAATCAAATGCCTCAGACCAGCAGAGTAATTCGAGGGGAAACACAGAAGAAATTAATGTTTGGGACTCCCGGATTGCTACAGTTTTCAGGGTTACTTTCATTACATTTTTGGGCTGTGCACCTGTCTTGCTAGAAGTTTGAAACTGGACACCACTTCTCATATACAGTATATTGAGAGCTGTATACTGTTCCCCTTGTGTTTATTTATCAAAATATGGATTGTCTTTAGAAACTTCTGATTTAATACTTGAAATGTTGTATTTTTAGCCCATTCGATGGTGAGCGAAGCTTTACTCGCTCTGTCATTTGGGGATTGCAGAAATGAGCTAACCTTTATAAACTGACTTCAGAAACACTGCTCAAGCCGTGGTGTTTATTTACGTTCTGTTGGAAGTATCTTGTTAGTGAAAAGTTTAATTTTGGGGTGGAAGGCTGTGTTGCACTTCTGTAAATAATGCACTGATGGCTGGTTTTGTGTCTGCCTTTCAGGAAAAAAACGAAACAAAAAGCAAGCATTGTGAATTTTCAGTAACAAGCTGGAGGGATAAGGTTGAACTGATGTACAAAAGCAGAAATGTGACAGAATTTATAAAGTTATTTTGAATGGTTTTAGTCCTATAGCAGGTGTCATTCATTTGTCGTACAGCTGCCTCTTGCCCTGGCTATTCTGTATAAACCTGCACACTTGGCTCTTGTGTAAGGAATACTGTGTTTCTAGAAGAGGAATGGAGTTGGACAAGTAATTGTTCCTCCTCCTCTGTAGGCGGACTGGTTTTGCTGTCAAGAAGCAAAGGAGTCCAACACACGTACTGACTTCATCTTGCTTTCTTTAAAAGCTCTCCTTGTCTGCATGTGTGCTGCAGAGCAACTGATCTTTTAAGTGATCATGTGAACTACAGTCACTTACAAATATATTCAGCACCCTTGAACCTGACAAAAAGCATCATTCCTCATCTAACCGTGTTAGGGAGAAGACATTTAACAGGGAAGCTGAAGAGAAAACCGGTAAGTTACAACCTAGAAACCATCTTTCCCTTCAGTGGGAACTGAATGTACATGGCCTGTTGGATCAGATGGCAGCAACACATCTTACTTGAGGGCTTTCCTAACCTCTTAGAGTGCACTTGGAAACTGCCCTCTTCAAGGGTAGTCTTGCTGCTTGCCTTCAAAGAGAAAACAGGCTCTCTGGGATTAATTTTACAAAGCAAGTAACCACAGCTTCTATTTTTATTTTTTTTTTCCTGGTGAGTGTAGGAAAACTCACAGATAGCAAGACCTTTGATCCCTTGCTGGCATTCTGAACTTTTCAGTGAACTCTGATTTCGATCATAAGACAAACTTATTTATTTAAACAAAACAAGCCCCATATACCAGTACTGTCTGGACTGGCAAAATGCTTCACTCCTGTCATTCACCATCCTACAGAAGTGTTGATGGATGAGCCCTGAGCATTTTGGAGTTGATGCTCCTTGGCTCACTTTACTTCCTGTATGAAAGTGCAGCCTGAATGGAGTAAGGGATTGATAACTTTGGGCTTTCTTTGAAGATTTTGGAACAAAGGCTCACTAAGACTGCAAAAGAAGAGCTGGAAGAGAAGCTTTAGTTTTAAAGCTAAACTTGTAACTTGAATATATACCTAGCAGGTGGGTGTGGGGTTGTAAATACAAACACTGCTGATGAATTCTTGACAAAATAAAGTTCAAAAACTCTGATGGCACAGTAGGCACAAAAATGAGAGAATCTAGTTGTGAATACACTTAGGCTGGAAATTGGACACCTTTGGATGTATCAAAGGAACAATTCTGGAATAACTTGCCTGCATGAGTGAAAAAAGGGTAGGTGGTGTGGAAAACAAAGCTTAACCAAATACTAGAAGCAACTACACTGTTGACCAGCAAGACAATGTCAATCTGTTTTATTTTTGTCAATCTTTAAATTCTTGGTGTTAGCCTTGAATTAGCAGTAAAGATAACAGCCTGTTGCAAGATGCATTAGGAATGCATGTACTGTAAGGACTTAAATTTCAGTTTTCTCTGCACCTGCCATGGCCTGGAGGAGCAATAAGGCTGAAAACTAGACCTTCTGCACGTGCTTTCGCCTGAAGTTACATGAACAAGAATACTAGTTCTTTCATTTTGTCTACTGTTACAAATAAATCCATCAAATGGTAAGCTGCCCCTTGGGAGATGCAACGAGAAACATACCTAAAAACGCCTCTTCTGGCATGTTCTAGAAAACAGTTTTTCTAGTGTACATGTATACTACTTGCATATTTTTTTTTCTTTTTGGTTGACCGTCATGGATCAGATGCTGCCACCTGTTTAAGGGAAGAAATCTTATTTATTCAACATGTGCAATAGTTTGGTAGTAGTGTAACCTCTGTTAGTGTCCTTTCCCTCCTCTGCAACAGTGGTAACACCAAAAGCTCCTTTAGCAAAGGCAGGGGTGCTGCTGTAAGAAGTTGACTCAGGAGCTACTTTGCCCCAATCTTTGTCTAATAGGTGACCTTCAAAGCTGCTTTTGGGACATACCCATGGCCCTGTTATTTGACCAGAGGTGCTTGGGTTGTTGAGAGCTGCTGTGAGGATGGATGGAGAAAGAGAGGGTGGGGTTCCTGGGCAGAGCTTGGGGAGGCGGGGAGAGAAATAAGAGTAGGAAACGAAAGGGGGAGGCTGAGCAACTGAGAGGATCCAGCCAGTGCCACGCTGCAGGGCCATGACCCAGCCCAAAGCTTGTGAGTAGATGCCCCAGCTCTTTGCTGCCCTGGTTCTGAGCAGAGGTGGGAGCCCTTTGACTTGTCTTGCTGATGGTGCTGGAGGCGAGACCGTGCCTTTGGGAGAGGGTGAAAGCTTGCTTTCCTGCTGGGCTTGTTGCACATCCCAGGTTTAGGTTTTGATACCAAGAACTGATGATGAGTCGGTCCTGATCAGGGTGCCTTGCGCAAGGGGATGCTACAGTCAGTGTCATCTGGTGAGGAAGTGGAAAGCAAATCTGAGTGTGTTTTGTTCTAGTAGCGTGTGATCCCCATCCTCCATCCCCCTGTCACTCTTCTTGCCTGCAAACCTCTCTGCTCTAAACACCCTCCTTTTGGGAATCTTCTCAGCCATCACCGAGTCCCTTCTTGAGCACCCTGTCCTGCAGGGGGCCCCACTATCCCTGCATTATTCCCTGGTGTCCTGGGGCTGCGAGCATCTCTGTGGGGAATTGCAGCTTGCATCTGGAGCTGGGGGAGGATGTGAGAGAGGAAGTGTCTGAACTTGCTAGCCTTGGCCTCAACACATCTCCCTAGCTGCGGTCAAGAGCTGGAGGGGGGGCTGGGTGAGTTATCTGGAGAGCAGGTCTCCTCCTGAGATCGGCTCTGCCCTGCCAGCTGGCTGCTGGGATTAGAAACCTGCTGGTTTGGGGGTAAATGCATTTGTGGCTGGAGCTGTCATAGTACTGTAACGAGAGCAAACCTGTTACCATGACGCTTGGCCTACAGGTCAATGTCTGGTGGGCACTATTTCTGCCTGTGTCTTCAGGCACAGCCAAGATCCTCGTGCCTCAGATCCTTGTCTTCTTGAGAGGACACAGGAGCTGCTCAAGCAGTAGCTGTGGTCATGCTGTTCAACCAGCTCCTTTGTTTTGCCTCTGCTTTGCCTTGCTGGCCAAAATGTTCCTGAAGTTGTGCAGAGGTCAAGGGAAAAACTGGTCTGTGACCCCAGGGGTGACAGTCTCTTTTAACCACCTTCCCTGTCACATGCGTCCAGGTCAAGAGCAGGAGGAAAGTTTGCGTGAAGTGACTCTCTCTACTCAGAGGCTGCGCGTGCTGCCTCCATCGGTCCTGAGCAACCCCTTGCTGGAGAGCCTTAACCTCGACAGGAACAAGCTCAGGAGCATCACCGGCATTTCTAAGCTTTGCAGTCTGAAGAAGCTAATACTGTCCAAGAATGAGCTTGTGGACTTTCCCAATGAAATCCAGAGCCTGGTCTATTTAGAGAAGCTTGAACTGAATCAGAACCAAATCCGGGTCATCCCAGAGGGGGTATTCTCCCATCTCCCCAGGCTTAAACACTTGCGGCTGAACAACAATCGTCTCAGTGCCCTCCCCAGGGACCTGGCAGCTTGTCAAGGAAGCCTTCAGTACCTCAACATCTCCAACAACCTGTTTCGGACCTTTCCACAGCCTGTCCTGCAGCTGGCACACTTACAGGAGCTCCACATGCAGAATAATGCCCTTCGCCAGCTCCCCAAAGAGCTCTTCCAGGGGCAGTCCCTGAAAATGTTCAAAGCCAATGGGAACCCCCTCCGAGAGCCGCCCAGTGAAGTGTGCGCTGGTGGCATCCAGCAGATCCGGAATTACTTCAACCAGCTTCAACACAGTTCAGGGCAGGAGGATAAGAGGGTCAAGACCATGTTCCTGGGGGCCTCGCTGGCAGGGAAGTCCACCATCTGCAAAAGCCTGAAGCAAGGGCAAACCAAACTGGTGCCCAAAGAAGAGCGGACAGTTGGGATAGAGATCAGTGAATTCCAGATCGAGGACTTCACATTTCTCTTCTGGGACTTTGCCGGCCAGCTGGAGTACTACGTGACTCACCATGTGTTCATCACCCCACAGGCGCTTGTCATCCTTGTCATCAATCTCCACATGTAAGTGCTGAGCTAGTTTGGATTCAAAGTGGAGTGGGAGAAGAAAAAAGGGGCTGGGGAAGCTTTCCCCTGCATGGGTTCACACCACTTCCACTGGACCATGGTGCCTGGTCTTCTCACTGCTGGAGTAGTTAGCTCTCCCTGTCCTTCTTTTTGCAGATCACTCTTTCAATTAAGCCACTAGATCCGTCATCACCTTACCAAAGTCCTCTGTTTTGAGGGGTTAGATAAGCATTAACTCCTTATGTGACATATGTTCCCCATCTAAATGGCTTAGCTTTATGCCTTGGAAATACATCTATGAGCCCTCCTGTATCTTGTGGTGCACCCTGAACATGGACGGAGCAGCAGGCTTGGGCTTTGTGGTACAGAGGAATGTTTCCCATCCACAGCAGGGATGGACTGTGCTACACCCTGTAGCTTTAACTGGCTTAGTTTAAGGATGGAAAACTTAAGGATGAGCTTGGATATGACCCATAATAGCTTAGGAGATCTGAGCTCTTCTCCAGTAAGCCCCAGGGACAGTACAGGGTGCATGGTCAGGCCTGTCCTGGTGGAAGTTTGCTGGAGATCCAGAGGGTTAGACATGAATTTGGGATTTTGTTTCTCTCCTTCCCCAGGTACCAAACTAACGACAAGACTTTCAAGGACCTCGTCGGTTTCTGGATCAACAACCTGTCCATGCGAGTTCCAAACTCGGTGGTGCTTCCTGTGGGAACCCATGTGGATTGCTGTCGGGAGGAGGAAGTGGAAGAGAAGAGGCGCGACATCATGGCCAAGATCACGGCCATGCTGGTGGAGAGAAAAAGCAACCTCGCTCACTTCATCAACAACCTGGAGGGCAGCGAGGAGCCCGAGTTTTATGTGGACCAGTGGGAGAGGCTGAAGGAGATGGAGAGCTGCACCTTAACTGTAGGGCTGAGATTATTGTGGTTCCTTGCTGTCTGTGATCACCCTGTTGTCTTTGGCAACATGGCATGCTACTGGTGATGGTGAACCAGTGCTAATGAATCAGGCCACTACTACAGCTGCTCCCAGGGGCAGGGGTGGGCGTGGTAATCCCTGGCTGTGACCTGCTGGGTCCTTGTCCCTGCTTGATGATGGGAGTCTTCTCCTGTGGTTTGTAGCAAGTGCCTGGGGAGGAGTGTGAGGGGGCATTTACCATCCCCAGATGATTTTCTGGGAACTGCTGCAGTGCAAAGGTGTGAAAGAAGTGCCCTCTTAAACTGAGCCAGCAGTGTGTCCCATCCTTGGTGACCTCCTTGGCATTAGATTCCTCCTTGACCTCGCAGGCTAAAACACTTCTCTGGATGTGCTTTTGGCAGGTGTGTGCTTTCTCTCTTCCAGATCTTAAACTTAGTTGCTGTCAACTGCACGGATCACCGTGATATCAAAAAGCTCGAGGCCACTATTCTGGAGCATGTGAAGAATGAAGAGCTTTTCCCTGAGGTTGTCCGAGTGCTGCCGCCCATCTACAGGCAGGTGGAAGCTGCCATCGTAGGTATTGCACAGAGTGAGGAGATGGCAGACCATGGTGAGTGGTCCCTCACCCCCACTGCACCTTCCTGGGAGGACTTGCTATCCTGCGGCTGGGACGGGCTCTCCGGTGCTTGCTGCACCTTCTGATCCCACTCACATGTTGTGGTGTCACTGCTGAAGACCTTGCAGTGTTATTGTTGGAGCATTAGTTGCTACTATCCAGCTCTGTCATTATGAGCATCTGCCCACAAGGCAGGTGCCTAGGGAAAAGCATAGGAAAAGGCCAAGTGTGTCTTCACCAGGAGGCTCTGCCAACATCTACCAACCTGTGGCTGGAGGTACCCTAAGCTGGCCATGTTGTCTGGTTTGTTTCTTTCCAGTAACATTGCTCTTTCTCCCCTTTGCCCTTTATAAGCAATTAAAAAATCTTGCAGGAAGGAGCTCCATGGCTTTAATGCTTCTGCATGATTTCCAAACCTATGTCCTGAGAACTTTATTTAATGGCCTCTACCCCTCCCTAGCCCTTTCTCCATGTCTCCTGTGACTTAGCAGGCAGGCTTGGCTCCTCACTTATGTACCTAAAGCAGGTATGAATATGACCAGTGCCTGGTGTTTCTGGCTCCCCTGTCCGCTGTAGGATTAGAGGATGAGGAGCAAATGCTTTTCTTTTCTGGAGATAAGCCAGGTTTTGTTGCCTGTCTTGCTGCATGATTAAATGACAATCTGAGGTTTAACTGCCAATCTGAGGTTTTCTGGCTGGAAACAAATCTGGTCTCTCAAACAGTGAAAAAAAAAACAGTATTAGCCTCATTTTTCAGATGCTCCGTTGAGGTCCTGTTAGCACCACTGAGGCAAGGCAAGACCATGGGAGACGCAGGGTGGCAGTGGGACAGCTGAGGATAGGCAAAGCATTTTGGGCCATAGTCCACGAGCATTGCGCTGGTTCCACCTGCTCCCCCGGGGACGGCATGGGTGACACTGGGTGCTGCTGGTGTTTGTTGGCTCTCTAAAGCATCTGCCTTGGAATGCTGGTGTCCAAGAAACAGATGTGTGCTGAGCTCCCATGTCTCCCTCTAGGCATGATGGACCTCCAGTACCTGCTCAGCAAACTCTCCCAGTGCAAGCACCTGGCCAACCTGGGCAGAGAGCTTCTCCAGGACATCTTGCGGTACCTCCACCGCATCGGGCTTGTCGTGTGGTATGAGGAAATCAAGCACCTGGAAAGCACTGTTTTTCTCCAGCCTACCTTCCTAATAACTATGTTCAAGGTGAGCATGGGGAACAGGACCATCTTCTCTGCAGGGCCCAAGCTCTGCAGCTTTGCTGGGCTCCTCTCAGTGCTGCTTCTTCTCTCCTTCTCTTCCCACCCAGCTCCTTGTGAGGTACCGCCTAGTCCAGCAGCTTGAGAGCATCTCTGTGGACACGCTGATCGGGGAACATGCCACCATCAGAGACAGGTCCAACTGGGTGTGGACCTTCAAGTCAAAGGCAATGCTGTGCCACCGAGCTGTGCGTGCCTTGGTGAAGCACCAGCTCTGTTCGGAAGGGATGTGGGACATCTTTGAGGAAATTATGGGACACAGGCCCCACAGTGGGAGAGGGAAGCTCTTCAGCCTCCTGGAGCACTTTGAGCTCTGCCTGGAGGTGCATCACACTGAAGCGCTCAACCCACAGGCCAGTGAGTTTGTGCCTGGGAAGCCATGGGAGACAACACGGGGCCAAGGCGAATCCTGGTACTTGTTCCCAACCTATCTGAACCAGACTGAAGAGGTCTCTGAAGTGTGGGGAGGAGATCACTCTGAGGACCTCCACATCCGTGCCTACTTCTCACCTGAAATACCTGAGGGTTTCTTCCAGAGGTAAGCAGCGGTTTCCAGCCCTCAATGAGGTTGTGCAGTTTGGGGTTTGCTCAGTGCAGCGCCAGTATGTCTGTCAGCAAGCCCTTGGCTGTTGAGACCATTATCAGCTGAGGTATAAGGCTGAGACTCAGGAGACCAGGGTAGCTTCTCAGCTCTGCCACAGAGCCCTGGATGAACCATTGAGCCCTGGATGAACTATTGAACTGCCCGTGGAGCCCTGGATGAACCATTTTGATGTTTGCTGCCTGGACATGAGAAAGGACTGTGGTCCTTCTGATTCACCTGTCATCTGGTGTGGTTTTTAGCTAGTCTGTGCCCATCCAGGCAATCAGTGGTCTCCCAGTCCCACCTGAGCATGGTTCAGTTTCTACAGGCACTGGGAACTGTTCCAGTTTCTGGAAGGTCTCCTGTCCTCGTGGGGTTCTCAACTTGTGTCCAGAGTTTTATCTGATGGCCAAGCCTGGAAGCAGCTGTTGGCTTAAGAGGCTGCTCCTGCTGCTTGAGCTTTCAGTAGGGCAGGGTCCTCATTTGGTGTCTGCCTCTGTTTCTGCTGAAATTTGGTTCATATTTTTCAAATCCACCTGGTGCCATGCTTTCTCCCAGTGTTAGAGATATGCAGGGAAGAGGGTGGTGAAAGCCATGGGCAATCTCCTTGCAGGTTCCTGGTGAAAGCTTGCTCCTTCTACTCCACACACTGGGTGGCTAAGGCAACCTGCCTGCTCATATGCAATGGCAAACCTCTGCTGATCAAAGAGAATAACCAGCGGGCCTACAGCTACCTGGAGCTCCGGTGCAGAAAGCCAGCAGGAAGGACAGGTAAGATTCTCCCATCTTTATTTCATGACTCCCAACCACGTCTCTCCTTAGCTTCCCCTTGCCACCTCCACCCTTCTGGGCAGAGTGTCCCAGAAGCCTCTGCCACGTGTCCTAGTCTGGCCAGGGTCCACTAGCAGTTCAGTTAAAGATTTCCCCTTTCGCCATGCAACCTGGTCAGGATTCCTCCCAAGGTATCACATGGAAGTGGAAAGTCAAGTTTTCAGTCTTCTCATGGAGGAAATGGGTCATCCTTCCCCATAAGGTCCCAGCAGAGTACAGTCTCAGGTTGGGTCTCCAAGCGATGAGCAAAAGGGCCATTTGTGTTGGGGAACCCTTCCAACTTATGCTTAAGTTCCCTTTGAAAGCTGATGGGCCTTGGTTAACTTGAGAAATCGAGCTTGTCCAACCACCTGGCTGTGGCCTGGTGGGCTAGAAGTGATGCGTGCATCACCACAGCATCTCCTGGGCTGCCACGGTTGCATGGCTGTAAGTGAAATGGTTTCCTTTTGCCTGGAAGGTTTCCAGTTTGCCTGGGACTTCCTCATGGCAGTTTTGTTCATCGTCCAGAAGCTCGCCGAGGAGTGGCCAGGGCTGCATGTGTGTGTGAAGACCCCCTGCCGAACGATTGGCTGTCCCGCTGAGCTCATCTGGCCAGACATGGATGGCACAAGTGCCATGTACGTACATGCTGTGTGGTTGCTACTGCAATGCTGGTGGGGCTGGTCAGCTTCTGTGAAACTAGTTGCAAAACTCACCGCGTACTATGTTGCCCTTCTCCTGACTGTAGTAGTCCGTGTCCCATGTGGTGTTAACATTTACTTGTGTGGGAAATTCGAGCACAGAAAGACAGGTGAAAAAGTTGAGACTCTGGGGCTCAGGCACATAATGTCCATTCTGGCCAGGTGACAACATGTCCCCTGTTTCATGAAGAGCTGAAGGTGCTCAGGCACCTGGTAAAGCAGCAGCCATCCCACCAACAGTGGAACCTCGGGTCAGGGTGGAAAGAGGGAGCCATTTCCTTGGCATCGTCTTCCATGGGAAGTGCTGAGGGACTCCTGCTCCTTCTACTTCTCAGGACTTTTTCCTCCACAGGACGAAGGAAGATGTTAAAACCTGTGGGACGTGCGGGCACCGCTTTGGCGCAGAGCTGCTCCTGCCCAAAGGTGAGCCAAATGGTCCTGGGTTTACACTGCAACCGTGCTCGGGGGGGAGGAGGGTTGAGGGTTTCATGAAGCTGAGGTGTTGATGGTGTGTCCCCCTCCCCCATCCCTACAGTGCCCAGTCAGCTGGAGGAGCGCCCAGCGCAACCCTCTCCTCACTATTATGTGACGAGCTATGGAACCACCACCTTTGGGACCAGCAGCATCCATGTCAATCACCAGGTAAGGAGGCTGCCACTTCCCCTTGCCCAGGGTCCAACACTGATGGCCAGGTTCATCCTCTGACCTTACTCCTGAAATGAGGGGGTGCAGCTGCTCCCAGCCTGGAGAGGGGACACCTCATCTTTGGGCATTACCACACTCCTCCCTGAGATACCACCACCTCTGTGCCTCAGAGCTGAGCTCTGGGTGTTCATGTTGTAGTTACTGCCTTATTTTTCCAGAACATCTCAAGTGAGTAACTCTGGGCCAGCGAAGAAGGGCTTACCGAAGAAAGGATTATTTTTGTTTAGCCAAAGCCAAGCTGTCCTCAACACGCGTTGCTTGCAAGCCATGTTTGCAACCTTAATACATGGAAATAAATGCATCCCTTCATGCATGGGAATTCACCTCATTTACACAAATGTAAAGGGGTGAAGGTGCTGACAAGCGCTCCAGTACGAGCCCACTGCCAGCAGGGGCTTTACTGGGACAAGGCTGGCTACAGACCCCCATGGTTTTGGGAGACTTGGGGGGGCGGGGGGTGAAGGTCTCAGACTGATAGTGGAGGCGGATGTCTGGGCAACATCAGCAAGCAGGAAGCACCTTTCTATACATATATATTTAAACTTAGAAAACTTAAGAAAATAACTCTGTAAATGACCCCACGCCACAAAAAACACATTAGCAACTGACAGAGGGGAAAAGCAATGTGTCAGCTCCAGGACCGGCCAGTGAAGCTGTCCTTGGGGCGGAGGGAGCAGAAGAGAAAATATCCCCACCATAAGTATCCCACCATGGCGTTCCTGGGGGAATGCCAGTTTGAACGGCCCCCAATGCCCCTTGGTCCCCCATCGGCTGCTGCCTGTCCGGGGCGGGGGGCCAAGGGGAGCGGGGTGGGTGGGAGGTCAGTCCATCTGCATGGTGTACTGCTCGATGAGCTCGAAGAGGCTGAAGGAGTCGGAGAGCTGCAGGCTGACGGTGCCGCTGTCGAGGGAGGAGGCTCCCTCCCGCAGCACCTGCTCATACCAGTACTCGCAGAACTTGGGCACCAGCTGCGGCAGCAAACCATCAGGGTTACAGGCAGGGTTAGGGGCAGCTGCCTGATGTGGTTGCAACGCCCTGCATGGCCCCATCCTCCTGGAGCAGAGGAAGGAGGTGTGCGGGGCCCTCTATATCTCGCCCAGCCCCTGAGGGTCCCCATCCCTGGGCAGCTGCCTCCCACCCCATCCTGCCCAGCCCCCAGGGTGGCCCTCCCTGGACGCCAGGCCCCCAAGGGTCCCCTCTCCAGGCACCTGCCTCCCCATATTTACCCTGGTCCCCATGGGTTCCCCTACCAGGGCACCCACTTCCCTCCCATCCCCAAGCCCCCATGGGTCCCACTTCTTGGACATCCAGCCCCTGCCCCCACCTCCCCTGTTCTCTAAGGGCCCCCTCTCCCCTGTCACTCAGTTGCCCCATCTCTCCCAGCACCCAAGGTATCCCCTCATTGGGTACCCAGATTCCCATCTGCCCCAGACCCCGAGCATCTCCCTCCTTGGGCACCCAGACACTCATCTCCCTTGGCCCCTGAGGGTTCCCCTCCCTGGACTGCAAGGAACCACAGCCTCCCCTTGACCCCAAGGATCCCCCTCCCCAGGCACCCAGACACCCATCTCCCCTGGCCCCCAAAGGTCCTGCTCCTCGGGTACCGACACCACATCTCTCCCCAGCCCCTGAGGGTCCCCCTCCTTGGGCTCCCAGACCTCCATCTCTCACGGACCTCCAGGGTCCCCCCTCCTCAGTCACCCAGAACCCCCCCATCTCCCCTGGCCTCCAAGAGTCTCCCCCTCCCTGGGCAACAGTGGGGCAGGGGTGGGTGTTGGCCCCTTGACCTTGACCAGGATGAGCTTGGACTCCTTGGGCTTGTCCTTGGAGAAGAACTGCCCGAAGCAGAGGTAGATGGTGAAGTCAGGGGATCGCTGCCTTTGGCCGTTGCGGAAGTCCCTCAGCTCTGCGAGGGGAGACAGGACTCAGTTTTGGAGTGAGCCTGGGGCACACGGAGGGGCTGGGAGGGTTCAGATGCTTGTGACATCCTACAAACTCCCACAAGCCCCAAAACCAGGATGGGGGGAGAGGGAACAGGACAAGGGGACGGAGGTGGGGGGATGGACTCACAACACGCTCCTGCCCACCTGTGCAAAACTCATTGAAGTCAAAGATGGGGGTTTCCTGGTCCCGGCAGAGCATGTTGGGTGGTGGGTCCTCGACGCCCTCAAGCTGCTGGGACAGGGCCCAGAAGACCTTGCACTTCTTCAGGCGGGTGGCGAAGAGCTTGCTTGCACGTTGCTCCAGCTGCAGCCCTGCGCCGCCCAGCAGCTTCTCAGTGAAAAGCCGCTGCTTGCTGTCGGCCAGCTCGGCGGGGCTGGGGAAGCACACCAGGCGCCCGGGGCGCAGGGCCACCGCTGGGTCGGAGGGCTGGTATGCCAGCAGGCACTGGCTGCCCCCCACCTCTTCCTGGTGGCAGAGCTTCCCCCGGTAGTAGATGCTGACGTCCAGGATGGGGATGATGCCATCTGCACCAGGCAGCGATCAGCAGCAGCATTCCCCAAACCCAAATGCTACCCCTCCCCAAAATGCCCCCTAAGCATTAATAACTATTAGTAATTATATATAATAATATTATTATAAAATTACTTATAGCTATAATTAATAACCCTCACCTGTGTTATCCTCTGGCGGTGGTGGTGGCGGCACAGGGCTGGCAGTGGGGGCAAAGAGCATCGCCTCCCCTGGGGATGGCACAGGAACTGTGACCTCCGGCGGGTGGCACGGCAGTGGCATGGGCCCTGCAGTGGGAGACGGGCAGCATTGGCATCACGCTTCAGGGTGTAGCAGGGTGGGTGTTGCTTTGGCATGGAGTGCAAGTGGCAGCACCCTGGCCTCTTCCCACCCCGTTATGGCGTTTCCACGCCTGGGGCTGGATCCTGTCCCACAGCACCCACCGTGGCCCTCCAGCAGCATGGGGTCTGAGGGGCTGTAGGTGCCCAAAGGGGGCTGCTGCACCATGGGCACCCACTGCTGACATGCTGGCAGCAGAAGGCAGTTGTTTTGGCTGGGATCTGGGTGAGTCTGAAGCAAGGTGTCCTGGCGGGGGGTGTCCACTGCAGAGAAATCACCAGTGGGAAGGAGCTGGGGTCACCCACCCATGGTGTCACCTACCCTGCACCCCGCAAGCAGGGGTGGTCTCACCTGCAGGTAGCCAGGATGGGGTCAGGGGGCCAGCATCACGGGGGGAGATGTTGCACTGCTGCAGCACCCACTGCAGGTCCTCCATCACTGTGGGCTGTGTGGGGTCGGTACTACCTGAGGGGGAGCACAGCAGGTGGGAGGTCTCACAACCCCAAAACCAGCCCCGGCTGAGACTACCAGGGTGCCCCCCCCAAAAAAAACTGGGGGACTAGTACCTACCTGGGCGGGCGATTTCTGGGGCCATGTCTTGCGGGGCGACCTCCAGCTGCAAAGCGAAGCAGGATGGGGTCTTACCGCTGTGGATGGGGGGCACCCAGCCTCACCCTGCCTCGCATCTCAGCTGGGTGCTGGGCTGAAGCTCAGGAGCACCCCAAGGACATGGGGGTGCAATGCCTGAGCAGCGGCAGTGGGGACCCCACTCCCTCACCCCCCACCCACCATGCCAACCCCACTACCTGCGGCTGCTGCTGGTCCACTGCAGGGTCAGGGCTGTCATACTCTCCCTCCTCGCCATGCCAGAGGGTGGCTGGAAGGAGAGCAGCATGAGCAGAGCGCCCTGAGATCACCTGTCCCACCCCCAAAATGCCCCCCCCCCCCCCCCCCCCCCCCGCCCCCCCACCCC